>VDFB02193867.1:199265213-199284330 GCA_007258455.2 Sequoia sempervirens
CAATAATCTCTAAACATGTGAAGATGGATTCATCCTATCAAATAAATTCTTATGAGCTCCTCTTAAAAGAACACATTGATTTCGACCTATATCGTAAACCTCTCTTACAAGATGCTCTTTTAATAGACAATATAGCAGACAAAACAGAGCATAAATAAGCCCGCAGTGTAAAGTGTAGATTCATTCTCGAGAGCTTGGCCTGCATGTACACCGTCCCGTAACAAAACCTTGTACCTCTATCATTTAGTATTAGTACAAGAATAAAGAATTGCTTGAAGTTACTCTTTGTACAGTCACTACCACAGTTTATTGAGCTCCTTTATAGAAGTTGGCCTTGTCAGCATTGACTGAAAGTTGCTTTTGATCATGTCTAACTTCTCTTTCATATCGAGATATAACATCAAATGGCTGTGATGTATAATGTACGATACATACGTACCAAATTACAGAGACATGCAGCAGCACCTTGCTGAAAACGACATTTGTATTAATTCCCATGAACTTTTCAAGGTAATTAGGCTACCCACTTACCGTCCTCACATTCTGTAGTAAATCTGCATCCCAAAGAGCTACTGTTTGGCCGGGACCTCTGTACTGCATTTACTTTTCTCTCCATGACCTATCCCATCACTCGTATGTTTCAATTCAACAAGTAAAGTAAACCTGGCTAACGACTGGATAAGTTGTATAAATACCCAGTTACTACCAATGTATTTTTCTCTACCTGCATTGATCAGAATAGGTATTCCCAGAACTTATTTTCTTTGCAAATTCTAATTCAGAAGTTGTTGCGGCTCTGCGAAATCATTATGACCTGAGTGAGTAATTTTGAGCTTTGTCTATGGATCCAAAGCACATTTGGCTGGTGTTGCTGGTGCTTGCATTTACCTGGCGTGCATTATGTTCCAGTGAACAAACGGATGCAGCAGCGCTTCTGAGCTTTAAAAAAAGTGTAGAAAAAGACCCAAGTGGTATTCTGCAGGGATGGGATTCGTCACACGATCCCTGCTTCTGGCACGGAGTACGTTGCACAAACTGGCGAGTCATAGAGGTGAACTTGAGCGGAGAAGGCCTTGTAGGAATCCTCCCTACTTCTTCTCTGAGCTCTCTGGACAAGCTCCAGCTACTTAATCTCTCCGCCAACTCCTTTTCTGGCGATGCTTTCTCTCTAACAAAGCTTCCTCTGGGCTTGCATCAATTAGACTTGTCTTTCAACCAAATCACGGGTTCAATACCCGCAGAATTCCTCACGACGCACTCGAAACTGAGTTTCCTTAGCCTCTCCCACAACAACCTCACTGGTCTTGATGTCTTCCATTCTGACCAGCTGCATATCTTGGATCTGTCATTCAACAATCTGTCTGGAGCAATCTCAGGGCCAGACAAGTTCACAGACTGTTACAGTCTTGTGTCCCTCGACTTGTCCTCAAACATGCTGGCAGGCCACATTCCTTCCTCTTTCTCTAGCTGTCTTGCATTGCAGGCTGTGAATCTTTCATCAAACCAGCTAGAGGGAAGCATACCCAGATCCTTAGGCGAGCTCACTTCTCTTCAGCGGCTGGATTTATCCCACAATCACTTAAAAGGCGCTATTCCTTCTGAGCTGGGAAACTGTTGCCAATCTCTCACAGTCCTCCAGCTCTCGTCCAACAACTTGTCGGGCTCGATCCCCTCTTCCTTCTCGATGTGCTCTGCTTTGCAGCTTCTGGACTTAGAGAACAACAAAATATCTGGGCTTTTTCCAGATTCGATTCTGGGCAATCTGAATGCCCTGGAGAGCCTGCTTCTGAGCAATAACTACGTATCAGGTCCATTTCCAGCCTCTATCTCCAGCTGCAAGAAGCTCAAGGTGGCGGACTTCAGCTCCAACAAGCTGTCCGGCTCCTTGCCTCATTCCATATGCCCGGGGGCTGAGGCTCTGGAAGAGCTTAAGCTCCCGGACAACCTCATCTCAGGCCAAATCCCTGTGACCCTGTCTTATTGCCCCCAGCTGAATACCATAGACCTCAGCCTCAACTTTCTCAAAGGTAGCATTCCTCCTGAGCTGGGCATGCTTAAAAATCTGGAACGCTTGATGATGTGGTATAATGGGCTGGAGGGTAGGATACCCCCCGAGCTGGGGCAGTGCAGTAAGCTCAAGAATCTCATCCTTAACAACAACTATCTCACAGGGGAGATCCCCCAACACCTTGCCAATTGCAGCAATCTGGAATGGATTTCGCTGACAAGTAACAAGATCAGCGGAAGGATTCCGCGAGAGTTCGGGAGGCTGAGCAGATTGGCAATCCTGCAGCTGGCGAATAATAGCTTCAGCGAGGACATCCCTCAGGAGTTGGGCAACTGTAGCAGTCTGCTCTGGTTGGACTTGAATAGCAATAATCTGAGCGGGACGATTCCCAGGCATTTGGGCCGGAGAGGTGGTCTCGCTCTTAGTGGGATTCTTTCGGGCAATACCCTCGCATTCGTGAGGAATATTGGGAGTTTCTGCGAAGGTGTCGGTGGGTTGCTGGAGTTTGCAGGAATTAGGCCTGAGCGTCTTCTGCAAGTGCCCACTTTGAAAACTTGTGACTTTACCAGGTACCAAATTTTGAAATTTATATATTTATAATTTTATATGGAAACTATAAATAAGTAGGTTTATCGAACTGCAAAGAATGCCAATTAGAGCCATCTTTAAAAACTAGAAAAAACCTTACAAACAAATACAATATGGTTACCAGGAAAAGAACTGCATAGAGTTCCCAATACCCTCTTCTTGTTTACAAGGCCGAAGTACCTGGTAACAGATGATCAATGCTGAGTTTACCTTGTAACCATGGTTGGATTTTTCACTTTCTCCTTTTTATTCTCTACAGAGTTGCCCTACTGAACTTTTCAAACTATTGTTCGATTTTTTGTTTTGATTTTTCCTCTCTTTTTATAATCTTATTGTATGTTAACATTGACCTTTTACTTCAGTCTCACTG
Source organism: Sequoia sempervirens (assembly GCA_007258455.2). Classification (NCBI taxonomy): domain Eukaryota; kingdom Viridiplantae; phylum Streptophyta; class Pinopsida; order Cupressales; family Cupressaceae; genus Sequoia; species Sequoia sempervirens. Next base: position 199,268,180 of record VDFB02193867.1, read on the forward strand.
ACTAAATATATAACAAGTATTGTTTAATTTTATTCTAATGTTGCCTCAGGGCTAGGGGCCTAGTCTGATTGGCTAAAGCATCCTGTTACAAGCAAGAGGTCATGAGATCTAGTTTCTGAAGCTACCTGATTCCTATGGTCTGAAAAAAAAAATATTACTTTCATAAATTATTCTAATGTTGCCTCACTTCAGGCAAAACAAGAACTCTTCTTTTATTCATTTTCTTAATGTTCCGGGGTGCATATTGAGCTTTTTGGGCAGTGATGGGAAACTGATCAATGCTAGTAAGGGGGAGATCTCTTATATAAATTTTCTGCTCTTCATGCAAGATTTTGGGCAAACTCCAATACCCAGTAGCTCATTGAAATATTTAGAGTAGGATAAGAATATTTGTTTATGCCTTAGGCATGAGCTGTAGATTTATGGAAGTATAAACAGCTTATCTGCCATTTGCATCAGATCTATCTATCTCTACATGAGATGTGTAACCTTAAATTCATTAGTACAAGTTAATGTAAAGCTAAGCAGGAGGAAGTAGTGTTATTATAGAATGTAATCCAGAAGGTATATGCCGCCATTATTGTTTTTATGTTAAGAGCATATAAATTAAGAAGACCTCACAATGACTAAAAATTACAAGAGGATCTATAAAGCATAGAAGCACCTCTTAGTACAGTATTAATGAAAAATGAAGTTAGTACAATATTAATGAAGAAAGATGTTAATGAATCAATCTGGGACTTGCACTCCAGAGGCCAAAAGCAGTTTTAGAAATGGCAAACCTTGTAATTTCTCCCTTGAGTTTGTCTGCCAGTGCCTGCTGTATAAGTAGTGAGTAGATTACATTAAGTAAGTGTTAGGAATATGAAGGTAGAAACCCTCAAGGAAATAACAGCTAGGCTGGCAAGTTTGTTAAGTATAATCTGCAATATTTTGCTTGGTCCATCTCCTACTAACAAAAGTGTCATTTCACCAGGCTATACTCCGGCAGTGCTTTGAACGATTGGACTCATTATCTCAGTCTGGAATATCTCGACCTATCGTATAACAATCTGGAGGGAAGCATTCCTTCAGAATTTAGTGAAATGGTGGCCCTGCAGGTGCTTGGTCTCGCCCACAACAAGCTCAGTGGCACTCTTCCTGAATCTCTGGGACAGCTTAGAAATCTGGGAGTCTTTGATGCTGCGCACAACAGGCTCCAGGGTAACATTCCGGGATCTTTCTCCAATCTTACATTCTTAGTGCAAATAGACCTCTCAAACAACGACCTGGTTGGACCTATTCCTTCCACGGGTCAGCTCAGCACCCTGCCTGCATCTCAATATGCAGGCAATCCTGGCCTCTGTGGAGTCCCTCTCGCCGCTTGCTCTGCCTCGTATCCAGACAATAGCAATATAACTGACAATACCAACATCCAAAATTTCAAGAGATCTGCGGCCGCATCATGGGCTAATAGCATTGTTTTGGGCATCCTGATCTCCATGGCTTCTGTGTGTCTGCTGATTGTTTGGGCAATTACTATGAGAGCCAGGCAGAAGGAAGGAGAAGAAGCTGCCATTCTTAACACCCTGTATAACTCAGGCAATATTACAACATGGAAGATAGGAAAGGAGAAAGAGCCTCTCAGCATTAATGTTGCTACGTTTGAGCGACCTCTCAGAAAAGTCACCTTCTCGCAACTCATTGAGGCCACCAATGGATTCTGTGCAGAAAGTCTGATAGGATGTGGGGGATTTGGGGAAGTCTTCAAGGCCAGCTTACGAGATGGGTCTGTTGTTGCCATCAAGAAACTGATTCGGTTGAGCTGCCAAGGAGACAGAGAATTCATGGCAGAAATGGAAACTCTGGGCAAGATAAAGCACAGGAACCTGGTTCCTCTGTTGGGCTACTGCAAAATAGGGGAGGAGAGGCTTCTTGTGTATGAGTATATGGAATTTGGGAGCTTGGAAGACATGCTTCATGGGGACAAAGCCAAAACTCTTCTCACCTGGGACGTAAGGAAACAAATCGCCAGAGGAGCTGCCAAGGGCCTTGCCTTTCTCCACCACAATTGCATTCCTCACATAATTCACAGAGACATGAAGTCCAGCAATGTGCTTCTGGATAAGAACATGGAAGCCAGAGTTTCTGACTTCGGAATGGCAAGGCTAATCAGTGCACTGGACACTCATTTGAGTGTGAGCACACTTGCAGGCACTCCTGGTTATGTTCCTCCTGAGTATTACCAGAGCTTCAGGTGCACTGCAAAGGGAGATGTTTATTCATTTGGTGTGCTTTTGCTAGAAATCCTTACTGGAAAGAGACCCACTGACAAAGAAGAGTTTGGTGACAGCAATTTGGTTGGGTGGGTGAAACTCCATCTCAACCAGGGGAAAGCCAAGGAGGTGATTGATCCAGATTTGAAGGACATTGGTGCAGATTCTGAGGTATTACGATACCTTCAGATTACAATGCAATGCTTGGAGGATTTTCCCTCTAGAAGGCCGAGCATGACACAAGTGGTTTCTATGTTCAAAGAGCTCCAAGCTCGTACCGCCGTTAATGTATAAAGTTAAACTATGCTTCTAGTTTTATTGTAGAATCTCTAACCAAAGAAATCAAAGTCAGTATCAGTCTGGTAAATATATCTCCAGCATTGTAGAGTGTTCATTAAAATAATAAAAAGGCTTGGATCTAGTTTAACATATTCCAGTCTTTAAGGGTCAGAGATGAGAGCAGTATAAAGGTTTTAAAAGGAATTCTGCATATGTCACCTGACAAATGACTATGCTTAATCAATATCCATCCATGTAGATTGTGTATTAGTAATTTTCGATATAAATATATGAACTCATGCACTATTATCACTTATTTTTCTGCAGGATTGTTATTTGTCATCCAATTTGAACTTGTATCTGTAGGACGCCATTGTGTCAGCATTTATTGAAAACTGCTAAGGGATAATCTTATGCACTCTGGGAATTAAGTTAGCATTCTGTTTTTGTGTATTTAGTAATATTTGAATAAGGATATTCAAAGGATGTGTTAAGGTATATATATGGAGTTGTTGCACTAATGCCTAAATTTGGCTGTCAGCAATCTAAGATGGTTTCTGATTGAGTCTTTTATGTTTAGAGATCTGTTTTTCTAATAAGCTTTTGGACAAAAAAACCTCTTCAAAGTTAGAACAGGAGTTCGTAAGATATTTGATATGATATTTGATATGTAAAAATATTTCAAACAAAAACATCTTTTCTAAATGTTTGTTATATATTTTTAGTTTTAGAGTAGACAATTATCTTGTTTTCAAATGCTTATAATTTTTTTAATATATTTTTTATTTTAAAAAAATATTTGTAATCTTTAAAATAAAGAAATATTTTGTTTTTTAGTTTATAATATATTTTGGGCATCAAAATCTTATTTTTAAAATGTTTTTATTTTATTCTGAGATGTGATCATTTACTATTGTTTATAAGATTATTGATTATGCATCAATCTTTCTTTGAATTAAAAAATACATATTTTTTAGAAAAAATATTTGTATTAATTTTATTAAGTTTTATTTCATTACCAAGCTTAAAGAGTGTTGAGTTGTCTTAACAATGGGATTGCATGGTGGGCCAACTATCTAAAGGTGAGGAGGATAAACTCCAATTTTGACTATTAATCCAAGAGAAAATCGAGCCCATCTGAGTAAAAGATTAAAACACTATATAATGCAGCTTGACAATGGAAGAAATAAGAGAGGTGTAATGAAATAACTTGCACAAGAGAAGGATCTAATTGAAATATGCTGCAAATAATAAGCCACTTCAAGATGGGCAAACCTCCAAAGTCTTCAATAAGAATGAAAGTCTGAAATATGATAATAATAAACTACCTAAAGGTAAGGAGGATAAATTCTCATGGTGGGACGACTATCTAAAGACCGAAGGAGGATAAACTCCAATTTTGATTATTGATCCAAGAGAAAATCGAGCCCACCCGAGTAAAAGATTAAAAAACTATATAATGTCTATATATACCATACTTATGCAATGGATGTCACCCAAGCTGACTTAACTATTTATATAAGACTATTAATGATCATATAATTTAGTTAAGAGTTATGCTAGCCACAAGTTGACTACACATATCCTTATGCACACTATAGGAATAAGGGTATAACAAAAAGTGAGAAAGACTCATAGGATAAATGTGGATTAAGAGAGACGCCTTAAGATAATAATCCAAAGATAAATAGAAGATGTCTTAAATGTTCATTATTGATGTTATAGACATCAAGAATATACGACCATAAGAAGAAATAAATAGACATAATAAGAAATAAAAGTAGTGTTTGTGTGAAGAAACATTGAACACTCTTATACAAGGTACAAAATAAAAATTTACATAAGAAAATAAATTTAATAAAATAATATAATAGAAAATGTTTTATACCATTCTTTACATTGTATACTTAATTTGATGGATATGACAATAATTAAAGTTTAACTAGACTATATTAAGTATGAATAAGTTTGTGCATGTGAGTAGGGGAGAGGGGCCCAAAGTAGGGACGAAAGTAGTCCCACATGGGCCCCACAGTAGACCGCCTTAATATGCAAATGTAAATCTCATTTAACCCACAAAGTCAACAAAGGCACTCAATTCACTGTATCGTATAAATTGTATTATAGTCGGTTTATATTTGTCATTAATACAATTGATTTCTCCTAGTCTTACATGTCAGAGAATATTCAAAGCACATCTGACACCACAAACATACAAGCCATATTCATTCTAACTGGCCCATAGCAATACAACTTGTAGCTAGAATAAACAGTTAGTATAACCCACACCCCCCTTTAACATCACCACTTGCATTAGCTCACGCCCAATATTTTATGCCAAGTAGCATGAGTAGATCAACTACGGGCTACAAATGTCCCATCAGCCAAATCCAATCCAACCCACCCCTTGTCCCACTGTGCCATCAATACAACACTGAAATGGGAAGAAATCATTCACAACTGTCCCGTCTGTCAAATCCATTTGCACGACAACTAGTTCAAACTTCAGTTTTGCCACCTGCAACCACCAAAACAAAGGCAATAAGGCCACCACATTTGCCAAAACAACAAACAAAAACTGCACGCCATAAATATATACAAACTATGCAATTGAAGGCACCCAAAAACAATTTCAAATTTGAAAGAGGACGACTAAAATTAAAGACTCCATACCAAACAATGTTGAACATATAAAGAGATTTTGAAATTCAAAATTGCATTTCCATTCAGTACGTCTCACATTCATTTTCACTGCTACGTCTTCCTGGAGGTAGAGGAACAAAGGGGGGAAGAAGAAGCAACACGAACAACACATTATCAACATTTAGGTACATTACAAAAAACTCTTTATGCCTACAAATGCCAATCTTAGACTTCTTCTTTTTCATTTTAACTATTCATGTCCATAGGGGATTATGTAGTAAAAACCATGGTAACGTTTCTTAGGAAAACCTGTTACTCAACATCTGGGGTTTCAACTTACACGGTTTCTGAATGTCCAACAAGTTCTTTTCATTTTATGGGTTCTTCTTACCTTCTTACTATTTCCCAATATACATGTGCTATATTGACTTTAAAAGCTATGCGACCCTTGAATCTGTAACTCAATATTAGGGGTTTCACCTTATAGAGTTTGTGTATGTTAAGTCCTTTATAGACTGTTTACTAGACTTTTCAAAATGACTGCCAATATAGATCAGTTCTACGCACCTTAACAGTTTTTTGAGCATATTAAAGTGACAGTTATATCAGGCGTTTCAACTTCATCTATTTATAATTGTCAATTAATTTTAGTTAAATTCATGTTATTTTTGTTATGTTCTATATGCCTGGGTATATAAATTAGTTATTTGCACTGTAAATGTTTGTCACCCACTACCTGTTTGAACTTAACACTGTTTATGGATGTCAATGATTTCCACGTCCTTAGATTCTGATTGTTAAACCCTATGTGATTGTTGAATAAGGCCAAGTAACTTTTTTGCATGGCAATGTCATTGTTGCAACTGATTCTTTCAAACTCACTATCCGGGGTTTCGACTAATACTATTTATGATTATGTATGGATGTTCAATTTCAACGTTTTCATATACAAGAAACTTCTAACTCATTATCACGGTGTTTCATGCTTGATGCCTCTTGATGAATGGCAATGAATTTCAGTTATCTACATTGTTAGTTCTATTTGGCTTTATGGCATTACACAAACTGCCTTCATTTCAATCAAATAAGTATTAAAGATGTCCAATTCAAACAAAATAGTATGTTAAAATAAAACTTCAACACTTACCGAATTTACCATTATAAACTATTGGCTAACACAGTAAAGGAATTCAAAAAAATAAACATGCATCACTTTGTCTTTAAGGGTGTCCAATGGTGTTTCTTATCATTGTTTCAAACATGTCTGATTAATGTTTGTAGGTTCAATATAAAGTTGATATTCCAAGCCAATGAAGAAGAGAGCCACAACAAGGTGGCATGCAAGTCAACAAGGGGTTTCATTCCCCCCTGAAGAACAAAATGTAGAAGCAAAGATAGTTGTCCTTGTTACTGCTCCATCAGGCACATAGACAACAACATCACCACATTGGGTTCAATTGACAATGAATGAAACAATTAATCATCAAACAAATGACATGGTGGACGGCTTGACTCTTCGCTCAGCCCCTACCCCACTGTTTTGGTTGACAGATGGATATATGAAGGAGGGTAATGATAGTCTAAGTCTTACATCACCCCCTGCCCAACCCTCTTGGTTGGTTGACGAAGATACTAATGAGGGGTTATGACGGTTTAAGCCTTCCCTTGGCCCCTACCTAACCATCTTGGTTGGTGGATGGAGCCAAAAAATTGGGTATTGTCTTGCAGTGAGAAGAAGAGAAAGGAACCTATTAATTTCCTTCTCCACCTGACACTTTTTCCATACCACAGTTGGTACATTACTATGCAGTTTTGAGCAAGGAAATAGAGCAGAAGGAGGAGGAAGACAGAGCTAGAAAGCAATAGGATAGGAAGGAGCAAAAGCAGAGGAAGGAGCGAGAGAAAGTTCAAAGGATACAAGATAGGAAGGAAAGAGAGCAAAAGAGGGACCAAGACTAAGTTCAAAAGAAACAAGATAATAAGGAAAGGCAAGACATGATGGAGCAACACAGGGTTGAAAAAAAACAAGATAGGAAGGAAAGAGAAATCAACTAGGCCCATAGGTCAGTGTAGCGAGAAAGACATATAAGTAGCCCTACAAACCTGTTTGCACACAACCATGCCTTGTTTTGGGATATATTGAACACATACATCCCTCTGTTTGGGGAGTTGAATGTCAATTCAAGTGTCAACCCAAATGTAGGCTGCACTCCACTCTCCATTGCAAATAGTTGTTCAACACTGTTGCATCTAATTAATAGTCAATTTACAAATGCAAATGCAAATCATGTAAGGACAACTCAAAAAACACAAGTAGGAGACAAGAACACATCTCCAGATGTTTATCTTGGCATGCTTGATTAATGTTGGGAGGGACCATCACTACAACTATATGACTGATTGGCTAATTTTTTGCTGTGTATTCCAGGCTGCAATATATAGTTCAATTGTTTGCTATTTAATTTTGTTGTTTGGGACTAAAATACTCTAATATTAAGCAGAAAAACTTGCCCACCACGTCACCCTGCCACTTGTGCATCAGCCCATATATTATTTATTTTAAAAAATTGATCAGCTAGACACCTGTCAAGCACATTTTACGCTGACCTATCCAAAACTGGCCGTTTTTTCCCTCCGCCGGAAAGTGGAGCACACCCGGCTCCTTAATTGGCAAACACATCTACATAGAGTGGATCATACGACCACGTGTAGACGACAATCTTGCCACCCTCTACCAACAGTTCAGTGCATTAAATGCTCGCCGCCTCCATTTCCTCCATTGACCAACTTGCCTTACACATCGCTTCACATTTACTTGGTCTGTCGAGCAAGTAAATCAGAGATCAAGGTTCATTCAATGCTCCTAATTCTTGCATATCCCGTTCATTCTCATTCCTTTTATTTGCAAACATTCTCGACTATTCGTTTGGTTTCACACCGAAACTTGTTCGGCCATGCATTGGTGAGGCTTCTTTTCACCAAAACATTTTGGTAGGGAGTGGGGTTGGAGGAATCAACCACAGATTCTTGCTCTAGGCCTTTCCTTGTAAGACCTCCTTGGTGTTTTGCTTCACCAATCTAACCTATAGGTCCCTACTCTTGACTAGGTGCCCCTGGTTTGTCTGCCCAACCCCTCTTCTATCAACAAGCTTCCCTTCTACCAAGCCAACCTTGGTGCTGCCTCATATTCTCCATTGGCCCTTACTCTGCCTTAAAGGCCAGATAACCTCAACCTTCTACTAGATCCTTGCAGGGGTGTGAAGGTGTTGCAAAGCTTCAAAATAGCCTATCTAGGTTCCTTGAGCAACCACAAGTTTCCAACTTTCCATCGCTTTCACTCAATTCCTTTCTTAGGGTTTGAAAAGGCTACAAGCCTTGAGCCCCCCAATTAGGCCTCTGAACAGAGACAAAATGCAATTTTAACCTAAACCCACCAAAGGACCAAGGCTCTTTGCTTAGGGTTTGTGTTTCTCATGCCCTCACCTCCAAGATTTTTAGGGTTTCAAGTCTGCTCAGGCCGTACACTGTCCATACACCAAAATGGTCAAAAAGCTAAGGTTTTTAAGCTTTCTCAATGCTGTTTCAGACTGTCAAAGAGTTCTCCCTCCAAACAACTTGTTGGAACCTCCTCTTGACCTCCCAGCATAGCTAAGACCCTCAAGAAAATTCATAAAAAAGAATTTCTCAAAAACCTCATTTCCCCTGCAAGTTAGGTGACTTTTTCTCCAAGTCTGCCCTAACCGGACCTGCATTGGCTCGCCTAGGGAAAAGCTTTGCTAGCGTCTCCTGCACTGCCACAAACTTTATTAACTACCATATTTACACTAAGGGAGCCTAGACACAAATTCCAAAGGGCCGTACAATTTGTACGGTGGGAAGGTGCTCTAGGACTCCATTCTTTCAAAACTGCCTGTTACAGGCCTGAAAAAGACAGTAATCAAACTATGTACAGATAAAAGATGAAAATGATTTACAAAGGTAAAAGAAAGGCACACCAAGCTTGAACAAAGTTAACACTACATGCTACAAACAAAACAACAGCAGAGTTACTCCATTAAAGCTCAGTTTAAAAACTAAACACAGAAAACTGTCCCTCCAAACACTATTTCCTTCAGCTTTACAAAATATCACTCTAACAAAAATGCCTCCAACCCTATCTCATGGTCGAGCCATGTCTTAAATAGGCCTCCAAAACAATTTAGATGCTTGGGTCGAGCCCATAGATGACCTAGTGAAACAATTTATAAAACCGAATGTGTTTTCAAACCTTTGACAAGGTTGGTAACCAAGACAACTTAGAGCTTCAAAATCCATTCATGATTTTCACCTTCCAATCAATTGATCACTGTAGACATCCAAATTTGGACACTTAATTTATCCAAATTTATCACTTTTCGTCTAAGCATTCTCTTATCCGAGTTAATTAAGTAATATTAGTATTATTTAATTAATATCTTTAATTCTGCCAAATCCCTAAGGTATTTAATTAAATACCTTACCCTCCTTAATCCTCTTTTCATCAAATGAATTAAATAAATATTACATTTATTTAATTCCTCACATCATTTTTCACTCTAATCCATCTCTAATTTCTTCATTAGGGATGTGCACATGCCTAATCCTTGATTGGGATGTGTCACATCCTCCAACTTTTGCAAGTTGGCTTCTAATCCTCATTTATCCTCTAATTACTGATTAATTAAGCCTTAATCATTCTCCAAGGAATTTTAATTCTTTTTTATTTGTCCTAGATTCCCTCTTTTATATGTGAATTTTTAATTCACATTCCATCCTTCCAAGGCTTCTAGAACCTTGGACTTGTCACAATCTCCACATGTGACCAACCTTGGACTTGTCACAATCTCCACATGTGACCAAGTCCCACTTTTTTGGAGCCCACCTTTTATCCTCTAGACCATCCTACGAATGCAAAAATTCACATTTATATCCCCAACCACCTTTCCTTTTCCCATATAGATTTTTGAGGAATTCCAAAATTCCTCAAATGTCCCTTTCACTCCCACTTGGGGACAAGAAATCCCTTTTTGTGGAAATCCTCTCATCCCCCAAGGTGCATGTCCTTTTCCACCTCATGTACCTTTTTGACAACTCATCTCCTCATATCCCTTGGCCTTCACCCTCCACATGTCAAGATGTGAGGGCTTGTGGGTTCTCAACCCACCATAGCCCTTCATCTTGACCTTGTTGGATCAATCTTGACCCTTGAATTCTCTAGAGAATTCAAAATCTCCTATAAATACCCCCTCCTCAAGGGCATTTTTAGAACACTTAGCTATCTTGCACCCTTATGCTGCCAATTTGCATTTTGAACACTTTACATTTGAGCAACTACATGCTGTCCATTTGAACTCTCAATCCTCTTACCATCATTTAGCCATCTTTGTTAATCATCTTGCACCTACAATCTTGCATTTAGACATTCAAGCAATCATCTAAGGAGCACACAACCAATCCAAGCAAGGGCTAATCAAAGAGGTATCAACAACAAGGGAGGTAAAAGTGTTTGTGTTTCATTTTATTTGCATTCCTTTTCGATGAACCACTCTTTTGGTTAATCTTGAGGTGTCCTTGGTATTTTGTCATTTCACGTTTTTTAGTTGTTTTACAAATTTAGACCAGTAGAAATTCCAAGGTATACATTTTTGGCACGCCCGGTGGGACCCACACACGGGTCTTGCATTTAATGTTTCTTTGAGTTAAGGATTTTGCGAGGAAAAGCTGCAGCCGAAGTCGCGGTGGCGCCCTCATAGAGGGCGCGTGCGCCCCCGCGAAGTCGCGGTGGCGCCCTGCGCCAAAGATGCGGTAAGCCCCAGAAGTGTGTGCGCCACCAGCGGAATGCGGTAAGCGCCCCCGAAGTGCGGTAAGCCCCCGAAGTCTTGGTGGCGCCCTTCATAAAGCTAGCGGTAGCGCCCTTCCGCGAGAACTCTTGGCCGGCGCTTCCCTTCCCGCGAAGCTGCTTGGTAGCACCCTTCCTGAAGAACTGACGCGCCCTTCCGCGAGCTGCGGCCGGCTGCTTCGCGAGACTTCGGCCCGGCCCATACGGCCACGGTTGGAGGGTAAAATGGGCGTTTTGGCTGTTTTGCTCTGGATTTTTTGCTATATTCCGCGTGATAACTCTCTAACATTGTTGGCAGAATATTGCTATTTTCACCTAGCGTTTTGCGGCATATTGTGGCAAGAAATTTGACCAAAGCGGGGATAGCTAACATTTGTTTGCAGGGTCATCTACATAATCAGACTTTCAAAAATTATCTTTGCTACTCTCAAACATAGTCTAATTAGGGGGATTAAATCTCATTATTTGCTATGGTTGCTTATTTTTGTGTTACCCAAGGGGGCATTGATTTGTTTTCACTTTCCCGTTGCACTTCGTGTGAGCCTGGGGAGTAGCTGGAAACAGTTGGTGTCTTCCTTTTAGTGGGCCCTGCTTGGGGATTTCATCACCCCAAGGGACGATTCCAACCACGTGTACCGGCGGGGTATATAAAGGGGGGAGAACGAAAGTTGTACCCCAATCCAGTTGCGTAGTAATTGGCGGAGCGTCGAAGCTAGGGTGATACCTAGATAGACGTGAAGAGTTGGTCCGAGCCTTTCAGTATCTCGCTGGGGTTCCCGACTCACGCTTTCCCGACTGCTTGTAATGACTGGTGTTCACGGTTGTGCCTCACGTACCGAGAGTATATCGAGGACTCCCTAGAAGCCTTGTGCATCCTAGATTAAGACTTTGCCTTACCATACCCGTAATATTAATCATAGGATTGTGCTTGCTTGAGGTGTTTTCTTGTGAAAATTCTGTCAAATTTTGATACCTTTGACTTATTCCATCATTTTGCATTCTTGCCATAGCCTTTGCCATCAAAAACCAAGCTTTTCCCCCACAGAAACGTGGTGGCGCACTGCGCAGAAAGGCGGTAGCGCCCTACGCAGAAACGCGGTGGCGCCCTGCGCAGAAGCGTGGTAGCGCTCCTGATTTACTGCAGAAAGGCGGTAGCGCCCCTGATTTGCTACAGAATGCTGGCTACGCCCTTTAACTTCCCGGGGCCACCATTTACAAACCGTGCGTCGAATCAACTTCGTTCAAAAACCAAAATTGCTTAATTTTTCAAGATCTATCTAGTGGTACCTTTTATTTCTTCCTATCTAATCAAACCAATCCATTCCTCTGATCATCTAATCAATCCAAGCACACCAATCCGATCAAGTTCATCCAATCACAATTATCCAATCAATATCATCTAATCATTTGATCCTATCCAATCAAACTGATCTACTATAATCAAATTCATCAAATCATCTACCCGATCCAATCATCTGTCTATTGAATCCCAATCCAATCAAAATTCAATCCCATCCAATCATCCTAATCTAAGCTTTTGTCCAATCCTGATCTGAGCTTGACCAAAATCCCAATTTGAGCTTTCATCAATCTCCATTCAAAATCTTTTATCCATCCTCTTTATCCTTTCAACATCATGAATCCTCATCCTCCATCAATAGTAGTCAAGGGAAACCTTAATTACGTGGACAACGATAACGAAAGTCTTGTTGATCAAGAAGAATATGACGTAGATCCCCTTGATGCTATTGTCACTAGTAAGCTTTCTCCACCCACTTTCCAAAATCCGATTACTCCTATGAGTCATCTCGTTATGTCTTCATCAATGCCTAGTCATGCTCCTTATGCCACCCTTGACAATGGATATCCAGTATCTTCTTCATCCCCATATTTGTCATGTCCTTCATCTACGTCATCCCCTTACACAACATCTACATCCTCTTATCCTCATCTTCCATCCCAATACTCCTATTACAATTCCCCATCCATGTCCCCCTATCCTAATCCTCTTTCCCAATCTTTCCATACTAATCCTACATCCACACCCTTTTACCTTAATCCTACATCCATGTCTCCTCATCCTAATCCATCATCCCAATACCTTTATTATAATCCATCCCCCACATCCTCTTGTCCCACTACACCACCTATGTCTTCCTGTCCTAATCCACAATCCATGTCCCCCTATCTTAATTCACCACTCCAATATCCTTACCTTAGCCCTCCATCCAATCCTAGTCCTCCATTTACTCCTAGTCCTCCATCCAATCCCATTCATCCATCTACTCCTAGTCCTCCATCCAATTCTAATCCCCCATCTACTCATAGTCCTACATTCAATCCCATTCCTCCATCTAACCCTAGTATACCAATCCACAATCCCTCATCCATTTCTACCACCCTAGCCAAGCCAACCATATGCAAGTCTCTCGTTTCAGAAGTTCTCCAAGAACTAATTACAAAGAAGCCATCCCCAATTCCACATCTTGAAGTCGTGGAACCATGCCATCTAGATCCATCATCCACAGTCACTAGTGATGAGACCCTTCTCCATACCACACCTATTATTGACGTTACCACCCATAGTGTTGCTCAAACCATTGAAGCCATTGAACCCACTAAATCCATTGCACCCCCATCTCCTACTATGAGAACCACTAAATCCATCGATGACACCCAATTCCAATCCACTCCCTCTACTCCTAGATCCACCCAAATCCAATCCACTCCTCCCACCCCTAGTAGCACCAAAATTGATTCCAACGAACCTCATGAATCTTCCATCCCTCCATCTTCTCCATTTGAAGAGTCCCAACAAGACTCCGTTACCATGCCTCCCACACATGATGAGTCACGCCAAGAGTCTAATCCAAAGCATGCCAGCATATCCCCTTCTCTCGATCAAGATCCTACCATCCCATCTAGTCCACCTCAAGATCACAGTCCTCCATCCATTCCATCCCATGATCCCCTTGTCATTCAAGCTTCCACTGCTCCATCTCCATCTCCATCGCATGAGCCCACTACCACAATTCCAGATCCTATCATGGCCCCTACTCCCTCTCCTAATGTTGCTATGCCATCATCTCCTTCTCATGATCCCCCATCATCACCTAAAAATGCTATCCCCACACTGCTTGCATATCCCCTTGGTCCTCTCACATTCCTCCATGGTGGTCTCCTCGCAGAAGAAAAACAAAGCATATACACCAACTCTCCTCTTCCACCTAATAATGGACTCGCATCATTCTTCCAGAATAATAAAAATCCTATCCTAGATCGAATACTCAAGAAAATGAACTATCAAGGAAAAGGTTTAGGCCTTCATGAGCAAGGTATTATAGAGCCCATCCAAGCTAAAGAACACTTGTATCCACAAGGTCTTGGATGTACTACTCATGACTCGCAATCCAAAAATGTTGGTACAACCTCTAGGCGTCCTCAACGAGCCTTTTCCATAAGAAATATCGGCTCTTCCCATTACCCCGCTAAATCATATGTGGCCATCCCTCCTCCTCTATCGTATCACCTCAAAACAACTGTCCATCTTCCTCCTTCATCTGCTCCATCCATTTTGGGTCCTTACATCCCTCCATCTATCATCTCTAATCCTCCATCTACCATGCCAGGTCCTACATCTATTTTGGGCCCCTATATCCCAAAATCACCTTCTCCATCTCATCCTATCCATCCTTTCATCCATTCATCACCTATCCATCTCATCCATAATAAACATCCCTCTCACATACCCCATATTTAGGATCAACAAGGGCACTTACCTAAACATCCTCCATCTACATATAATCCCCATACTCCTACCTCCATCACTCCACATCATCCATCTCCTCACACCCATGCCATTGATACTAAAAGCACTTTGGTTGTTAAAGAAAAAATGCATAAATCCAAATATCCACATGAATCTAAAGCTCCTCATGTCCCCTCCAAAAGACATGGTGAAGAAAAGAAAAATCTACATCAAATCCATAGGCCACAAAGGCCCACGAAAGCAAAGATTAAAACCATGTGGATCCCAAAGAAAAAAGATGCAATACCATTACATGAAAAATCTATAAGAACATTCAAAGTCGCTAATCCAAAAGCTCATCATACACCCCTTTCATCTCCTACGTCTATTTTGGGTCCCTATGTCCCAAAATTCACCATTCCATCTCCTCCATTATCCCCACATTCTCCATCCCTTAATCCTCTTATCTTTTCACGTCCACCACCACATGTGCCAATGTTGGTCCTGAACGCATCTCCCCATCATATATCCACCCCATCATTCCATTCATACCCTTCGCAACATCCCATCCATTATCCCATGTATCTCCCCTCTCAAATCCCCCTAATTCATCCTCTTGCATAAGGTTGTACCAACATCCAATAGTCGGTTTGAACATGGGCTCTTACTACCTAGTATGGGACTTGATGCTTGAGTCCTTCATCCATATCCTTATCGCTTGTCTTCTAAATCCCCTTATCAACATCCCTATCCTTACCCATTTTCATCCCCTTGCTATCCACAAAACTCCAAAAAAGTCAAAAGTAAAAAAAAAGAAAAAAAAAAGAAATAATTCGTCCAATGGTGAAAACTTGGCAAACAAGCGCCTTGGATAAGTACCATGATGAAAACCTAGCAAACAGGCGTCATGTGTAAAACCACCATCTACACTTGGGGGCAACTTCCTGGTATGCATTCCCTCCATCCGCTATGCATCCGTCTTCCTGTTATCCGTCCTCTTCATAAATTCCCCCCATCCCACCTATCTTCCGCATCCTACCATCATATCCCATTTATCTCCCATTCCCTCCATCCTTCTTGGGATCTTGATCAAAATTGGGGCACCTATCTATGCATGCTTTGGACACCTATTGGTATACATTCCCTTCATCTATACTCTATCATATTCCTTGGTCACCCATCCTGTTCTCCTTCAGTTATCTCCTTTATCTTATCATCCACTCGTCTTACAGCCTGGCCCTCATGCCTCATCATATATGACATATCTAGAGTGGGGGCATCTGCTTTCTTTGTGACAGTCCTTGGAGAAATCATCTATCATAACATCCCTTCATCTCTCTATCCATCTATCACAGCATCCCTTCCATCT
>VDFB02193867.1:199284430-199455378 GCA_007258455.2 Sequoia sempervirens
CCCTCTCCGCCAACCTTTGCACCCCCCCAAATGCACCTTTTTACTCTTTTTTTCAAAAAATCGATCCCGACCCATTTCCTATTTTTCCTTTGCGAACAAAACCCATGTCTTCGATTTTTCAAAATTGAATTTTAATTTTTACACCGACACTTCCGGAGGCCATAACTTTTGACTCGGGTGTCCGTTTGAGCTGAAATTTGACGGGTAGTTGCGTTATGCGATAACGAATGGATTTCCAATTGAGTTCTTTGAAAATTGTTGGAACTCGTTTTGATCCATTTTCGGGGCCTCAAAGTTTCATCTTGACCCTCAAAATCCCAATTTAGTATTTTTTTCCAACATTTTAAAAAATTGTTTTCACTCATAACTCAAAATGCATATCTCGAATTTGGGATGTTAGTTGGCAATTCATCCTATCTCCCCAATGGGTATTTCTTGGAAAAAATTGGGACTCTCAAACATACGGCCCTGAGGTTTCCTAAAATGGCAAAATTTGACAATTTTTGAAAATTGCCAAATTGGGAAAAATTTAATTGTCAACATCTTATGCCCTTTTAAACTCTGGAACTCGGTGTAGAATCAATCCAATCATATCCTTCAACCATTCTGGTCTTCAATCCAATCCTCATCTGAGCTTTAATCTTATCCCAATCTGAGCTTAACCAAACCCCTAATCTGAGCTAACCAAATCTTAAGATCCTTCTCCCCATCTCACAAATCAATCCTCTCCTCATCTGTTCAATCTTGCACAAATCACCTAATTAAATCCATGGTCTTGTCCCTAGTCTTGTTACTAGCCTTGAGCTGTCATCATCATCATCCATTAGTATCCTTTCCTATCCCTTTGGTGTTGTTTTGGGATGTATCCTTCCCTCATCAACACTTTCACTTTCATCATCATCATCGGGAGGTATTCTTCCCTATCCTTTAGTGGTGTTCTGGGATGTATCCTTCCCTCATCAATACCACTCAGTAGGATGTATCCTTCCCTATCCTTGTGGTGTTCTGGGATGTATCCTTCCCTCATCAATACCACTTAGTGGGATGTATCCTTCCCTATCCTTGTGGTGTTTTGGGATGTGTCCTTCCCTCATCAATACCACTCAGTGGGATGTATCCTTCCCTATCCTTGTGTTGTTTTGAGATCCTCCATTCCTTCATTAACAACACTCCATCCATCATCAACCCATTTTGGCTTGTACCTTGACTGGGGCAACATCACCTTTTGAAATCTATTTGTGCTTCATCCATATCACTCACTCTCTTCCTCATTTCCCCTTGCATCACATCATCTATTTCGAGAGCACACACGTGTTCTTTTCAACCCGCATGTCCTCTCGAGGGGGCATCTTTCATCCCTAATTTTCATCATTTTCTTTTTCCCTTCCTAGTCACTCCTTTGGATGACTGGGGCATCTTTTTCAATCTAACCATCTTCTTCTAGGTTCTATATTTTAATATTATTTGAAATGATGTTACTTCGTAACACCATCTCAAAGAGGGGCAAAATGTAGACATCCAAATTTGGACACTTAATTTATCCAAATTTATCACTTTTCGTCTAAGCATCCTCTTATCCGAGTTAATTAAGTAATATTAGTATTATTTAATTAATATCTTTAATACTGCCAAATCCTAAGGTATTTAATTAAAATACCTTACCCTCCTAATCCTCTTTTCATCAAATGAATTAAATAAATATTACATTTATTTAATTCCTCACATGTCATTTTCATCTAATCCTAATCCATCTCCTAATTTCTTCATTAGGGATGTGCACATGCCTAATCCTTGATTAGGATGTGTCACATCCTCCAACTTTTGCAAGTTGGCTTCTAATCCTCATTTATCCTCTAATTACTGATTAATTAAGCCTAATCATTCTCCAAGGAATTTTTAATTCCTTTTTATTTGTCCTAGATTCCCTCTTTTATATGTGAATTGAATTCACATTCCATCCTTCCAAGGCTTCTAACCTTGGACTTGTCACAATCTCCACATGTGACCAACCTTGGACTTGTCACAATCTCCACATGTGACCAAGTCCCACCTTTTGGAGCCCACCTTTTATCCTCTAGACCATCCTAGAATGTGAATTTTTAATTCACATTTATATCCCCAACCACCTTTCCTTTTCCCATGTAGATTTTTGAGGAATTCCAAAATTCCTCAAATGTCCCTTTCACTCCCACTTGGGGACAAGAAATCCCTTTTGTGGAAATCCTCTCATCCCCCAAGGTGCATGTCCTTTTCCACCTCATGTACCTTTTTGACAACTCATCTCCACCTCATATCCCTTGGCCACTTCACCCTCCACATGTCAGATGTGAGGGCTTGTGGGTTCTCAACCCACCATAGCCCTTCATCTTGACCTTGTTGGATCAATCTTGACCCTTGAATTCTCTAGAGAATTCAAAATCTCCTATAAATACCCCCTCCTCAAGGGCATTTTTAGAACACTTAGCCATCTTGCACCTTTATGCTGCCAATTTGCATTTTGAACACTTTAGATTTGAGCAACTACATGCTGTCCATTTGAACTCTCAATCCTCTTGCCATCATTTAGCCATCTTTGTTAATCATCTTGCACCTACAATCTTGCATTTAGACATTCAAGCAATCATCTAAGGAGCACACAACCAATCCAAGCAAGGGCCAATCAAAGAGGTATCAACAACAAGGGAGGTAAAAGTGTTTGTGTTTCATTTTATTTGCATTTCTTTTCGTTGAACCACTCTTTGGGCTAATCTTGAGGTGTCCTTGGTATTTTGTCATTTCACGTTTCTTAGTTGTTTTACACATTTAGAGCAGTAGAAATTCCAAGGTATACAATCACAATAGATCAATTTTTATTCAAAACAACAAAAAATAGCTAAATGGTCAACATGACCCCAAGATAACACAACAAAATTTGAACTTCCTTCTAGACTTCCGGAAAACCCAATGTTTCCCAGGTGCTCCTGCACCATTCTCCCCCTCTCAGCTCAAACACTCAGGATTGGAAGGAGAGATCAATGACATATCAATGCCTTGCTTCTTAAAGTCTACTTCTTCTACCCAGGTAGCTTTAGATTCAGGCTTGTTCTTCCATTTGACAAGATGCTCCATGTACACCTTGTGCCTTGTAGCCTTCTTCACTCTTGACTCCAAGATCTTCTTTGCTTGTAGCTTGTCTGGAGTTGGTAGTTTCATGTTGCTGACATCTTTGAATATCTCCCTGCTATTCTGATCCATGTCAGTGACTATCCCCTTATACTTGATCAGATCAACCACATTAAACACTGGAGATATGCCTAGGTCTGTTGGTAATTCCACCTTGTAAGCATTCTGTCCATACTTGGCTAGTACCTTGCATGGTCCCACTCTTTTCATTTGGATTTTGGTTGACATTCCCTTCTGCAATCTGGATTTGTTAATGTGGACCATGACATAGTCCCCTACTGCAAATTGTACATCCTTCCTTGACAAATCAACTTTCTCCTTCAACTTTTGAGTTGCTG
This sequence comes from Sequoia sempervirens, assembly GCA_007258455.2. NCBI lineage: Eukaryota > Viridiplantae > Streptophyta > Pinopsida > Cupressales > Cupressaceae > Sequoia > Sequoia sempervirens. The sequence continues at coordinate 199,287,931 of VDFB02193867.1, forward strand.
CTGTGACTATTTTCTTGACCTGTTCCTGAATCTCTTTCATGGTTTGAGTGAAGTCCTCTACATGTCCACTCCTATTATCCATAGATCTAAGGTCTCTGAGCTCACAAATGCCTCTTGGGTGCATCCCATACACAAATTCAAATGGACTCTTCCCTGTGGTCCGGTTTACACTGTCATTATAGGCATACTCAGCTTGGGAAATAACCATATCCCATGTCTGACCATATTCTTTAGTTAAACACCTCAAAAGATTTCCAAGCACCCTATTAACCACCTCTGTTTGACCATCGGCCTAAGGATGGTAAGCTGATCCAAAGGATAGATTTGTACCCAATCTGCTCCATAGAGTCTTCCAAAAATGACTCATGAACTTCACATCTCTGTCAGAAACAATGCTCAAAGGTAGCCCATGGATCCTAACAACTTCCTTGAAGAAAAGATGAGCTATGTAGCTAGCATCATGAGTAGTTGTGCAGGGAATAAAATGACTCATCTTGCTAAATCTGTCTACCACAACATAAACACTGTCAAAACCAGTTTTGGTCTTAAGAAGGCCTACCACAAAATCCATACTCACACACTCCCATGGTTTGTTAGGAATGGGCAGGGGTTGATATAAACCAGCATTGCTAGCTCCTCCCTTAGCTTTCATGCACACAACACACTGTTCCACATACCTTCTAACATCTCTTGCCAATTTAGGCCAATAATAGAATCTCTGTACTAGCTCTAAGGTCTTATTGATGCCAAAATGCCCACTAAGACTGCCATTATGCTTTTCTTGAATTAGATTTTCCCTCATTGACCCTCTTGGAACACATAACTGATTGCCCTTAAACAACAACACACTTTGCAAAGTATACTTTGAGTATTGACTATGGAAATGGTTCTCAAAGTTAGAACATACCTTATAAGCCTCTGAAAAGTCTTCATCCTCTCCATATAGGTCCTTGAAACTCTCTATGCCAATGCTCTTGAGCTATATCTCTTGCACTGTCAACAACCTTCTGCTTAATGCATTTTCCACCTTGTTCATTTGCCCTTTCTTGTGCTTGATGGTAAAAGTAAAAGCTTGGATGTATTCCATCCATTTCAAATGCCTATTACTCAACTTCTCTTGAGTGTTGATAAAACTGAGTGCCTGATTGTCAGTAAAGACCACAAACTCCTTGGGTAACAAATAATGCCTCCACTTCCTAAGGGACTGCACTAAAGCATATAACTCTAGATCATAGGTAGAGTACTTTTTCTTGGATTCATTGAGCTTTTTACTAAAGAAGGCCACAGGCCTACCTTCTTGACTAAGTACTCCTCCTACTGCTACTCCACTTACATCACACTCAACTGTGAACAACTTGTCAAAACTAGGCAATAATAGAATAGGTTGAGTTGCCACTTCTTGTTTCAGTTTCTCAAATCCTTCATCAGCCTCTTGAGTCCACTTAAACTTAGTTTTCAAACCACCCTTGATTGTGTCTAGAACTGGTGCACATATGCCACTAAAGTTCCTTATGAATTTTCTATAGAATTGAGCCAACCCATGAAAACTCCTTACCTCTGTTCCTGTGGTTGATGTAGGCCAGTTTAGGATGGCTTCCACCTTGCTTGGATCCATCTTTAATGAACCTTTGGATACTACAAAGCCCAAGTAGACAAGCTCTTGCTTGAAGAACTCACACTTCTTAAGATTGATTGCCAACTTCTCTTCTTGTAACCTTCTAAGAACCATCTCCACATGCTTCAAGTGTTCTTTTGCTGTCTTACTGAAAATCAGTATGTCATCAAGATATACAACCACAAAGATCCCTGTGAAATCCTTAAGCACTTCATTCATGAGTCTCATGAATGTGCTAGGGGCATTTGAGAGGCCAAATGGCATCACTTTCCACTCATATAACCCATCATTTGTCTTAAAAGCTGTCTTCTACTCATCACCATCCTTAATTCTGATATGATGGTAACCACTCTTGAGATCCAACTTTGTGAAGAACTGAGCACCTCCCAGACAATCCATTAAGTCTTCAATTCTAGGAATAGGAAACCTATACCTAATGGTGATCCTATTTATTGCCCTAGAATCAGTACAAAGTCTCCACTTACCTCCCTTCTTGGTTGCTAAAACCACTGGCACTGCACAAGGGCTGATGCTCTTTTGAATCAATCCTTGATCCAATAATTCTTGCACTTTCCTAGCTACCTCTAGGTTCTGCTCAGGTGTAAGTTTGTATGCTGCTTTGTTAGGTAAAGAAGCCCCTGGTATAAAGTCAATTTGATGACTTATAGCTCTCTTTGGAGGTAAAGTTGCAGGTGTACCATCACTAACTATACTCTTGTACCTATCAAACAACTTTTGGACTGCTTCCGGTAGGACTGTCTTTTTAGCCTTATCTTCCTCTTTAGGTTGCAACACAACCACATATCCCTCATTCCCTTGGTGTAGGTCCTTAAGGAACTCCTTACCATTGCTCAACATGATGTTAGGTGTCTTGGACTGTCCTTCATCTTCTTCTGATAGTGACTGCAGCTTGAAGGTTCTTCCATCCTTTTTGAATGAAATAGTATTCTCTTTCCCATCATACATAACACTTCTGTCATACTGCCATGGTCTTCCTAGTAGTAGATGGCATGCATCCATGGGTAATACATCACAAACTAACTTGTCTTTATAACCTCCAATGGAGAACTCCACCGTTACTTGCTCATTCACCAAAACACTCTGCCCTTTGTTCAGCCATGTGACCTTATAGGGGTTATTGTGGGGTACCTTCTCCAATTTTAGTTTTGCTACTGCCTCCTCTGAAATTATATTATCTGTTGAACCTGAGTCTACTATAACCTTGCATACTTTTCCAAGCATCTTGCACCTCACTCTAAATAGAGCTCTTCTTTGTTTTGGTTCCTCTTTAACCGGTTGTCTGATCAAAACTCTGTTAAACATCAGATTCTCTCCTACCTCAGATTCTATATGACTTATCTTAGATGCTTTGGGACTCATGGTGTCCTCTTGTGCATAAGCCGCTCTCTTTTCATTGCTTGATGAGGAAGCTTTCTCCAGGCATCTATAAGTAGGGTGACCTATTTTATTGCAATGGTAACACTTCATGTTTGCAAAATAAGAATTACTCTTGCCTGCTCCTCTTCTTCTGTTTGAACCTCCTTGAGGTCCTCTTCCTCTGTTAAATCCACCTCTTGAAGATGTTTCACCTCCATGCTTAGTAAGTTTAGATTCTCCTTGGTTTCTTTGGTCATTGCCTCTACCTTGGTAGCCACCACACTGTCCTCTTTGATCTCTTTGATCTCTGCCTTTGCCTTTGCCCTTGGAAGTCTAATCTTGCTTCCTCTTGTTCCTTTCCTCAATCTTGATAGCCAACTGATAACATTGATGTACTATTTTAGGACTCAAAAGAGCCATCTCTTCTTGAATGTTCCATTTCAAGCTATTAAGGTACCTAGCCACTTTGAGACTCTCATCCTTTGTCACATTAGACCTCATACGAAGCTTTTGGAACTCTTCAGTATAAGTGTTTACATCTTGGTCCTTCTTCCTTAGACTTTTCCTCTTCTTATGCAATTGAATCTCATAGTCATATGGCATGTAGGCTTCCTTCACTTTAGCAACCATTCCTTTCCAAGTTGATATGGGCTGTTTGCCTTCTTTTTCCCTCTCTGTCTGAATAAACTTCCACCATGTCAAGGCTGATCCTCTCAATCTTGACTTAGCGACCTCACCTTCTGAGCTTCAATGACTCCATCACACTCAAAATGATTCTCCATGCCTTCTATCTAGTCCATGACTAGATCTGCTTCCATCTTTCCACTAAAAAGTGGTATGCCTTCAAGTGCTTTCCCACTCAAGGCTTTCAATGCCTTCAAGAAAGGCTCCTCCTTCAAAATAGGGTCAGGTTCAGGGGTCTTATCTTCCTCTGCAACCTCTTCTTCCTTTGGTATTCTTCCCTCAAACTGTGCACTCCTCACTGTTGCCTCAAGTTGGGCTATTCTTTCCCTCAATAGCCTATTGTCTTCTTCTTGTCCTTCAACCATCTAAGATAAGACATATAATATGCTTCCCAAATCTTTTACTCACTCTGATACCAATTTGGTAGGGAGTGGGGTTGGAGGAATCAACCACAGATTCCTACTCTATGCCTTTCCTTGTAAGACCTCCTTGGTGTTTTGCTTCACCAATCTAACCTATAGGTCCCTACTCTTGACTAGGTGCCCCTGGTTTGTCTGCCCAACCCCTCTTCTATCAACAAGCTTCCCTTCTACCAAGCCAACCTTGGTGCTGCCTCATATTCTCCATTGGCCCTTACTCTGCCTTAAAGGCCAGATAACCTCAACCTTCTACTAGATCCTTGCAGGGGTGTGAAGGTGTTGCAAAGCTTCAAAATAGCCTATCTAGGTTCCTTGAGCAACCACAAGTTTCCAACTTTCCATCGCTTTCACTCAATTCCTTTCCTAGGGTTTGAAAAGGCTACAAGCCTTGAGCCCCCCAATTAGGCCTCTGAACAGAGACAAAATGCAATTTTAACCTAAACCCACCAAAGGAACAAGGATCTTTGCTTAGGGTTTGTGTTTCTCATGTCCTCACCTCCAAGATTTTTAGGGTTTCAAGTCTGCTCAGGCCGTACACTGTCCATACACCAAAATGGTCAAAAAGCTAGGGTTTTTAAGCTTTCTCAATGTTGTTTCAGACTGTCAAAGAGTTATCTCTCCAAATGACTTGTTGGAACCTCCTCCTGACCTCCCAGCATAGCTAAGACAATCAAGAAAATTCACAAAAAATAATTTCTCAAATACCTCATTTCCCCTGCAAGTTATGTGACTTTTTCTCCAAGTCTGCCCTAACCGAACCTGCATTGGCTTGCCTAGGGAAAAGCTTTGCTAGTGTCTCTTGCACTGCCACAAAATCTACTAACTACCATATTTACACTAAGGGATCCTAGACACAAATCCCAAAGGGCCGTACAAATTGTATGGTGGGAAGGTGCTCTAGGACTCCATTCTTTCAAAACTGCCTGTTACAGGCCTGAAAAAGACAGTAATCAAACTATGTACAGATAAAAGATGAAAATGATTTAAAAAGGTAAAAGAAAGGCACACCAAGCTTGAACAAAGTTAACACTACATGCTACAAACAAAACAACAGTAGAGTTACTCCATTAAAGCTCAGTTTAAAAACTAAACACAGAAAACTGTCCCTCCAAACGCTGTTTCCTTCAGCTTTACAAAATATCACTCTAACAAAAATGCCTCCATCCCTATCTCATGGTCGAGCCATGTCTTAAATAGGCCTCCAAAACAATTTAGATGCTTGGGTCGAGCCCATAGATGACCTAATGAAATAATTTATAAAACCCAATGTGTTTTCAAACCTTTGACAAGGTTGGTAACCAAGACAATTTAGAGCTTCAAAACCCATTCATGATTTTCACCTCCCAATCCATTGATCATAATAGATCAAGTTTTATTCAAAACAACAAAAACTAGCTAAATGGTCAACATGACCCCAAGATAACACAACAAAATTTGAACTTCCTTCTAGACTTCCGGAAAACCCAATGTTTCCCATGTGCTCCTGCACCACATTTTTAGTATTAAACCATGTTGCATACACTGACAATTTTTAAAGTATAATGATACATAGTTTAATACTTAGATGCTCTTCTGAAAAAGAAGTCTCATCAATGCTATAACCTCCAATGTCACTATAAATTTTTGTCCTATAATATGTAAATGTTGTTGCCACCATTATGCACATGCCTATATTTAAGATTTGATATCAAATGGATCTATTTATTGGTTTATTAAATGGATATGTTTATGGGCCTAATTAGCAATATGATGTCCATGTTGGCAGTGTAGTGCGATTGCTTGTTAATGGAATTCTACTTAATTATAATACATCTTTGTTTATGGTGATTGCTTGATTGGGCTGAAATGTACAACAAACTTCACATAACTATTGAATGTATACAACATTATGTATTAACAACCACTAACAATATCACTTCAATATTCATATAGTCTTGCCCACAACACTGGCAACATCATTTACATGATATAGAATGTATAAAGTGCAACAACCTCTTCTGTATAATATAATGGAATTGGCGATGGGACAGTCTTGCCTCTTTGTATGAAAATATTGGTAGTGTTGTAATGCAAGTGGTGATATATTAGGGGAGTATGAAATTGGTGCCATTTGATGTATGAAAATATTGGAAATGATGTGATGGAAGTGGTGATATTATAGGGGAGTGTTGGTTATACTAATTATATATTTTGGCTGCATGTTTTAATGCTACAGGGCACTAACAAGCAATATGGCTTGTATGTTTGTGGTATCAGATGTGATTTGAATATTCTATGACATGTAAGACTGCGAATAACTGTTTGTGTTTGGGACAAATATAAACCTATTATAATACAATTTTGGCGCTACAGTGATTCGAGTACCCTTGATGATTTTCTGGGTGAAAAATGATTTACAATTGCACATTAAGGGGGTCCTATAGACCCTATGTTTGGAGGTCCACATGATATTGTTTACAATTGATTACATGAATTATTTTGCTTACCAAGAATATAGAATTGCTAGAATTGGCGAGGCAATATATATATATATATATATATATATATATACGTTTATACATATACATATACGTATATACATATGTGTGTGTGTGTGTGTGTGTGTGTGTGTGTGTGTGTACATATATGTTCAAAGTTGACCCGCCCTACTTATATTCATCTGTATGTGTATACTTTAGTACATATATTGTTATACATATGTACATATATGCATATATATATGTACAATTATGCATAAACATAAAAGTACATATATGCATATACATATATAAACATATGTACATATATGCATCTACAAGTATATGTGCATATACATATTAAAAGCATAGGTGGCATGGTCACGCGGTGGGAAATTCAATGATGACAGATTTTGGCTAACCATGAGAGGAAAGAAACATAAGAAATAGTAACCCATTAAAGACAGAGTGATGCTAAAAAGAAGCATTATTTTCCTTGAAAAATAAAGTGTGTTTAAGAACACAAAATTTTTAAGTGTTCATAAACACCCTACACGCCATAGACTTCATCAAGAACATTCTACATGCACCAAGAAAGCCATAAAATTCCTTCTAATTAAGAAACACCAAAAGAATATGATCAAAATAAGCGAGAAAAAAATAAAACATTTGTTGGCAGGAGAAAGTGGTAGAGCCTTAGTGAGGTTAGAAACATCACCTGTATAGTATGGATTTGCCCAATGTTGTGTCTTGTTGCACTCACCTTTATCCTGCTTGCTGCAAGAACAAATGAAAGGAGGGATCAATAGATACATCAAGAAGATTACACAAAGAATATTTCTCAAATGTAGGCAGTGGTTAGCTTAATACACAAAGCATATTAGAAGACTGTATACCTTTCAATTGCAACTCACCATCAACGAAGCTTTGAAGGAACAATGGGGTGGGCTGAACATGTAGTTCTTTGCATGTCGATGAAGCAGAGTGAACAAGACACAAAATGACAAGGTGTCAACCGAATATACCATAATCTCTATGATATATAGACATACATATATACATATAAACATACATACATACATACATACATATATATATGTGTGTGTGTGTGTATGTGTGTGTGTGTGTATGTATGTATGTATATATATACATACATACATATATAGATACGTACATATATATATGTACAATTATGTATACATACATACATAATATATATATATATATATTATGCCTCATCACTTATAGCAATTCTATATTCTTGGTAACCAAAATAATTCATGTAAGCAATTGTAAATAGTATCATGTGGACCTCCAAACATAGGGTCTATAGGACCCCCTTAATATGCAATTGTAAAACAGTTTTCACCAAGAAAGTCAACAAGGGTACTCGAATCACTGTACCGCCAAAATTGTATTATAATCGGTTTATATTTGTCCTAAACACAAATCGTGATTCACAGTCTTACATGTCATAGAATATTCAAAGCACATCTGATACCACAAACATACAAGCCATATTGCTTGTTAATGCCCTGTAGCATTAAAACATGTAGCCAAAATATAAAATTAGTATAACCCACACTGCCCTATAATATCACCAATTGCATTACATTGCCGCCAATATTTTCTTCCATGTACATATGAACATGGAAATGAGGTTCCAATAAATGGAAATTGGAATAGATTGAGAAATGCTCCATTTAATTTGTAAATATGTAATGGTGGTTTGTATGGAGTCTTTAATTTGTGTCCTTTTTCAAATTTGAAAACTTTTTTGGATGCATTCAACTGCATAGATTGTATGTATTCATGGCGTGCAAACCTTGTTTGCTTCTCCAACAATTAACACATTGTTTATGGTGGTTTGCATGTGGTAAAAGAGGATAAGGTATATATATTAAAGGCAGTGGAACATTAAATATATGTATGTGACACACACACACACACACACATATATATATATTGTCCATATATACATATATATAATTTTCCACTGCCTTTAATATTTTGTTGTTATGGACAACCTTTAACTCTGCAATATTCCTTTAATTCTTTTTGTGTTATATTGTAATATGCTAATGGGTTAAGTTGTTTTCATTTCCATGTTTGGTAGTAACAATCAAACAAAGAAAGCATTTCACAAACAAAATTGTTGTGCACGGAAGCACAAACAAATACAATTGGAGGTGAGTCGTGGTAAATGGAAATTGGAAAGGATGGAGATATGCATTTTTGAATTTGTAAATCTCTTTATATGTTAAATGCTGGTTTGGTATGGAGTATTTAATTGCATGGCAGAATATCTTCGAATAAAAACAACTTAACTCAATTTGATATTTGTATATACCAGAAAAATTGCAAAGGCAATTTGCACAGTGAAAGTTTATGCATTGTCGAAGAAGCAAATAGAATTGCATTGCAGATAACCCTGTAATTGTGAACTAGTCATGAAAAAAGACAACATGACAATAGGCATGAGCTTGATGCAGAGAGGCTTCATGAAACATTCTGAACTCTTGACCCCTTCCTCCTTAATCACATCAATGGGTTTGTGAAGCCTCTTTGCATCAAGCTCACTCCTCTTGTCATTATATGTATATATATGTATATACATATATAAACATATGTATATATGTATATACATATATATATGTATATATATAATTACATATACATATGTATATCTAATTATATATGAATACATATATATATATATACCACACACACACATATATATATGGGCACATACACAAGTGGCAGGGCGACGTGGCGGGCTAAATATGAAATGGTGCTTGACAGGTGCTAGGGTGATCTATTTTTTCAAAAAAAAATGGACCGATGCACAAGTGGTAGGGTGACGTGGTGGGCTAGTTTATATATATATATACATATCTTGATGAGGGCGCAGCCCGAGACTTAGAAAATAACTCACAAAAAAGAGAATAATTTTATTATTCAGAAAATGGAGCTTCTTACATGCAGAGGATCTCAAATCCCCAAGTTCTACAACACATGCAAGTTATAGAAAGCTACAGAATCACCCTTTCGCAATATCGAGCTTGTCCCCAAAAGTTACCCAAAAATTAGAAACCCACCCATAAATAGAGCTCCTCATTAGTTTGGAGCCAAAACAACATTCAAATTTGAGTTTAGGTGGTTTTAGAAAAATTTACAACATGAAGTTCAAATTTCAAAAGAGCATTTTAATTGTATTTTCTAGAAAGTCGCCAACTTCGGGGCCATAACTTTTGATCCGGGACTCCGATTCGCAACCATTTGAACTGTTGGAAAGGTCTCGAATTCAATAGCGCTTGAAATACACTATGCCGATTTTGGAAAATTTTGGGCGATCAGAACTCTAATGCCTCAAATCTAACTCGAGAAGATTTTTAGGTGTCAAATGGGAAACTAAAGCTGCAATGCTCAGATGAGGAATTTCAATCCAGGAATAGAAAATAAAAACCGTAAATTGAGAATTTCATTATGATGAAAAGGGTATCCAAAAATGTAAAAACATCTAAAAACTGAGAAACTTGAAATTTAACTATTTTTGGGTGATGCAAGATTGCCCTTACACCACTGGATGCTCCTGCATCATATCTATATGTATATATATATCTATATAGATATCTATATATATATCTATATTTGTATAGATATATATATGTATAGATATCATATAGATATATATATATATATATATATATATATAGATATCATATATATATAGATATATATATAGATATCACAGCTATATAGATATATATCTATATATAGATATATAACTATATGTATATAGATATATATCTATATATCTATATACATATATATCTATACACACACACACACACACATATATATATATTAGAAATGGCATAAAAGATTCGAAATGAAAACAAGCAATCCCATTTTCATAATTGGGAATAACAAAAAATTAACAGAGGCAATTTGCATAGTTAAAGTTCCTACAATGTTTATATATTATTCTTTTATTCCATGCACAACATGTATATTTATGTATGGAAAGAGAAATACATATATAAGAACAAAATAATATATTTGCATGACATATTAACATCGAGATAAAAACAAGGGAATCCATTTTCATATTTGGGAATAACAAAGAAATATTAAAGGAAAATTGCATAGTTAAATAGTGTGCATTGTGAAAGAGAGGAATGCAAGTGCATGGCAGAGAACCCTGTACTTTTGAACAAGTGAAACCCTTTTCCAATGTTTGGTAGTAAGTATGAAATGAGAAAGGCATTTCGCAGACATTACTATTGTGCATGGAAGAACATAATAATACATAAACATGCCAGAATATCTTCGAAATGAAATCTAGTCATACAATTTTCATATATTGGAATAATATGAGAATATTATAAGGAAATTGCAGAGTTAAACACAAATGCAAGTGAATGGAAAAAACCATCAAAATGATATACATGAAAACCGTATGAATATTTCCTAGTGAGAAGCAAATATATTGTATCCATTTTGATATTTGGGAATAAAAAACAAATGTTAAAGGGAAATTGCAAAGTTAAAGTTTGTGCATTGTGAAAGCGAGAACCCTGTAATTTTGAATGAGTGAAACCCTTTCCATGTTTGGTAGTATGAATGAAATGAATAATTTATTTCGCAGACATTACTGTTGTGCATGGAAGAACTCAATAATACATAAACATGCTAGAATATCTTCGAAATGAAAACCAGTCATACCATTTTCATATATCAAAATAACATGAGAATATTATAAGGAAATTGCAGAGTTAAACATGAATGCAAGTGCATGGAAGAAACCCTCAAAATGATATACATTAAAACCATATGAATATTTCCCTAGAGAGAAGCAAATATATTGTATCAATTTTGATATTTGGGAATAACAAACCAATGTCAAAGGGAAATTGCAGAGTTAAAGTTTGTGCATTGTGAAAGAGAGAACCCTGTAATTTGGAAAGACTGAAACCCTTTCCATGTTTGGTAGTAACAATGAAAAGAATAATTTATTTCACATACATTACTATTGTGCATCGAATAACAAAATAATACATAGACATGCCAGAATATCTTCGAAATGAAAACTAGACATAGCATTTTCAAATTTCAGAATAACATGAGAATATTATAAGCAAATTGCGGAGTTAAAGTATGTGCAATGAGGAAGACACGAATGCAAGTGCATGGAAAAAACCCTCAAAATGATAAACATTATAACCGTATGAACATCTCATACTAACAACCAAATATATTGTATCCATTTCTGTATTTTGGAATAACAAACAAATGTAAAAAGAAAATTGCAGATTTAAAGTTTGTGCAATGACGAACAAATGAAAACAAGTTCATGGCTGAAAACTAGTCAAACCCTTTCCATATATCTTCGAACAAGTCTAATAGTAATGGAAAACCATTTTAAACCAGTCAAACCCATTTCATATTTTGTATAAGGAAGCAAATATGAAAAGCACAATGCAGACTAAACATCGTGCAATGAAGAAGGGATTACTACGAGTGCATGGACGAGTTTAGAGGAAAAGAAAACCACTAAAACCCTCCCCACATTTCATCCTATGCATGGGATTGAAATAAAAATTTTCCCAATTTTTTTTTTTTAGAAACAAAGTGCATGGCAGAATAACGTCGTAATCACTGAGAGTGGTAGAGGTTGAGTGAGGTTAGAAACCTCACCCGAATGAGAACGGGATCTGTCAAGAGTGTAGAACCGAACGAGGAAGCGTGAAGAGCCGAACGATGAAGTGTGGAGAGCCGAACCGGTCTCAGTGAGAAACAAAATGAATAGTCGAGAATGTTTGCGAACAAAAAGAATGATGGTGAGTGGGATATGCAAGAATGTGGAGTATTGAATGAACCTTGATCTCAAATTAACATGCCTAATAGATGAAGTAAATGCAAAGCGACGCGTAAGGTATGTTGGTCAGTGGAGGAAATGAAGGAGGCAAAGAGCGTTTAATGCAGTGAAGTGTTGGTGGAGGGTGGCGAGGCTGTCGTCTACACGCGGCCGTCCAATCTATTGTACGTAGATGTGCTCGCCGATTAAGGAGGTTGGTGGGCTCCACTTTCAAGTAGAGGGCAAAAACAACTAGTTTTGGACACGTCAACAAAAAATGTGCTTGGCAGGTGGCAGGATGATTGATTTTTTTTTAAAAAAATATATGGGCCGATGCACAAGTGGTAGGGTGACGTGGCAGGAAAATTATTTATTTTCTTAGGTCCACGTGGACTGCCATGTGGACTTGCAAAGTTGACCCACCCTACTTTGGGCCCTTCTCCCCTATCTCTAAGAGAGTAACTCTTATAGGATAATGCATAGTACTTGTGCTAATAAATGACCCCAACATTTTAGTTTAGTTGATAAGACCGTTGAAGAATCTTGTTTTAAGCTTTTTTACTAAGGATTTAAAGTCATGTTATTGGAGCAAAAGAAGTATGAAAAGCTTGTATGGAGAAATTATTGCATATGGTATTTCAAAGTCTTTCCTAAAGATAAGTGTAAATACTAAAAAGTTGAAGAAAAAGGTAGATATGCATGGACATCATGACTCATACAAGGTTACTATTTAAGGCATTTGCTGGATTTAAGAAAAATTTCAATAACTTTGAAAAAAATTGAAACTAGGAGAGCATGTAAAGTTTGAGTATGAAATTATTATAAATTGGGAAAGTTTTATAAGGACATATTGTTGTCGTTATGTTGAGGTAAATTGAGGTATAGAAGATGCATTTGAGGTAAAATCATAAAATTATCTCACATTAAATAATAAATGAAATGGATAATATCAATTTGTGTCTTTAGTTTGAAGTATTTGAAAGTGATTTATTTTAAAGTTTAGAATAATATAAGTTAATAAATTATAGATTTTTTAGTGTATTTTATGTTTGTATTTAAAAAAATATTTGTATGTAATTTTTGTAAATTTAATAATATAATTAATTATTGAAAAAAAGTAAGAAAATGAGTTTTAGATGACTAATTTTTAATAATAAATTTTATTTTTTTAAATTGATTTTTTTCATATTACAAATTTGAAAATTAAGACATGTAATAATTTTTAAAATTCAATAATACATTTTAAAATTAGATGTGTTAAAAATAGATCACTTTTTTTTGATTTTGCATTTTTTGTTGATTAAATTTATCAACATATATATTTTTAATCTTAACATGGATTCTCTTCTCTAGAGTGTCATATTTTTTCAAATTTTTATTTAACTTTAAGTTTTTGTTTGAGAAAATAATGAAATGAATCTTATGTTTGGGCACTAATGAACTACTTGCAGTCAAAATAAAAAAAATATATAAAGATTAATAATAATTATAATATAATTTTTTGAAAACCATGTTTTTGGATTTGTAAATGAGTTTTTTTTTTTTGGACTTTTTTGTGTGAGAAGAAATAGAAAGAAGATTAGTGTTTTCAAACAATTGAAAAATAATTAGTGATTTTCCAATACTTAGTAGCCATTTTGTTTCCAACAATATGTTTTGATTTGAATAATTTCAACCAAAATAGTTTTAGTGAATAACTTGGTCTAACTAGAACCTAGTTTCACTTATAACTACTTTATGTTTTTTCCTAAAGATTGAAACAATTTCTTAATTTTTGATTAAACTAAAGGAAAATTACACCTTTGAGACACATCAAAACCATAAGGGAAACATTTATAGCATCTTGTATTTTGATTTCATTGTGTAATTAATTTTGTAGGTATAAATTTTAACTTTATGTCATTGATTTCTATATTGTTGGTTAATAGATTTGTCACCAATAATTTTATGTAAAATGACTTTGGGATGCCTAGTTTGTAGCCATAAATGAACAAACTATTGGAGAAGTTGTAATCTATTTTAAACATTTTTCCTTTGAATTTTAGAGCTATAGCCCCCTCTTATGATAACATTTGGATTTCTAGGGTTTGATTTAAACTAGAAAGCATGAAAGGTGAAGATTAATTACAAGAAAAAAATAATTGTTTCTAAAACAAAACACAACTTATAATTTCTCCATGTAGGTAGGCGGGAGGGATAGAGGGAGGGAGAGAGAGTGAAGGAGGGAGGGATGTTGCAAGGTGTGTGCCCTTGGTCTCCTTGTGTTGTGCAACACAACTCTTGGGTTCATGACATGGCTTAATCACCTCCCATGGATTCATTAACTCTAGCGGTTGTATCAGTTATTAATAGGTTGTTCTTTTGGTGCAACAAAAACTGTCTGTGCAACAATTGGTATTAGATTCTAGTTCACGGGTTTGAACCCCTTGCTTGCACTAGGGGGATTGTTGCAAGGTGTGTGCCCTTGGTCTCCTTGTGCTATGTAACACATCGCTCAGGTTTGTGACATGGCTTAACCACCTCCCATGGATTCATTAACTCTAGTAGTTGTATCAGGTATTAACAAGTCAATATTTTGGTGCAACAACAATCGTCTATGCAACATGGGAGGAAGGGAGAGGTAGGTAGAGAGAGAGATAAGGTGGGAGGGATATAGGGAGATGTAGGCAGAGAGAGAGGGTGAGGGGAGATAGAGAGTGTAGACACCTAAAATATGACCTTACTCAACCACATCACTTTCAAACTTCCAACCCCATCTCACCTACCTATCAACATTCCCAATCTTTCAATCCCATTTTATCCTCTCATCAATAACAACACATATCATCCTCTCAACCTCCCATATCGAACTGTCAATTGCCTCCCTTCAATTTCACAAGTACTTTGGCCCAAGATGTGCAACAAATAAAGGATATCATAAAGAGACTTTAACTAGGACATCACAAGAAATTATACATGTTCCAAGACTTATGTCCTTATCCTTTTGACAAGTCCATAACCATGATCCCCTTTCCCTAAAATTTTGAAATGCCTAAATTTGACAAGTACAAGGGAAAGGGAGATCCTAGGGAACACACTTAAAAAAATTCTATATTGCATGCCAAGAGGTCTGGTATCTTGAAACATACCTATTGAGGATCTTCCCTAGAAGCTTGGGTAGACAAGCCCTTGATTGGTTCACTCACCTCCCCCATGGGAGAATCACAACATCTTCTAAGCTAGCTAATAAATTTATCACTCACTTTTCCTACAACATAGAACATGATATCACCATGATGAATCTTTGCAACACTAAATAAAAGAATGGTGAATCCTTTTCCTCATTCTTACAAAGATAAAGAAATCTTGCTAAGCGCTTTACATGGCCCATACTTGAAAAATAACTCATCATTATCTTTGTTGAGAACATAAACATTGAATTGGGCTTCCATCTTCACATGCAATATTCTCACTCCTTTGATGAGATCATAGAAAAAGGAGTAGCTATAGAAAAATCCCTTATAACTAAAGGCCTAGTCAAGATATACAAAGAAGACAAAGACAACAATACCCAATTTAGTGATAAATCTCATTTTTGGAATACAAACAAAAATGTGGTCAATGATGGTGTGATTGATTCAAAACATGTTCAAACTATCCAAATATCTCCGCCATCATAATCTCACAATAATCTAGTTCTCCAACATGTGGTTACCCCTAAAGGTCAACCTAAATGACACACTAGACATGAATATACCCCCTTGGGAGAACCAATCAAAACCATCCTCCAAAATATCATTCACGCTAACATGATCCAATTGGCACCCATCAAACCCCTTGGTCTTGATGTGCCTAAAGCCTCTTGGTACAAGAACATGAATTTTGTGATTACCATAGGGTTTGTGGACATAAAACCTCCTCATGCATGAAATTAGGGAACTCCATCCAAGATCTTATTGATCAAGGGGACATCTCTATTGAAGGCCATACACCCCCTAATGAAAAATTGGGTATATATAAGAAACCTTTTCCTCAAAATAATGATGGTAAAAAAATCACATCATACAATGTAATACCTTATACATACACTAATATAATATCTTATATGAATCCATTATTGGCCTCATTGAACAAAGTCCTTCCCAAGTAGCTACCATAACTATCAAAGCGCCCAATTGTGTTGTCACTATCTGATGTGGTCAAATCACTATTCTAGGAGTTCCCCCTCCTCCCAACCTATAATCATTATAGCATCCTTAACTACTTGAACAATATCTATCCTTGAGCTACTTAAAACATTTTGATGTACTTGCTTAAGCAAGGATTCAAGAAAGGTACCACATATAGTAACCTCTACTTCAAGATATAGGATGAAAGAATTTTGATAGTTGTTGTGTATGTTGATGACATAATATTTGGTGGAAATGATATGATGTGCAAGAAGTTTTCTAAAGAGATGCATATAAAATTTGAAATGTCTATGATAGGTAAGTTATCTTTCTTTCTTGTCTTCAAATTGCTCAACTAAATAATGGTATCTTTATTTCTCAAGCAAAGTATGTTAAGGAAATGTTGAAGAAGTTTGGGATGGAATATTGTAAACCAATTAGTACTCCCATGGTTACTGATTTCCATTTGAGCAAAGATGATGAGTTTCCTATGGATTATTAGAAGCTATATAGATCTATGATTAGAAGCCTGTTGTATTTAACTAGTTCAAGACCTGATATCATGCATGCAATATGCTTGGTGGCAATATTTCAAGCTAATCCTAAATAAACTCATGTGAAGGCAGTTAAGAGAATCTTCAAATATTTAAAGAGTACTTCAGATTATGGATTATGGTATCCAAAAGGTAATGAATTTGATCTGAGTGCTTACACTAATGTTTATTGGGCTAGTTGTGTTGATGATAGAATAAGTACAAGTGGTGGTGCTTTATTTTTGGGAAGCACATTTGTTTCATGGCATAGTAAGAAGCAATATTTAGTATCCTTGTCCATTGCAGAAGTAGAGTATATTGCTGCAGAATCTTGTTGTACACAAGTGTTTTGGATGAAGCAAACATTGAAGGATATCAAGATACAATATGATAAGCCTATTCCTATTTTGCGTGATAATACAAGTGATATCAATATTTCCAAGAATCTAGTGATATATTCTAGAACCAAGCACATATCAATCAGGTATCACTTTATGAGAGAGAAGGTTACAAATAAAGAATTCAAGTTGGATTATGTGCCTACAAAGGATCAAATTATAGACATTTTCATAAAGGCTCTTGCATAAAATACATTTGAGTATCTCTGGGAGAAGTTAGGGTTAATTTCTCCTCCTTCTTGCTAGATGCATAGTTGTCGCATCTATCTAGGGGGAGTAATTCAAGCTATATATTTTTCTTGGACTAATGGTGGCTACCTCTTAGAGGGAGAAGGTAGTGGTTGTTGCTGATAGGGGAGCCTATAAGCTATTTCAAAATTTGGAGAGAGTATGCATTGTGTGCCTTAGGGGGAGAGCTTGTCTCCTGAGGGGGAGAAGTTAAAGGAGAAGAGAAAGTTGTCATTTTTCCTTGATAAATAAAAGGGGGAGAAGAGTGCATGTCAAATTGGTTTTTCCATCAATTCCAAAGGGGGAGATTGTTGCAGTTTGGTTGTCATTGATGTCAAAAGTGTGAGTTTGGTTGTCATTGATGTCAGAAGTATGTTGGAATTGGTTGCAATTTGGTTGTAAGTATTGCAGTCTAGATATTTGGTTTCCAGTCTCTACGAGATGCTTTACATCTCTCCACATCTCTCTATTTTTGTTGTTGTTGTGTTGCTACGGTTTGTAAGTTAGCTTCATATGTTATTAGAGCATGCGTGATTCAAGTTTCATATTATTTGGATTACCAAAAAGGTGATTTGCAAGTGACAGTTTGAAGACCGTGTTGAATTTGTGAGGATGCTCACAAAGGTGAAAATTTTGGCTTTGCATTCCTCCATGATTGTAGATATGGATGTATAGTTCATAAGTTAAGTTTGTTGAGTTGTGAAGGTGCAATATTCAAAGTTGCATTTCTTTAGTCTTGTTGATGGCGATTTTGGCACCACAACAATGCAAGCAGAATATTGCTGTTCTGCTTCTCCTGAAAGAGAAAGGAAACACATGGATGCCTTAGCTCCCAAGGTGTTTGTAGTTGGGTCTCAACTATGCTGATGTTACTCAGTGGTCAATGCAACAGTAATATTCAAGGGGCTTGCTGGTGTTGAGCTTTTGGATTGTTTTGGGTTAAACATAAATTTAAACCTACTCTAACTAGGGTTTTAAATAAATAGAAAAAGATACATCAGGGCCTTGGAACAAAAAAGAACAATAATTCATCCAAATTAACCAAACCTGTTGCCTTTCAAGGAATTCCTAACTAAAACTGTAGAAAAAACTTAACTTGTGACTAACACACAACTTCATTCATTCATAGTGCTGATTTCAACAACAGATTGAAAATCACCATTTAAACAAAACATAAAAACCAAACTCATTCCTTGAAAGCTTTCAAATCAGATGATCAACTCAAGAAAAACACCATTTTGAAACACAACATGAAATAGATTTTAATCTGGTTGCTTTTATTGTTGGTGAAACAGATAAGCAACATTTACAAAGCTGGCACAATCACCAGTGTACATAAAATTTGTGATTTCAAATTGTTTCCATTTACACTAAGGAAACTGAAAGACACATTAGTCTATTCTGAATTTAACTCCTAGTTACCAGTTCTACTTCTACTTCTACTTTTTTTTGTTTTCTGAACAAGAAGTTCTAACCTTTACAAAGAGGCAAGAATGCCTTATATACAAAATGCAACAAAAAGAATGCGTTGTCCCCCTGTATTAGGGTTTACAAAATATCTGTAGACTGTAGGAGTGTCGGCTCTCAGATCTTTTTGAAGAGAGTCAATGCTGCATTCAATGTGAAGCCCTGCTGTCCATCTTCTGGAAGGCTATTCTGGGGGTGATCTTAGATCTTTTGCATCTATAGCATTAACTCATCTATCTACATGTCCATCTTCGAAATCTGTTGGGGTCACCTTGAATGCTCAAAATATCTCCATTAATATTGATCTACCTCCTTTCCAGTGGTCATTACAGTTGTCCCTATGAGTCACAAATCCTTCCTTCGACCTCCTTTCCATTTTGGACTTCTCTGTACGTTTGACTGCCCTCTGGAAGCATCATTAGGCCTTCCTGTAGATCTGAACGACATTGCCCGAGTCAACCCATCACCTTTGGATCTCAAAAGAATCCACCTTGCTTGCTTTCTGTTGATCTTCCCTCGTAGGAGTAGTCAATCGAAGAAAGGGACCGATGAGTCACTCTTTTGGCTCCTTCTGATTGGTCGGGCATACGCCAAGCAAGCTTCATCAGGTGGTCAAAAGTGGTCCACCTTGAATTGCATGTCGGTGAGACACTCATTGTGTCTCCCCGATGTGATTTCATCTTAATAGTTATTGGCATAGCATATGGCAGTCAGCAAGATGTTTCGGCGAGCAGTAGAAGTCATATCGAGTCCGTAAAACCCATCGGTAAGACCGCATCCTTTCGTTGAGACCACATGGCGAAGTCCTTATGTTTTCTTTTGGAGTCTCCCCGACATCCTCCTTATCCTCCAGGCTCAGGCTCCTCTTGCTTTGGTGTGACTTTCATAATCACTGAGACTTCTCGGTGAGAGTCTAAATCTTCCCCGAAAACCCTTGGGGCACCTTTGTCAGCAAGACCTAAGGCGACTCCCTTGCATGTCGCCGAGACTCCTTTGTATCGGTAGGACCTTTTGCCAATTTCTTTCACTCTCGCCGAGCTTCCTCCTTGTCGCTGAGACTTATCAGAATCAGGGAGACATTACCCCAAATTTCTCTTCTCTTATCGAGCACCTCCTTGTTATCGGCGTGACTCCTGCATGTCGGCCAGACCTCTTGCCGCATACATTTCCTCTCCCCGAAGGGACATCCTGTCAGCGTGACCTTCCTTCTTCACCAAGACCTTATGGCAAAGGCATTACCCTCCTGGTGAGCTCCATTTCTTTCAGTGGGACTTCACATGGTCAGGGAGACCTTACAGCGACCCTTTCGTTTTCTCCCCGAGCTCGGCCTTTTCGGCATGACCTTCAAACTTCACTAAGACCTCACACCGAGGTATTGTCCTTCAGTGACATTGTTTCATTTCAGCTAGACCCTGTTGAATCAGCAAGACTTTTTGCGTCGGTAAGACATCACAGTGAAGACACTTCATTCGCTTAGAGTCTTACCGATTTCTTCCTCTTCTCTCTGAACTCTTTTGTTTTGGTGAAACTTTCCCCCTTCACTGAGACCTTATGGTGAAGGGAGAACCCTTCGGAAAAACTTTCAACTTTTGTTGACCCATGTCGTTGCCAAGACCTCGCTGTAGTCACATCGATATGTTTTCTTTGTTCCACATGTGTCGTCATAGCATTCTCTTATCGGGGAGATGTCCTATAGAAACCTCATGTCACGGCGAAAGCCTCCGCATGTTCACTCTTTGGTCACCGAGACTTATTAATTCTCTCACCGAAGATTACTGATAAAATTCCTTTGTGGCATGCTGGTGTGACTTTGTGAATTTTCCAAGACGATATGCCAAAGAAGATGACTCCCGCCGATGCTGCTTTTGTCGCTGTGACCTCACCTCTTCGGCTAGACATCATGTCGAAAGTCTTATCCTTCACCGAATGCAACTCCCTTCAGCAAGACCTTAGCACCTCGGCTAGACTTTATGCCGAAGACAAGCCTCTTTCCGAAGTGTAGCTCCTAGTCACCGTGACTATATTTCATCAGGGAGACATTATGCTGAACACCCACACTCTCTTCGAAGACACCCTTGTTGGGGAGACTGCACCCATTCGCTGAGACTTCTTGGCGACGTTATCTTGGTTTTCCGATATGCAGACCCTTCCCCATTGGCAAGACTCCTAGCGTTCGGTGAGAGCACATACCAAAGAGAACAACTCCCGACGAAGTGTATGCCTATATGCACTAGTCGGTGAGACCCGAAGGTTTTGCCGAGACTTCTTGGCGAAGAAGATGACTCCCGCCAATAGAAATCTCCTTTTTGTCAGGACAATGATTGATGTGTTGCCAATAGGCAACTGTATGTGAATCTCGATCGTTGTGACATCTCTGGGGTCTTGTTGATAGGCAACATAGATGCAGATTGAGTAGAATGCACTGGTAGTCGGCAAGACATCTGCAAGGTCCTTCCGACATTCTTCTTAGCTGATTTTTTTTTATGACCAACTGGATTGGGGAATGCATTCTAGCTGAGCTCCCTTGGAAAATATCATCCTGTATGTGATTTAATCCTACTTTCAACAAAGAAAACCATAGTAAAGATCACACAAACATAAGTTAATTAATCAAAATCATCATTAAAATGAATCCTATGTCAGTAGGGTACCGTTAAATCTTTGAACAAAATGATCATACAAACGGTTCGGGTTTCAGGCCGACTCGCAGAACCCAAGCCAAGGAGGAATTTTGGAGAATTCTGAGCCAGGTGGATTCTAGCGAAAAAAGCATGAAAACACCCATTAGAAACTTAATCCGATCATTATCAATCAAGGAACAACATGTGAGATCTCAAAATAGCATCAATTATTCATAAAATGCATTATCATTTATTAACTAGCCTTACTACTTCATACTTCTTCACATTCCACCAGATTCAGAGGAAATCCACATGGGATGGATTTCTGTGAAGGAGAAGACATTCCAGCAAACCCGAAACAAAAAGGGAACAACAGATTTCGAGAAAATCTGGGGAGAAAGAAATCCGTGAAAATCCAGTCCATGCGGATTTTCACAAAGACTGAAAATCCCTGAACAACAACGCCCTCCTGGAGTTCGAGCGAGATCTGGGAAAATCCGGATGAGAAAGAAATTCACAAAGAAGGAGACATCGCTCGAAGGCCTCAGGGTTTTCGGGAAAATCCAGTCCATGCAGAATTCCGCGAAGTCCAAAAATCCCCGAACAATAGCGCTTGGCTGAAGCTCGAGTGAGATCTAGGAAAATCCGGATGGGGTGGAAAATCTTGAACTTAGGAGAAAACCCGAATTCCAACTAAGGCAGAACCAAAATTAGATCAGACAGAACAAAAGATAAAATAGGCATAAAACTAGAAGAAACCCAAAACAAAGCAAATAACAAAGGCAAAGAAATCAAAAGAGAAGGGGGGACCCATTTTGATCCAAATCAAAGTGGGGTGGTTATGCAAGGCATAAAAAATGGCAACGCGGCTGGAAAAATGGTTTAACCATTTTCATGAATCTGAAAGATTCAAATACCCAGAACTCCTGGTTCATGAACATCACAAATCTAGTTGGGTCAGTTATAACAAACAAGGTAGAGCTAGAATCTCAAATTTAAGTCAATCAATGGCTACCCCCCTAAATCAATGTGTGTGCTTGATTGTGCATCACTCTCTCATGAAGTTTTCTTCATCTTTTGGACAACAATGTGTAAGATTTGAGCTACATGAGTTGACTTCCTTTGGTTGTTGTGCAATGATATCATGGGCATTGCTCCACCGCCAGTCAGGCGTCCATAGCCCCAACAGAGATACCTCTAGTTTTCTCACAGCATTGCTCTACTGCCAGTCAGGCGTCCATAGCCCCGGTAGAGATACTGGAATCACCCATTCATATTGAATCCATTTTTTCTTTTGATAATTCTTTTCCTTTTTTTCTTTTTTTCTTTTGAAGTTTCAGATATTTCATTTAATTCTCTTTTTATTTTCAATATGTCAGATGTTTAATATCTGATCTGGGTTGAAAACTACAATGGACCTCATAACAACACTTGGAAGTCATATTTTTCACTCAAATCTTACAACACTGTCATCCTAGGACAAATACACTACTAGAAGAGGAGATGATTTTAATGATTTGTGACAGATTCAGGGGAGCTGATGAAGGTTACTCACTTGGGACCTTGTTTTCAAAACTTTCCACAACTTTTATTGACAACAAGCATGAAATAATGAATTGAGGACAAAATCATTCAATCAGAAAACGTGAAAATATCTAAACCACTTCTCTCCTAATGACCAAAGTATGCTTCAGATAACAACCCACAATTTTAGGTGGAATGGGCGGATCAACCCCAAAGAACAAAACAAAACAAAGACCAAACAACAAAGGAAACACAAAGGATAGAAGGAAAGAACAAACAAAAAAGCAGCAAACTATTTACAAGCAAAGAGTAAATTATCTACACAAGGAGCAGCAAATTATTGACAAGCAGAAAACACATAAAGTATTTACAAAAGAATACAAATTATTTACAAACGGGAGACAAAATAAATTATTTACATAAAGAACAATGAAAGGGACGAAAAAGGAAAACAACAACACAAAAGAAAACTAACTAAACCGAAAACTAACACTAACCTATCCTATCCCTAAACTAACTCCAAAGCTAAGCTCTATAAACACAAGACTGTAAAAATTTGTACATTGACTTGACTAATTTTTCATTATGTGCAACAATCTTAACTTACTAGGCACAATTCTAAACCTAGAAAATTTATCTTTATACTTAGAAATATGAAGTTTGTGTGCAATAAGTTCATTCTGAGGGCATAAAGCTTGAAATATTATCAGTTGTGGGTTCTTAGTTTTTCGATGATTTACCCACAAACATGTTTTACTATCCCCAACAACATAATCAAATTGAAAATCATTAAAACACAGAGGATAATGAAAGGACACCACCTGATTTTGAATATTTCTAGTTGCTAATGCAGACTTGTGGTGTATGATCTCCTCTTCACAAGGTCCCAGCTCATGGAACACCACTAAATCAAGGTTCATCTTGCAGTCAGGATATTCACTCACCAGCATCTCTGTATTCATCTCGGGCACAGAGTCAAATTTTTTCTGAATTTCTTGAGATGAAGTCTCACTTTCAACTTTCTCTTGAAACATGTCATCCCCTAGGGTTTGAGAATCTGCTTCCAGCTTATCACCATTGATGTCAGGGATACTTGCACATGGTGAACAAGGATTTCCTTCAAACTCATTTGAACTCACGGAGTCAAAGTCAGGAGAGCACTTTCTCAATTCAAATTCCTGCACCTTATCAACAAGGACATGCCACTTAGCATCAAATTCATCGGTGTTAAGAACAAATTGATTAGTGGATATTAAGCAAGGACTTTCTTCCAACAACACATTTGAGCAATCAAAATCAAAATCAAGAAAATACTCCATTGTCTCATTCTCTTCGTTATGTTGAAGGGATTCAACCTCTGGGATAAACTCTTGGTGGCTTTCTTAGCATTCCTCTGTTTCATCCAAATGTACCTCGTCATGAATTTCCTCAGGGAGCACTTGACTGATCTGCACATCTACTTGGACTTCTCCCCTTAAAAACTTATTTTGGCATTTGAGTCCTTGTCTTTGACCACAAGATTCATTGGCAATTCCATCTTGAAGCATGTTACCTATTCCAATCCGTCCACCACTTAAATCAGCAGAGTAATCCCCTTGCACTAACCCATCAAGGTGTGTCTCTTCTTCATTCATCATCATGGAAGAATATATGAATGCATCGGTGAATTCCTTCTCCCCTTCTATCAAGTCTGCACTAGGTAGAGGAGTTTCATCAGTTGTTGAATCCACCTCAATGCAAAGATCTAGGTTATCAAAAGAAAGGGAAGAATTGAATCTCTTCACATAGTCACTCTCATCACTTTGGATGAACTGATCATCATTTTCATGTGTGTTAGTTGTTTCATCCTCCTCATCGACGAGATACGTACTCCAAGGATCTTCCATAATTATTCCTTCAACATTGATCTGATGTATGAAATATAACTCCATTCTACCCAAGAAAACATGGCAATCCATATGGGAATGTTGATTTGTTTGATGTATCCCACATCCAGTTGGTTTAACAAGTTCTAATAATTTCAAATCTCCTAATTCTTCCAACTTCTTCCTTATTCAATTTTGTGCACGTGGGATATCTAGCCAACATGAGCCATGTTCCTTTGTCCATTCCTCATCACCCTGATTCTGATCTTGATCGGGAGAGTTGCTGAAATCATTAGAAGATTTCTCATGACAACAATCCCGCATTAATACCTCATCTCCTTCAAAGCCATCATTAGTATACTCAACAAAGCTAGACTCTATATTGAGATTTCCATTATGCTCTAAATTTAGATCCATTTCATGCTTTTCACCAAACAAGTCATCAAAATTATATACTTGCTCATCAAATGTTTCATTCACAACTTCATTGTGATGTAATGGGCTGTGCTTTGGAATATGAGTGAAAAGAGATGATATGGTTATAACTTCATTATTGAGTGAAGTACTTAACTCTGTGATTGGATTTTGCAGGGATAAGTTCTCCCAGTGGTCTTGTGTGCGAGGACCAAACTGATCTAAGAATAAGATTTCTAGCTCTGCCCATGAACAAATACAACTTGGTGGAAGATTACCATACCATTGCCTTGCTGAACCTTGAAGTGTTTTGATGAATAATTGACAGACAACATCCTCATGCTGAACCTGGAGAAAAGTAAGTACACTCCTACATATTCCAACATGTTCAGAAGCATTTTTCCCATTGTAAGGGAAAAATAAAGGAAGCCTATCATACAGGTGACTAGGGATTTCATGGACAAATCTTGGTGTGTGTGTGAAAAATGTATCAATCTAAATGAAAACTCAAACACATATCAATAAGACATTAAATCAGGAAAACTAAAAAAGAAAACAGAATAAGCAAACTGTGACTGCAACTTCCCCGAAATTGTCTTATCTCTCTCTAACTCCAGCATTTTGTTGTTTCAAATGGCTCTTAGATCAGCAGATCAAGCTCCAACAAAATGAACAGCTAAAGAACGAGATTTTAAAATACACACTATGCTAAATGCAGAGCTAAGTATTGCTGTGATGCTAAAAGACTGTGATTGCATAAGTTGATTGCATGTATGTTTGTGCGTTTTCGTATGTATGCGTAGGTAACCAAAGCTTGGATTTGTATCGGCTTTTATAGAGTTTCAGAATGGATTCAATTGGTTGATTCGATTAACGACCCAGATTAAGCTTGTTCAAATGGACGGTGGAAGATTTTCGAAAGTGGAGAGGGAGATAGAAGGTTTCCCTTTCCTTGAATTTTTGTCATTGAGATCCGAAGGGAAATTTCCATTTCGAAGAATGAGTTAGAATGAATTATAATTAAATAAAATAAATTTATTTAATTTATAAGTGAAGATGGATATAGAAACTCGCATAATTAAATAAATTGTATTTAATTATGTTTTAGAAATGAATTTAGAGTGAGAGGAAAATATTAAATTAAATATTTAATATTTAATTTGATTATGGGATGAAGAGAATATTCCATTATTTGAATATTCGAATATTCAAACTTTGGAATGATATGATAATTAAAATAAATAATCACATTTATTTAATTTAATTAAGAGGAATGTGGGAAATGTCAATAATTAAATAAAATTATTTATTTAATTAAGGTAGAAGAATTAGAAAATGAACAATATAAATAAATAATTAAATTTATTTATATGTAGATGACTTTAGGAGAATTAACAAGCTTAATCATGACCATTTTTAGACGTATACATTTTGCCCCTCTTTGAAGTGATGTGTGAAACGCATTGCTTCAAAGAAAATAAATTTTTTGCCCCTACTATACTTTCGATGATTTTGTTGATGATGCCCCCTCGGGAGGTAAATCACGGATGAGGGAGAGAGTGATTTAGCTCTCGACAAAGAAATGTCCCATTTGGAAAATAAAGTCAAAAGGCAGCCAACTTACCCTTGTTTGACCTTTAAAAGGTAAAAAAGGAGAAAGAGACAAATCATTTGCACTTTTTAACTTGGTGAAAACTATAGCTTTGAGAGTGACCTTGTGACATGGAGATTCCTTATCATCGCCACCGATTCGAGAGATCTCGCCGACACCAGAGGCCAGCAACATACGGACCACCGGTGAGTGGATCTAACCACTTGTGCTTTCGAATTTTTACGTTTTTGAATCAAAATTTGCTGTATTCTGCGGATTTGGAATGTGAAAATGACGTTTGAGCGCTTTCGATAATTTTTTTCGGTGCTTAGGGTAAAAATAGTAGCGCATATAGGCTAGATGTTGAAGATTTAGGAAAAACTAGTTGAGCGCATTTGATGAAAACAATAGCATATATAGGGTGTCATTCGAGAATTTAGGAGTATGGCATATATAGGAAAAACAGTAGCGCATATAGGAAATAGCACATAGAGCAAAAACAATAGCACATACAGGGAAATTGCGCATCCAATGATTACAGTAGCACTTAGGATGAGTAAAGTAGCGCATATAGGGAAAGCGCGCATAGGGGATCTGTTTGAGTGCATATAGCAAAAAGAACGGCGCATATGAGTTTTAGCGCATAGAGGCCACATAGTAGTGCATATAGTGAAAATAGACCGAATGTATGATTTGATGATAGTAATGCAAAAATGATGATGGATATTGCTTCCTTAGGCAACGAATAGTAAAATTGTCGTGTCATCATACTGATATGGATAGAAATGATAGAATAATCTGATGATTGATTGATAACTTTTCTTCCTAGAGTAGAAAACAAAGAGTAATTGTCTGATAACTTTGTTTCAAAAATAAAGAGTAGATTGAACTGATAACTTTGTTTCTTAGAGTAGAAAACAAAGAGAAAATTTTAGATAAATGATTGATATGACTTCTGATAAATTTTCTTTCTGCGATAGAAAACAAATAGTAATTGATGGTAGAGTAGATTTGATATGATATCTAGCTAGATAGATTGTGTATTGGTTTGCCTGATAGGATTGATTGTGTGATATGAGTCATTGATATGATGCATTGATATGAGTCATTGATAGGGGTTTGATGTAGTTCACTGATATAGGTCATGTGATATAGGTCGCTGATAGATATGAGTTTGATTGATTTTGATTGATTGAGATTGAATGAGTGGTATGATTTTGATTAATTATCCTTGTGATGAAAATAGGAGGTTTTCAAAAACCTCCAAATTAGAGAGCGGCACTCAGCAGGGTGGGATAGGATACCCGAGTTGACACTTGCTGACGTAGCTTTGATAGATACATGTGGTTTGGGATCCTTGTTGGCTATGCTGCCGATTCGGGTCAACAGAGGATTGTTGACGGCACTGGCAGAGCAATGGCATTCGAAGCACAACACCTTTCATATGCCGACTAGTGAGGTGATGGTGACTCTGGAGGATGTATACAGGATATTAGGTATCCCAGTGGTTGGTGCCCTTGTGTACTATGATCACAAGGAGCTCGGGGGTACAGATGCCTTGAGGAGGGTGTATGGTGATGGACAGATAGCGGGGTACTGGGTACCATGGGTAGACTTTCGAGGATATCCAGCCTTGCTTGTAGTTTTGGGTGCGTTCTTTGGAGGTCTCCTTTGTCCAGATCGTTGGGCAAAGGGATTATCAGTGGGATGGGGGTAGGATTTTGGAGCAGATGTTGCTACATCCATGGAGATATGCATGGGGGAGTTGCATGTTAGCACATCTTTATCATGATTTGCATCAGGTGGTGTACAGGGGTTCTTCCAGTTTGTCGTGTGGTGTGACACTATTGCAGATATGGGCATGGGAGCATCTTGCTGTGACAAGATTGGCATGCCCCAGAGTTAGGCCTCCAGGTAGGCCCTATATATATACGTATGCTATATTCCTTACCCAGCCCAAGCTGGGTAAGGTGGATTACTGGAGGCACCTTCTAGATAATATGGATACAGTGGTATGGCGACCATATCTTGATTGCGAGCCATGGGCTACAGATGATTTAGAGATTCCATTTGTATGCATTCCTCGGTTCCTAATAGGGAGGACTCCTTTTATCCTTGAGAGGTTTCTGGCATTGCGGGTGCAGAGATAGTTTGGATTTACTCAGGGGATGCCACAGGGGGTTGCACACTATGCCCGGAGCAGAGATGAGGCCAAATGGGGGCCATGTATTTCTTATTAGGAAGCATATACATAGTTCATGTCCTTAACACCTGAGGCATGGGCTGACAGGCGAGACATTGTGGATGCCGGTATGTCTGATGAGTATTCTGTATATTTCCACACACATCCTTTTCCACGGTTTACCAGTCCTGATGAGCCAACACCCATTCTGGTAGTACCACAACCAGGGGTAGTGAGACAGGAGGATGTGGCCGGCAGCGAGCAGGGAGCAGTTAGAGGAGAGGAGGTGGATAGCGGAGATGAGGAGGAGAGTTCCGATGGGGATGATGGAGATGATAGTGAGGATGAGGGACAGGTGTTGGGGAGGTCAAGGCTGGATATTCTGAGGGGTGTCCAGATCATGCGGCGACCGAGGATAGGGATAGGGCAACAGACAGTGATCCGGATGGGATCCTCATCTCAGCAGGGGCAGATAGCCATGCTTCAGGCCTAGGTGCAGACACTACAGGGACAACAGGGGCAGTTATAGAGTCAGCTGGTTCAGGTACATGGATTTATTGTACAGCTACAGGCACAGCTGGCACAGGCACAGGCACAGGTATAGGCACAGGAACCTACCCTAGACCCACAGTTAGCCCAGGTGATGATAGAGAGAGATGCATTTAGACAGAGGGTAGTGGAGGCTGAGGGCATGGCTCAGAGGTTGATGGGCACCGTAGAGAGTGCATCATTACGAGATGCCATTGTAGAGGGCATGGAGATGGCGAGGGAGGCCGAGTATTATAGAGTCAGATATGAGGAGCTGTGTCCTCCCGAGTGTAGAGAGCCATTTCCCTGATCTCATAGCAGGACGAGGAGTAGATCACAGACACATACACAGAGCATGGGAGTGACTGGGCCTCGGTGGGACCCAGACGCAGGCACCAGTGGCAGGCCACCTCCTTCCGGACCAGCTCCATTAGGGGCATTGACTAGTTAGCAGATATAGTGCACATATGTGTACGATTTTTGGAGCATGTATACTAATTTTTGATCATATCTGATGTATTTCGCTTTGGACATTTTAGTTTCATTAGACATTTTTATCATTTTTGATGAGTGATGATATGTAGCGGCGATGATTATTTTTGATGATGTGATGTACATTTTTGAGATGATAATGTGATATGCATTTATTTTCATGTGTTTATGGATTTTGGTATGCATTTGAATGATTTGATGATTAACATGTTATGCAGGATGATTCGATTATAATGTTTTTATTATTATGATGATGATTTGATAATGTGTACTAATGATGTTATGCAGGTGGATGACTTATGATGTGATTATGAAAATGTATGTATGGAATGTTTATTTTTTTGGATTTTTCAATGCAGGTAAAAGATGATAATATGATGAAAAGTGAATGTTGTGTTCATGATATGCATTATGAATTTTGTATGATAAAATGATATGTAAAATGATATGAGTAAATAGTGAGGAAATGTATGATAAAATGATATGTGATGAAAATATAACAATTTGAAATTAGAATGAACAGATAAATGAAATGATAAAGAAATTAAATGATAGTTAATGACATGAAATGATAATTAATGATAAGAGAATGAAATGATAATGATAATGACAAGAGATGAAATGGGATGATATGAGATGTGAATGAAAGTAATGAGAATGATAATAAATGAAAGAAATGAAATAAATGATGATGCAATGAATGATAATAAAATGAAATGAAGATGAAATGATAATGGTAATGATAATGGAATGGTAAATAATAATGATAATGAAATGTTAAATGATAATGATAATGAAATGGAATGGTAAATAATAATGATAATGAAATGTTAAATGATAATGATAATGAAATGTTAAATGGAATTGTCAAATGATATGATAATGAAATGGAATTGTGAAATGATATGAATTTTTAAATGATAAATGATATGGAATGATAATGAAATGATAACGAATGGATAATGATATGAAATGAAAATGATAAATGATATGGAATGATAATGAAATGATATGAATATGAAATGAAAAATGATAAGGAAAATGAAATGCGAATGGAATGATGATGGATATGAAATGATAAATGAAAATGAAATGCAAATGGAATGATGATGGAATGATGAAAAAAATGTTCGAATATCCTCCATAAATAGTCCAAAGAGACATGGCCATCATTTGATGTAATTATTATCCTTTCAAAACTCTGATGCAAATCCACTATGCAGACATGGACAATGATCTAGTATGAAATGCAGCTTAATGAAGCGAACCTTTTGTTGAGCTTGTTGGTATATTTGCTGGAATCATCATAGAGCACTTTTAAAATGTTGGAATTATGTACAAGCATCGGAGGGGAAATTAGCACCAATGATGACCTGAGTACAACTTTCATGATTTTTGATATAGCAAGTGAACACAAGCATCTAGGTATAATTGTACCGAGATGACCTGAGCATTTCTTGCATGAACGGATAAAGACTAACCACCATCTGATGCAAATTTGGAACTGTCATCAATGATAAATCATCTCCTCTCGCGACATATTTGCAACAGATAAATGATTAACCTCCAGACAACAGACAAAGAAAAATCATTCTCTTTCCTTGCCACTCTAGTTCAGTACATCATCGAGTGTGCTCCAGAGAAATGATATCAAAAATTAAACAACCATTGTTCAAAAATGAAATACTATTATTCCAAACATTATTCAGATTATAGATCATCCAGATATGAGTCATGATAAGGTACACAACTGAAAACTAGTGTGATATGGATCAATGATTGGATGTTTTGGTTTGATTTGGTTGTTTTGTTTTTGTATGATTGGCTTCAATGTCATTGTCTCACTATTTTGGTAAAACTTGAAAGTTGATTGCCCCCAGTATGCCCATGTTTACCCTTGGTATTGACACAACTTGCTGAAATGAATATGTACAATAATCAAGCCATGGTAAGACGTTATCGCTCAAGGTAAATGATGATAGCATGGTGCTGGTGTGGCCTTAAGATGATGAAAAGGATGTATGAAAAGGAAGGCTGAAAAGTTAAATGCAGAATATGAACTAATAGATGGAAAGCTACAAATAGCGTCTGTTTGCTAGATTTTCACTATTTGTTTTTATTGCATTTTTCTTGTCAATAGATTGCCTGTCGCCAGGTTTTCACCCTGGCGTTTTTTTTTTTTTAGGACTTTTCCTGGTGCATATTTCTTCAAGACTTTTTCTGATTTGTTTGGTTTTAGGACTTTTTTTTTTTTTTGCATTTCTTTAAGACTTTTGATTTTGCATTTTTTCAGGACTTTACGATGATGATAACGCTTTAGACATAATACTTTTTCAGGTGCATGTTGTTGATTGGTTCATCAAACAGGTCCCCTTCTGGCGTTGATAGCTTGTAGGCTCCTAAACCATAGACTGCAATAACCACATAAGGACCTAGCCAATTTGGTTCAAACTTTCATTTCTTCCCTTTGTTTTGCTGATTGTGTGGGTTTTCTTTGAGAACAAGATCATCCACCTGAAAGGTACGTGGCTTTACTTTGTGATTATAGTTGTGAGACATCATCTGTTGATATGCTTTTAAATGATCATCTGCTCTTTGTCTCTTTTCATCGAGGAGTTCCAGTTCTTGGAGTTGGGAGACTCTGTATTCATCATCCATTGTAAGACCTTTCAATGATACTCTAAGTGAGGGAATCTCAACTTCTAAAGGTAGTATGGCTTCTGCTCCATAAACAAGAGTGAATGGTGTTGCTCCTGTTGGTGTGCAAATACTGGTTCTGTGGGCTACATAGGCGGGATTGAGTTGAGCGTGCCAATCCTTCCACTGAATCATTTATAGTCTTTTCAAGTTTTCAATATTGTTTTATTTGGGGCCTTTGTGCTTGTCCCTTGTGATCAATAGTGTTGAATATCTATCTTGAGTAAAATCTCTCTGATTATTAACATCCCACGATTTTGATGAACGTCATTATACATAATAATATTTGGAGTTGGGAATCTATCTGCGTGCAATAATATAATTGGTATGGTAATGTTGTTTCACCGATAACTTTAGTAAGAGAACACTCAATCCACTTGGTAAATGTTCTGTGGTAGCAGTAGTATTGAACTTATGCCCGTTCAATGAAGAAGGATGAATCTTGCCCACTAGATCTAATCCCCATTGAGAAAATGGCCAGGTTGGCGTGAATGGTTGAAGTTCCTGTGCAGGAGCATGAATGAGACTCCCATGAATCTAACATTTTGAGCATGTTTTCACAAAAGTGAATGATTCTCTCTCCATTGTAGGCCAGTAGTAACCCATTCTAATCAATTTCTTGGATAAGGTCAGTCCACTCGAATGAGTACCACAGATGCCACCATGAACTTCTTGTAAAGCTTTGTCAGATTCCTCACGTTCAAGACATCGAAGTAGAGTACCATAAAGACCATGGCAATAAAGGGTGTCAGCAATAAGAGTGTAGCAAGCGGATTGGCAGATAAAATTGCATTTTTGGTTACGGGATAAATAAGGTGGCAAGATATTGTCTTTGAGGTAGGCATAAATTTTTTTGTACCAAGGTGAATCGGATCCAACCAAATGGCAAATGATTTGTCTTTCAGGGGTATCATAAGTAGGTGTAAATGATTGTTCCACTAGAAATTCATAACAAGTCTGAGTTTCTGGGAGCTGTAGAAATGATGCAATCGTAGCCATGGCATCAGCTGCCTTGTTATCAAGCCTTGGAATTTGTGTGAATTTGATGTCCACAAAGTACTTCTTGAAGTCATCAACCATCTTTTTATATGGTAACAATTTGTCATCTTTGGTCTGATAATCATCATTGATCTGATAAATGACTAGCTGTGAGTTGCCATATACTTGTAGTTTTGTAATCCTCCATTCCAGCGTTATTTTAAGCCCAATGATCAATGCTTCATATTCGGCTATGTTGTTGGTACATGGAAACATCAGCCTATATGATCGAGGAATAGTGTGTCCTTGAGGGGTGACAAAAAGTATGCCTGCCTCCGATCCATGTTGAGTGAAAGAACCATCAAAATATAAGGACCATGATTGTTTAGATTCTACAGTAAAGACATCAGCATCCGAAAATTCAATGTGCAAGGGATGATCCTGCTTTGTAGTGGTGTGACTGGTGATTTAGTGATAACTTGTCGCTGTGCCTTGCGATCAACATAATGGATGTCAAACTCCTTGGGAATCATTACCACTGTTCTTCACATCAATGATGCTTTGCTTAACAAATACTTGAGTAGATCAATTTTTGAAACCAGATTGATTGTATGGGTTAACATGTAATGCCAAAACTTCTGTGAAGCAAAGACTACTTCCATACAAGCCTTCTCAATAAATGTAGTTTAGCTCATGATTTATTGAGTGTTCTGCTCATGTAATAAATTGCACATTCCTTTCCTGTAGAGTCTTCTTGCGCTAGCAGTGCCCCCAGAGATGTCTCTATTGTGGCAATGCATAAGATTAGTGGTTTGTTTGGATTTGGTGGTACGAGAACTGGTGGAGTCATTAAATACTGTTTGATTTGTTGAAAAGCCAATTCACATTTGTCATCCCACTTCAAAGGAACATTCTTATGCAGTAGATGTGTGAAAGGTAAACTTTTGTTGGCCAATTATGCAATGAACCTTGACATAAATTGTAATCACCTTGATAATCTAACGACTAATGTTCTTTGGTAGAGCATTTCCATAATTATGTACTTTTATGGGATCTTAATTCCTTTTTGAAACAATATGAAGTTTTCGTTTACCCAAACATTTCTTGCGAGGTTGAGAGTAAGCTTTGAATTTCTCTAATCTTGCAAATATTTTGGA
The DNA here is from genome assembly GCA_007258455.2 of Sequoia sempervirens. Classification (NCBI taxonomy): domain Eukaryota; kingdom Viridiplantae; phylum Streptophyta; class Pinopsida; order Cupressales; family Cupressaceae; genus Sequoia; species Sequoia sempervirens. The sequence goes on from VDFB02193867.1 coordinate 199,323,165, forward strand.
CAATATTTCAAGATGTCCTTCTTTGGTGTATGATTTTTCCAATATGTCATCTACATAATCTTCCATGAAGATATGCATCATGTCATGAAAGATTGTAGTCATGGCTCTTTGGTAAGTAGCCTCAACATTCTTTAGACCAAAAGGCATGACGTTCCAACAATAAGTTCCCCATGGACATGTGAAAGCTATTTTCTCTTGGTCTTCAGGTGCAATTTTGATTTGGTTGTAGCTAGAAAAACCATCCATTAATGAATACATGGCATGGCCAGCTGTCAGATCAACTATAGTGTCGATGTTTGGCAGTGGGAAGTCATCCTTAGGATATGCTTTATTAAGATCTCTGAAATCTATGCATATTCTCACAATTTTATCTGGCTTGGATACAGGAACAATGTTGGAGATCCATTCTGCATAGTCAATTGGTCAAGTATGAAGCCCACATCAAGGAGTTTTCTCAGTTCTTCCTTAACCAATAATGCAACATGAGGGTGCATCTTTCTGAGTTTTTGTTTCGCCGGCTTGGCCCCTAGTTTGATAGACAAGTGATGCATGATAGGATCAGGATCAAGACTAGGCATGTCAGTGTAAGACCACACAAAATTTACTTGATTTGCTTTCAAGAATTCCATGAACTCTGGTATTTCTTTCTTTGTCATTGATGCAGCTAGCTGTAAAATTTTTGGTTTGTCGGAAGTCTCAAGATTGACAGCATTTGTAGGCTCAATTAAAATAGGCGATCGATCATGGTAGTGCTCTGTGAGAGTGTCAAGATTCCCATCATCTGGTGCCTCAAATAGGTTTTCACCATCTGATACACTCTTTATTTTATCTTTTGTTTGATCTAATACTGCCAGATTCTGGTTTTCACCATTAGATCTCTTTTTTTATATTTTTACTTTTGTAGCTGGGAGAATTGACACTCTCCTGATCAAAGACTTTATATCGAAAATCGTTAGTGGAACAATCATTTACATCTTCTGCTGAAAGGAAGTTCACAATAGCTTCATCACTTGGAAACATAGGTATATCAATAGGTTCAGATGAATCCCAATCAATGAGATCAGGATAAATCAAAGGTATCGGGTCATCAGGTTGCATGAAATCAGCTATGGTTATGGTCATAACAGAGTTGTTTGTAGGATCTATGGTATGAGGTGGATCAATGATGATACTGTCCTCATGATAATCTTGTTCGTTTAGATCTGACTCAGTATCATGAGAATCATAGTCAATTTGTGGTTCATATTCTTGTGGTTGGGACCCTGACCCTTCACCTTCAATTAGAGTTGGGGCGTACTGGTGTATTACATCAACCTCTTTATCCCTCTAGAACTCATCATTGTAAATGGTGTCCCATTCATATTTAGCAGAGTCTATATCTAAATTGTTATCCACAAAGTTTTTAACTATTGCCAAACATGCTTTTTGTGAATCTGAGCCTTCTTGTAATGTGAAGACAGTGCCATGCAGTTGTTTGGATGTGCCTTCTTTGGAGTGAGTATCATAACCCAATCCAGTTTTCTCTTTGGCAGCAAGTCCATGGAGGTGAATAGGTTCAACTACTCCTTTCCTTTTTCCAATAGGACCTTTATCATAGCCCATCTTCTGCATGATTGAGTACCCTTTTCCATATTTTTCCGTGGGTAATTTGTCATTAAAGACTGCTTCATCTTCATCTTTATAGAGCCAGTTTAGAATTTATGTATCCTCAGGATCTTCCATGGGGAATTTTTCTTTGATGAATTGTCCATTAAATTTTGTGATTGGCTCTGTTGGTGGTTTCTTTGATGTTGATGCCATTGATATTTGATGTTCCATGATAGACGGTTGTCCGTGTGATTGAGGTGATGTAGGTAAATTTGCAAGTCAAAGAGAGTACTCTCCAATTCCCTGGTCCTTGAATTTCAATTTTTTGTCAAAACTATTGGTTAATTGACTGATTTGTGTGTCAATATTTAGAGAGGTACTAGCATGAGCTTCTCGATTGTTAGGAACCAAAGTATCTTGACTGGCTTTTATGTTGGCACAAGTTTGAATATTTGAATTATTAGCTGGTATCGTGATTTCTTGTCCATCATAAGGAAACTTAAGACATTAATGATAGGTTGATGGGACATCTTGCATTTCATGGATCCAAGGATGACCCAACAAGATGTTATATGCAAGATCATGGTCCAATACTTGACTAAAAGTATTCTTGATAATAGGGCCCACTCTGATTGGCAGCATGATTAGACCCTTGGATGCTCGTTCTTCATCATCATAAGCTTTTATGGTAATCTTTCTTCTGAAATCAATGGAGTCTTCAGAAAATCCTAAAGCTTTAACCAACTTCATGGTACATATATTTAAACCAGCACCTCCATCTATTAGAACTCGTCTGACACGAAACTTGTGAACCGTGACTTCTAAGTACAATGATGAATTGTGGGGATGAGTTATGGAAATGTCATCCTTTTCAGAGAATGAAAGGCAAGTGGGTGAGGAAAAGTGTCCTACCATGGCTTGAAATTGGTTCACATCCAAATCAGTAGATACATTCATTTCAACGAGGGATTTTTTGAGAATTTCCTTATGAGCTGGGGAAATCTTCAATAGTTCCAAAATAGAAATTTAAGCGGGGGTTTTCTAAAGTTGATTGACCAAATCATATTGATGTTGAGGTGGAGGTTCAGTGGATTTTGAAGAGGCTCCCTTTAAGACAACTTTAGCTTGCACTCTTGTTGTTGCATTGACTTCTCTATATTCCACCTTCTTGTTGACTTTAATGACATTTACTCACTCGTCGTCTGTGTAGAGATGATTGATTATATGATCATCATTGATATGATTCACATTTTTTTCAGAAGACTCACCCTTTTGATAGTTGGGCAAAGGGTTGTGAAATGCTTGGTGGTCTGTGTTGGATTGTTGATGTCCTTCTATTGTAATGATGTCATTGTCGATTAAGTCTTGAATGACATTCTTCAAGGCTTGGCAGTTATTTGTGCGATGACCTTTGCATCGATGATAATCACAATAGTATGCCTCATTCCATGATGGAGGCTTTACACTAGATTCATAGTTTCGTTGAGGTGGCAAAGTAATGACATTTTTGGCCATCAACTCTTTGAATGCAGATTCTAAAGATTGACCCAATGAAGTGAAAGTTCTTCTATTAGAGAAGAATGAAAATCTTTGTGGATTTGTATTTGAGGTGTTCCCTAAGGAATTGTGATTGTTATTGGTTCCTCGGTAACCTTGGTTGTTGGAAGTCCCTTGATTGGGAGTAGAGTGTTGATTTATATTGTTCCTCGGATGAGGATGATTATTTCCATGATTTGCGATCGAGTTGACATTGTTGTTGCGAATGTTTGGAGTACTGAGGACAAATGGCTTGGTCGAGGCATGATTTGCATCAAAAATACCATCATTCACCATATTTTTGTTGCGAGTCCAGAATTTAGACTTGTCATGATTATTATGATGGTTGGATGAGCTAGGATTGTCTTTGTCATGTTTTATTATTCCTCTTTTGACCAAAGCATTTTCAATGGTTATGGCATCTTCAATCATTTTCTCAAAAGAAGAAGGACAATGTAAGTTCAAATGATAGCTCATTTCTGAATTTAAACTGTTAATGAAGGTAACCATCTTTTCCTTTTCAGGAACAGGACGTGGATATCTAGCGAACATTCTTCTCCATCTCTGAAGAAACGTAATGAAAGATTTGCCTGCTTTTTGTGCAACTTTGCAAAGATCTATCACGGTGATATGGTGTTGTATGTTGTAGGCATATTGTGATATGAATAAGTTGATTAATTCTTCAAATGTCTTGATGGGAGGTGTAATCTTAGATAACCATTCCATAGAGTGAACTCCAAGGCTCCTAGGAAACAATCGCATCAAGTAAGTGTCTTCATGAGAGAATTCCAATGTCATGTTTCAAAAGTCTCTAACATGATCGATTGGATCTGATTTCCCATTATAGTGATCAAATTTTGGCATTTCACAATGCTTGGGAAAAGGAATCATGTTAAGACTTTGATCGAAAGGATAAGGACAAATGTCCTCTAAAGTATATTTCTTTGTGGTTGTTCCCCCTTGTAATTCTTTAACTTGTCCTTGAAGTGCCTTGATTTGTTGAGTCAAAGCACTAAGATCAGATAGGGGTGTTTCTTCAGGTTTGTTTTTCAAGTTTTCAGTATTAAAGTCATGAGGCAATTTAGCCCCTTGTTTGGCTAGATAGCGAAAATATTTTTCCTTATCTCGTTGCAAGATCTTTTCAATGGCTTTGTGAAATTTTGGATCTTTCTCAGCCTCTCTAAGACGTTCCTCATCTTGTTCCTCATCACTATCTATCTGTGTTTTGCTCATGTATTTTTATTGGTGGAACGGATTTTCTTCTCTGTTATTCGTATCTTTGTCAATAAGTGGATTACGATTCATGATGTAAAGAGGGTTGCTGCTTTCACCCTCTTCTTGAATGTTTTGAGTATGACCTTCTTGTTGGATTTCGTCCTTCAATTTATTGAATTGGGATCTTGTGAAGATAGGCATATGATTTTGAAAAATCCTTCTAAACTTAGATCCTAGTTTTGACAAGTGCAATCTGAATCTTGATCCAATAAGATGTGGAATCTTATGATATGATCTAAGATGTTCCTAATTTTTGATTGTGGCTTCTAATGATGAAGGATGTCAGAATCCTATTGGGGAAGTTGAATCAATAATTAAAAATTTGTAAATGAGAGATGCACTCTTAAAGTTTTGATCTTTGTTTTTGAAGAAAGGTTCCAAAATCACTGAAGGATTTGATTGGGATGTGAAGGATATTCTATAGAAGGTTGTGGTATGTTGTCAAATTCAAGAGGTTGATTATGATTATGTCGTTGTGATAGAACTAATCTATGATAATAAGCTCAAGAATCTAAGGGATCTACATCATACTCATCAGTGAATCCTCTAACAAAGTCTTGGTATCTATGAAGAAATCCTTGGTAATGAAGCAAGACGTGTCAACTTTTGTACAAGAATTTTCTATTTTGCAATGTTTTCTTGGGTTTTCTGATTCTTTTGGAAACTGATTTCTTGGGAAATTTTGTTGATTTCCAATCTCTAAGCATGGGAAAAGTATTGAAAATGTTATTGGACCAAAGATATGAATAAATTTTGAGTGATTTCAGTTGTTGTTCTTCATATTCATTTCGGATGATCTTTTTATCTGAATTAATGTAATGGAAGACACAACAAACATTTTGAAGAACAGTTGTTTTTAAGGCCCTATTCTAACATGAAGTGTTTGATCAAGAAAATGTTTTCAACAAATGTTTTCACAGGTTTTGCACATGAAAGACAATTCAGATAGACTCACTCTTAATGCTCAAGTAGGTCATTCTAGTAATCAACAACCCACATCTTAGAACTGCGTCGACTCAGACAGTCGTGTCACCCCCGAAGGGGTGCCCATGTTTTTGTCTTTTCCAGGCGCGTACTCAGAGTTACAGAAGTGGATACCGGATCCCTTGAGAAAACGGTCCTTGGCAGTTATATGGTGAGTGTCTTGGGGGAAGATTCTTCCCTCCCCTTGCACTATGATTATTAGAATGTTCAGAAACTGACTTTGGCTGGCCACTACACTAGGTTCGTAGTAAGGATTTCCGTTCAGTGTGGCAATAATAAACTCCCTCAGGAGACCTCCCAACCTTTAGAACAAAGGTTTTGGGGATGGTTATCTTGCACACTACCGGAAAAAGAGGGTTTCCCCAGATTTACTTTAAATTTTATAGTGGGGTGGAATAGCCTGGCTTTGGCTTGAACCCACTTGAGTCATTCCCATAGGGTGAGTACTTTTTCCCACTACGGTAGGCTCTCTAAAGGATGTAATTAAAGTAGTAAAAATTCATGAAATTGAAAAGGAAAGTCTGGTATTTTGATCACTCAGTTAAGGGGAGAGCATATACCTATTGCCATAGACAAAGCAAAAAAATGTTCATTTTAAAAGCCAAATCACGATGATCTAATCTAAGTGAAGATACTGCTTCACAAAAACAAGTTTGTTCAATTTTAATTGCCAGATCACTGTGTGGTGACTATCCTAGATTGCTTTATTTTATCCAGATGTGTCTACCCTAGGATTATTTCATTTTAAAATCTAGAAAAAGAAAAAGAATTTTGTCTGCGGAAGGCGTCAGACTCAGAATTCTATATTTTTGTTACAATCCATATGCGCCAGAACAAAAGGTATATGCACCAGAACAGAAAGTATATGTGCTAGAACAGAAGGTATATGGGCCAGAACATAAGGTATATGCACCAGAACAGAAGGTATATGCACCGCAAGAAAGATTAATATGCTCTTAAAACAGTTACTATGTGTCAAAGGAAAGATTCTATATGCGCTAAAACAGTTACTATATGCACCGAAATAGTTGCTATATGCGCCGAAACTGTTACTATATGTGCCTAAACAGTTACTATATGCTCTCCAGAATCCTGCAAAACAAAAGAGTCAAAAACCCCGTATGTGCCGCAGAAAATGTCTAATGCGCTTAAATGCCATTTTTTTTTTCGAAAGTTGACTCCAGAATGCGGAAATTGTCAAAAAAAACTTGCAGAGAATGTTAAATTCGTGGGTTCAAGCCCCACGGTGGGTGCCATTTTATGTGTGTGTGAAAAATGTATCAATCTAAATGAAAACTCAAACACATATCAATAAGACATTAAATTTGGAAAACTAAAAAAGAAAATAGAATAAGCAAACTGTGATTGTAGCTTCCTCGAAATCATCTTATCTCTCTCTACCTACAGCGTTTTGTTGTTTCAAATGGCTCTCAGATCAGCAGATCAAGCTCCAACAAAATGAACAGCTAAAGAATGAGATTTTAAAATGCACACTATGCTAAATGCAGAGCTATGCTAAGATGAAAGTATTGCTATGATGCTAAAAGGCTGTGATTGCATAAGCTGATTGCATGTATGTTCGTGCGTTTTCGTATGTATGCGTAGGTAACCAAAGCTTGGATTTGTATCAGCTTTTATAGAGTTTCAGAACGGATTCGATTGGCTGATTCGATTAACGACCCAGATTAAGCTTGTTTGAATGGACGGTGGAAGATTTTCGAAAGTGGAGAGGGAGATAGAAGGTTTCCCTTTCCTTGAATTTTTGTCATTGAGATCTGAAGGGAAATTGCCATTTTGAAGAATGAGTTAGAATGAGTTAGAATTAAATAAAATAAATTTATTTAATTTAGAAGTGAATATGGATATAGAAACTTGCATAATTAAATAAATTGTATTTAATTATGTTTTAGAAATGAATTTAGAGTGAGAGGAAAATATTAAATTAAATATTTAATATTTAATTTGATTATGGGATGAAGAGAATATTCCATTATTTGAATATTCGAATATTCAAACTTTGGAATGATATGATAATTAAAATAAATAATCATATTTATTTAATTTAATTAAGAGGAATGTGGGAAATGTCAATAATTAAATAAAATTATTTATTTAATTAAGGTAGAAGAATTAAAAAATGAACAATATAAATAAATAATTAAATTTATTTATATGTAGATGACTTTAGGAGAATTAACAAGCTTAATCATGACCATTTTTAGACGTATACACCTGGTATATACAAAGGGCTACCCATCAGAGCTGGGTCTTATCGAGTCCACAAAAACCCATCGGCAAGATCGCATCCTTGCACTGAGACCACATGGCAAAGTCCTTCTGTTTTCTTTTGGAGTCTCCTCAACATCCTCCTTATCCTTTGGGCTCGGGCTCCTCTTGCTTTGGTGTGACTTTCATAATCGCCGAGACTTCCTAGCAAGAGTCTAAATCTTCCCCGAAAACCCTTGGGGAACCTTTGTCGGCAAGACCTAGGGTGACTCCCTTGCATGTTGCCAAGACTCCTTTGTATCGGCAGGACCTTTCACTGATTTCTTTCACTCTCACAGAGCTTCCTCCTTGTCACTGAGACTTTTCAGAATCGAGGAGACATTACCCCAAATTTCTCTTCTCTTACCAAGCCCCTCCTTGTTATCGGCTTGACTCCTGCATGTTGGCCAGACCTCTTGCCGCATACCTTTCCTCTCCCCGAAGGGACATCTTGTCGGCGTGACCTTCCTTCTTTGCCAAGACCTTATGGCGAAGGCATTACCCTCTTGGCGAGCTCCATTTCTTTCGGTGGGACTTCGCATGGTCAGGGAGACCTTATGGTAACCCTTTCATTTTCTCCCCGAGCTCGGCCTTTTCGGCGTGACCTTCGAACTTTGCTAAGACCTCACACCGAGCTCTTGTCCTTTGGTGACTTTGTTTCATTTTGGCCAGACCCTATTGAATCGACAAGACTTTTTCACGTCGGTAAGACATCATAGCGAAGACACTTCATTCGCTTAGAGTCTTACCGATTTCTTCCTGTTCTCTCCAAACTCTTTTGTTTCGGTAAAACTTTCCCCCTTCACTGAGACCTTATGGCGAAGGGAGAACCCTTCGGCGAAACTTTCAACTTTTTAAGACCCACATCGTCACCAAGACCTCGCTGTAGTCACATCGACATGTTTTCTTTGTTCCACATGTGTTGCCGTAGCATTCTCTTGTCGGGGAGATGTCCTATAGAAACCTCATGTCTCGGCGAAAGCCTCCGCATGTTCACTCTTTGGTCACCGAGACTTATTAATTCTCTCATCGAAGATTACTGATAAAATCCCTTTGTGGCATGTCGGTGTGACTTTGTGAATTTTCCAAGACCATATGCCGAAGAAGATGACTCCTGTCAATTCCGCTTTTGTCGCTGTGACCTCACCTCTTTGGCCAGACATCACGCCGAAAGTATTATCCTTCGCTGAATGCAACTCCCTTTAGTGAGACCTTAGCACCTCGGCCAGACTTTACACTGAAGACAAGCCTCTTGCCGAAGTGTAGCTCCTAGTTGCCATGACTATATTTCATTGGGGAGACATTATGCCGAAAGCCCACACTCTCTCCAAAGACACCCTTGTTGGGGAGACTGCACCCATTCGCCGAGACTTCTTGGCGATGTTATCTTGGTTTTCCGATATGCAGACCCTCCCCCATCGACAAGACTCCTGGCATTCAGTGAGAGCACATACCGAAGAGAACAACTCCCACTGAAGTGTATGCCTATATGCACTAGTCGGTGAGACCCAAAGATTTCACCGAGACTTCTTGGCGAAGAAGATGACTCCCGTCGATAGAAAACTCCTTTTCGTCAAGACGATGATTGATGTGTTGCCGATAGGCAACTGCACGTGAATCCCAATCTTTGTGACATCTCTGGGGTCTTGCCGATAGGCAACACAGACGCAAATTGAGCAGAATGCACTGGTAGTTGGCAAAATATTTGCAAGGTCTTGCCGACTTTCTTCTTAGCTTTTTGTTTTAATGACCAACTGGACTGGGGAATGCATTCCAGCCGAGCTCCCTTGGCAAATATCATCCTATATGTGATTTAATCCTACTTTCAACAAAGAAAACCATAGTAAAGATCACACAAACATAAGTTAATTAATCAAAATCATCATTAAAACAAATCTTATGTCAGTAGGGTACCATTAAATGTTTGAACAAAATGATCATACAAATAGTTCGAGTTTCAGGCCGACCCACGAAAGCCAAGCTAGGGAGGAATTTCGGAGAATTCTGAGCCAGGCAGATTCTAGTGAAAAAAGCATGAAAACACCCATTAGAAACTTAATCCGATCATTATCAATCAAGGAACAACATGTGAGATCTCAAAATAGCATCAATTATTCATAAAATGCATCATCATTTATTAACTAGCCTTACTACTCCATACTTCTTCACATTCCACCAGATTTTGGGGAAATCCGCACGGGATGGATTTCTGCGAAGGAGAAGACATTCCGACAAACCCAGAACAAAAAGGGAACAACAGATTTCGGGAAAATCTGGGGGAGAAAGAAATCTACGAAAATCTGGTCCACGCAGATTTCCACGAAGACCAAAAATCCCCGAACGACAACGCCCTCCCAGAGTTCGAGTGAGATCCGAGAAAATCCGGATGAGAAAGAAATTTGTGAAGAAGGAGACATCGCTTAGACGCCTTGGGGATTTCGGGAAAATCCAATCCACGCAGAATTCTGCGAAGACCAAAAATCCCCAAACAACAACGCTTGGCCGGAGCTCGAGTGAGATCCGGGAAAATTTGGATGGGGTGGAATATCCTGAACTCAGGAGAAAACTCGAATTCCGACTGAGGCAAAACCAAAATTAGATCAGATAGAACAAAAGATAAAACAAGCAGAAAACTAGAAGAAACCCAAAACAAAGCAAATAACAAAGGCAAAGAAATCAAAAGAGAAGGGGGGACCCATTTTGATCCAAATCAAAGTGGGGTGGTTATACAAGGCATAACAAGTCCTTATGTAGAGAAAGTTATGAGTGACAAAGTGCAGGATTCTATTGTCCGATGGCTAGTTTCAATGTCTATTAGCTTACTGTAGTGTAGAAAAATGTATCCCTTTACATTTTCACACTTGTTTAGGCCCTCCCTGCTAAAGCTGGGCTTCTTTATGCATTATTTGGTCTTATTTTGCATCCACAAGCCTAATTTAATGCATTTTTTGAGGATAATCCCAACATTTAATAAATGACAAATTGCGATTCAATGTTTGAGGTTGTGTGATCTAGGACTCATATGCTACCTTGGGCATATGCGTCCCACCTAGGTTGCGGGGCCTAATTTTAAACATTGCATTAAACAAGACACTTCTTGGAGTTTGTGTCCTATGTTTAAGACATTGGGACTGATAAGACTAAGGTGGCGTATGAGTCCCGCTTTAACCAAGACCTATTTTTAAATCAAATTCTTGGTGATATTTTATTATCCTAGATATGATGTTAGCTTATAGTTTTGCAATTTTGAGAAATTTGGCATAAACAAGTATAAATATAGGGTTATTTCACTATGTTTCACCTAGCAATTTTCATGAGCAAGTGTGATCTAGCAATTAAAGTATTCATTCAAGAGCATTCAAGAGCAAATTATCAAGCATTTGGAGCAACATTCAAGATTCAAGCATCATGTCAAAGTCTTCATGCATCATGTGTGTTTTTGAGCTAACATTTGTGATGTAGGCTTTCATGATTCAAGCAAGCATTCAAAGACATTATCTCATATCAAGATCAAGAGTCAAGATCCACATCAATTGGAGCCATTTCGCATGAGTTTGCAGCCTTTATTTCAAGGGTTTTGTGAGTTGAAACATTGCATTTGTTCATTCATCATTCCTTCATGCTATTTCATTTCATTTCAAGGTTTAATTACCATAACACAATAAATTTTTTCCCTCTTCATGTGTGATTACATATCTAGGTGATTTGGAGCTTAAAGATCCTTTGAAGACAAAGTTGCAAGATTGAGAAAGTTGTCCAAGTTGTCATCTTCATAGAAACTCACCTATAGATCAAAATTCAGACTTTTCAAACTTGAAGATCAGACAAGATGAAAGCTACAAAAGATCACTAGAGGTTATAGAAGTTTCAGTCCAACCCTAATACTGGGACTAAGTCACCTCTTTGGGTGTATGAGTTCTAGTATACCTCTTTTTAGTAGATTTCTGTAGATCCTGATTTACTAGCAGAAGATTCTAGATTCTTCCCAGATTCTAGTAGCAGGACTAAATCACCCAACTTAGCATATGAGTCGTAGTGTACTTCAGAAACAACAATTTTCAGGGTTTCTAGATCTTGTTTAGGCATCTCCTATCTTCCAGGTACTTTTTTGTTTCTCTTTGCTTAGTAATTTGATTCCATGTTTTAAGTTTTTAGGGTTAAGTGCATTAGGGTTTTCATTTCTCCTTTGAAGTTTCATTTTAATGGTGAACTCCCCCTTTTTAATCACACCTAACGAAACCACCCCTCCTAATACTCCTTCCCTCAATTGAGTCACTTGGTTGAGGGATCTCTAGGGTTTCCTAATGAATTGAAGAGTGAAACAGTTCCCAAAGTTTTCCATCTCCTAAAAGGTAGATTTTCCTCTATTCCCACCTATACCAACCCTCAAGTTAACACAATGATACAACCTACTAGTAATGTCATTCCTACCTTGGGTATTTTCACTAGCAATCCTTATACCTTTGTGACATCTCACGTCATATATCCTACCACTTTACCTCCCATAATTATTCCATTCACATCCCCCTCAAACACATATACACCACCATATTTACCTTCATATGAAAACACAACCAATGAGGCCATCCTTAACCAACTCTTGTAAAATGTTTCAGCCCTTCAATGAAAAATTTCCACCATAAACCAAAATCAAAACGACCAACCTTCATACTATGTTAAAAGAAATCCCTTATCCTTGGAGATATTAAGAATGCCAATACCACAAGGTATAGAGATTCCTAGGTTTGAGAAATATGGGGGGGAAAGAGATCCTTCTAACCATGTTTCCACTTATACTGCCTTATGCAGTGATTTTGTCCTTGAAGATAAACTCTTGGCTAAGCTTTTCCCTAGGACCTTGAAAGATACTGCTTTAGAATGGTTTTCCTTGTTACCGAATAACTCAATTTGTTCACTCAATGAAATTGTTGAGGCATTTATCAACCATTTCCAAGTGCACATGACTCCTAAGATGACATTAGTTGATTTGATGAGATGTAAGCAAAAGGATGATGAAAACGTTATTGATTTCATTTCATGCACTACCAATTGCTTTATTCCCAAATCGACGTAAAGATTCTTGATCACCTTCAATGAATGTTCATTGAGAACTTACAAACTAAGATACAAGATAAGCTTGGCATGATGAAGTTTCCTTCCTTCATACACTTGTGTACCACTCTTCGTGATTATTAAAACTCGGTTAGTAGTTGTGAAACAAAACCCACCTCTAGCCGTCTTGAAAAGTCTGAATCCACAAATAAAAACAATTACCAACCTTTTAGGAAATAAAATAAAGGCTTTCTTCAACTAAATCCCCCTCAACCAACTCAACATGTTGATACCCAAGTGGCTACTATAAATAAGACAAATCCTTTTATATTTGGGGCCAAAAATATAATTTACTGCCTTACCCGATACCCTCCATAACACCATGTTGCAACTTCTAGAAAAAAACTTGATTTCCTTACCTCTCGTTAGAACTCTTGATCCTAATTATAAGCCATTACCTCCATACTTTAGATCAAATTCCTATTGTCATTTTCACCATCAAAATGGACATGATACGAAACATTGTGTCTTAAACATCTTGTGCAACACCTCATTGATTCCAATCGTATCCAAATTGGTGGTGTCAATGATCAAGGTAATAAATCCATTGCCCCTCCCAACCAAAACCTGAAAATCTTTACCAACCCCATGCCAAAACATAATATTTCATTTGTCAAAGCTATTGAATCCAAAAATGATGTGATGAATGTTGACACAAATGATGACAACATGGATCCTAATGAAGAAATTCCTATGGATAGTATGGTTGGATTGATCGAAATACAACCTCGTAAGGGCCAAACAAAAATGCCTCTTGATATCGCTTTCTCAAAAAAAGACATACTTAAATAGGCACCTGATGGTCCTCTTTACATAGCCGACCGAATCAATGACAAGCCCACTAATAGAATATTAATTGATCCCGTTTGTGGAGAGAATTTGATCACTGAAGAATTCTTACTTGTGCATGAACTCTATCAAGATACATATGATAAACTGAAAGCATGGATAAAAACACATAATGGTTTTTCTTTCCCTACGATTGGTTCGATCATCCTTCCTTTAAAAGTTGGATCAAAACAATTAGATGTCTCATTCTCGATCATCCCAACGTCGAATCAATTCCATGTGAAGCTTGGTTATCCATGGCTACGCTCCATGGAAGCTGTCCCGATAGTTGTGCATAAATGTTTAAAGTTTCCCTTTGACAACGAAATCTTTATTATGCACCATAGTGCCTTTAATCCCATGTCTTCCCATGATAATTTTTCATTGGATTTCTTTTGGGCCAAGCCTATTGAACCTATTAAACCTCGTGAAGAATTATTTTTCAAATCCTACGAAAAGTTTAAGGTGAAACACATAGCATAACTATCCCTTCAAAACATGCCTCAACCCATGATTGAGCCTCCTATCCTTGATGAAACCATGGTTGAACCAAAAGACCTTCCAAATAACTAAGACCAACCCAAGATAGATCCTTTTCCTATCTCCTACAAGAGACCACGAGACAACTAAAAGAATCTTGTAATGCCTCCTAAGATAATTTTTTTTTATAAAGCTAAAGAGAAAGTGGTTGAATAGCCTCCCATGGTTCCTTCCATTCCTCCTCTAAAGGAAGAAAAGAAACCTATGGTTGATAAACCCGCTCCTACGCAAATACAACTTGAAAATTGTACCAAAAGAAATAAAAATTCTAGAGAGCGTAGGCATAGACATCGTGCTATTGCTCGAAGGTTAAACAAAGAGAACAAAAAAGAATATCAACATCCAAACTTAAGTGAAGCAATACACAAGGAGTCTCCCTCTTCGCTACAACAAAAATATCCTATATCACAACCAAAACCGAGACTAGCACCTTCTTTGGGAATTATCATTCAAACTCTCGTTGTGATTAACTTAGACGATGATGATGAGATTGCTAAAATTGATGAAGTGCAAAATGAGTTGAATACATTGTTTTCCTCTTCTATGAGCTTAAATGATAATTCTCCTAAGAAGAGTGTTGAACTAGGTGCTCCCCCTAGTTCAACACTTTCTATGGTCCCTTTGGCTAGTTGTCTGCCTTCCATATATAATGAACATGATTGGGATGCAGACGACCTACTATAGGTTGACTCACATGTGCCTTACTATTCTTGTATTTATTTTCTTTTTAATGCTATATGTGATATTGCATGTGTGTAATGTGATCTCTTGTACCATTCTCTCTCTTTGTGATATTCCTCTATTTGTACCTAAATTCTTCTATATTTCATAAATCCTTTATCTTTTCTTTGTCTTGTGTTTTCATTTTTGAGATGACGCAAGGCGTCAAAACATTTAGGTCTCTTCCATGTTGACCCAAAATATTATCCTTTATCTTTTCCTTGTCTTGTGTTTTCCTTTTGGGGATGATGCAAGGTGGTGAGACATTCAGGTCTCTTCCATGTTGACCCAAAATATTTTCTTTGTTTTTGCTCTCTTTGTGTCATTCTTCCTGTTCCATGAGTATTTGGGGAATGATGATGTTTCCAAGCTCTATAAAAACATTGTAGCAAAGACATACTGACCCCGAATTTGTGGATCCGTTATGTGATTTTAGGATTTGATTTTGGGGTGGACCCCTTTTCATGACGTAGCTTCATTTGGAAACATATGGCTTGGCATAGGGCTTTCCAAATAATCTCTCATGTCCTCTCTGTTGTTAACATTTATCATTTGCTAGCTAATTTAAAGTAATTGCTCATAGCATGGTGTTTAGCCATCTCTTTAAAGTGGGGGCATACATTGGCATTATTCTTTTGCATTTTACAACTCATGTTTCATTGTGTGGTCCTCTTACTTCATGTGACACATATTTCTCTTGGTGATGAAATTGGGCGTGATGTCCTTCAAGAGCATGACATCTCTTAACTTGTTATATTCCTCTTAGTGGTAATTCTAAGCAGTGTGCGTTCCCTAAGTTGTGAACTTTCTATTCTTCGATTGGTCCTCTTTTGGAGACAATAGGCACGATGTTCCCTAGGTTGAGACCTTACATGAAGTAAGCAAAACCCATTTGAACATACCTTATACTACTTTTGCATTTACAATAACTGTTATATGGACACCTTGCATAACACACTTTGCTTGCTTGTGGAGCCATCCTGTTTTTTCATGTGTTAGCATACAAAGTTTTTCTTGCCTCATGAATCATGTTGTTCGTGTTGTGTGACACCTTTTCAAAGTTATCGGGAGGTATAGCTTTGGTATGGTTAGTGTATGGGAGCCAAAATTAGGCATGAATTTCCCATATCCACTTGCTTGTCTATGTGGGTGCATATCGGCTGTGCGCATATGTGTCTCATTGGGGGCTCACCTAGTGGATACCAGATTCCACTAGCCCATGTGAGAGTGCATTTTGTTTGCATAGTGGACATTGTGTTCCACTTGTAAATTTTTTTTGGACAAACAACTTAGATACGATCCACATCATGTTGGAAAAATGGTCGAGGCTTGATCCACCCTTCCTTCTTGGGCTGATGCAAGAAGTTGGCTCCACAAAAGCTCAAAAAGTGGAAGTGTTTTTGCTGCTTTTCATAATTTGTCACACTTGGACTGAAAATTTGAGGCACTTACACAATGAATCTTGAAAAAAGTCAGGAATATGAAATTTAGCATTTTAAATCTAGTTTCCAAATATGTAATTTATTCAAATATCCAGATGATAGAAATTAAAGTTTGATAGGGATGGATAAAAACCACTTTTTAAAAGTCTTTTTTTTTTTTTTACCATACCATGCATGTGTATGGACACCACTTTTTGAACAAAATAAAAATATTTTTCTAATTCCTTTTTGGGAAAGAGAGCTAACAACATGAATATTGATGAGGATATTTTTTTTAATTTTTTTTTTGAATATATATTTTTTTATTGAATTTTTATTGGCCTTAATTGCAGTTTTTAAAAATCAATGTGTATGGACAACATAATTGGACCTAAACTAAACATTTTTTGAATCTTTCTTTTTTCATTGTGTAGAGAATTGTCTGAAGATTGATGCCATATAATTTTTTTTACAAGAAACTTAACCAAAAAAAAGTTATTAAAAAACAAAAGGCCTGATAGTTCGAGTTTATGGACTAGTTTTCTTAGAATTAATTAAAAAATAACAAATATTTTATCCAATCTTAATAAAAATTATATTTTTGGAATCTAGACATCGTTTTCTCTAATGGGTTTTAATTTCATGGATTGATTAAAAAAAAAAGTCCATCAGCCATATTGCCAAAGTTGGACATTCTTCTTGAATCTACCTTAGTTTTTTAGTTGTAGGTCAAAGGCTAAGGGTTGGGTTGCCAAGCCTTTCCCGAGCCTAAAACCAAGGCTGCATGTGGGTTGGAGATTCAAACTTTAAAAACATACGTGTTACAAAATACATACGCGTTCTTTATTTACTTGATTATTTAAAAAATTCAATGCTTTTTAGAAACATGTATGTTTTTTAAAACACGTACGCAAACTGTGTCACATAATGCGTACATGCTTTAAAATGCATATACATTTTGGCATACAAAATGTGTATGTGTTTCTAAAAGGTATTTAATTTTTTAAATAAATGACTTATACGTGTTATAAAATGCATACGCTAAAAAAAGCTTGTAGAAAATGCGTACGCATTATTAAAAAGCACATATGCATTATGGTTTGGGTACCCAAGCCTAAAAAATGCATATGCACTAAAAAATGTGTACGTGTTATAACGCGTATGTGTTATATAACGCGTATGCGTGTACGCGTTATATAACACATACAAGTTATATAACACACACATGTTATAACACGTACACCTTATATAACATGCACGCATTATAACATGTACGCATTTTTTAGTGCATACACATTTTTTAGGCTCGGGTAATCGAAGCATAATGCATACACATTTTTTAATAATGCGTACGTGTTTTCTGTGAGATTTTTTTTTTTGGCCGAAACTTCCCCTCTTCGTGGACCCAACTTTTTTGCTTTTACCCTCTTCCTTTTTCTTTCTTTGTTATGTCTTTGACAGTGTATGCTTGTATCTTGTTGTTGCTTCATACATCATTCATATGTGTGTTCTTTTGCGCCTATGTTGGTTTGCCATAGTATCTTGATCCTAGGTGCTTGATCATTTGTCTTGATTGTTGTCATCCTTTCTCACTAGCATTGGTACATTTGGACCCCTCTTGATGTGTGTTTGTCTACTTTAGTGTGAGTTTGAAGCATGTTCCTCCTCTCACTAAAGAGGGGGCTAAATGTAGTGTAGAAAAATGTATCCCTTTACATTTTCACACTTGTTTGGTCCCTCCTTTCTAAAATTGAGCTTCTTTATGTCTTATTTGGTCCTATTTTGCATCCACAAGCCTAATTTAATGCATTTTTCTGAGGATAATCCCAACATTTAATAAATGAAAAATCATGATTCAATGTTTGAGGTTGTGTGTTCTATATCTAGTGATCTGAGACTCATACACAACCTTGGGCATATGGGTCCCACCTAGGTTTCGGGGCCTAATTTTAAACATTGCATTAAACAAGACACTTCTTGGAGTTTGTGTCTTGTGTTAGACACTAGGACTCATACATCCAAGGTGGCATATGAGTCCCGCTTTAACCAGGACTTATTTTTAAATCAAAGTAGGATTTTATTATCCTAGATCTGATGTCAGCGTGTAGTGTTGTAATTTCAAGAAATTTGGCATAAACAAGTATAAATATAAGGTTATTTCACTATGTTTCACCTAGAAATTTTTATGAGAAAGTGTTATCTATAAATTCAAGTATTCAAGTATTCATTGAAGAGCATTCAAGAGAAAATTATCAAGCATTTGGAGTAGTATTCAAGATTCAAGCATCATGTCAAATTCTTCATGCATTATGTGTATTTTTGAGCTAACATTTGTGATGTAGGTTTTGATGATTCAAGCAAGCATTCAAAGACATTATCTCATATCAAGATCAAGAGTCAAGATCCACATCCATTGGAGCCATTTCACATGAATTTGTAGCCTTTATTTCAAGGGTTTGGTGAGTTGCAACATTGTATTTGTTCATTCATCATTCCTTCATGCTATTTCATTTCATTTCAAGGTTTAATTACAAAAATGATGTTTGACCAAGGAAAACCCCTATTCCCCAACACAACAACATTTTTCCTTCTTCATGTGTGATTATAGATCTAGGTGATTTGGAGCTTGAAGATCCTTTGAAAACAAAGTTGCAAGATTGAAGAAAGTTGTCTAAGTTGTCATCTTCATGAAAACTCACTTACAGATCAGAATTTAGACTTTTCAGACTTGAAGATTAGACAAGATGAAAGCTATAAAAGATCACTAGAGGCTAAATAAGTTTCAGTCCAACCCTAATACTAGGACTAAATTACCCCTCTGGGTGTATGAGTCCCAATATACCTCTTTTCAATAGTTTTTTGTAGATCCCGATTTATTAGCAAAAGATTCCAGATTTTGCTCAGATTCTAGTAGTAGGACTAAATCACCCAACCTAGTGTATGAGTCCTAGTTTACTTCAAAAACAACAATTTTTAGGGTTTCCAAAACTTTTTTAGAGATATCCTATCTTCTAGGTACTTTTTTGTTTCTTTGTTTAGTAATTTGATTTCATGTTTTACATTTCTAGGGTTTAGTGCATTAGGATTTGCATTTTTCCTTTGAAGATTCATTTTAATCGTGAACACCCCCTTTTTAATCACACCTAAGGAAACCACGCCTTCTTGTATTTTCCCCCTCAATTGAGTCACTTGGTTGAGGGATCTTGTTTTCCTAATGAATTGAGAGTGAAATAGGTCCTATCCCTTTAGTTCCATCTCCCAAAAGGTGGAACCCTATTTTCCTTTGGTTCACTTGCGCCAATTTGCTGTATGAAATGGTGAATTGGCTGGTGGAGAGTGTTCCTAAAGATCTTGTGATGTTTTTTGTTTCTTTTTAAGATGGTTTTTGTTTTCTATAGAATAAGCTGTGGTTTGAAATGAAGATGTTTCTAGGTTATGCTTTCGCCTAGCCGACATAGGCATGTTGAATGTGTGCAGCACAAGTTGAAGGTTGCACAAAGTTCAAGGAGTGTTTGAAGGTGTTGCATGTTTCATTTGACTCATTTGGGAGAAACACAAGTAATGTTTAATCATTCATGTGTACTGCCAAGTTGTAAAGGTCGACATGCTACAAGTTTCATATTTTTCTTGCTTAAGGCAAATCTAATTTGAATGTTTAAAGTGTGCGGATGTTGTTAATTGAAGACTAAAGTTGTGAAGAGTGTATAGGACTAGGTTAAGCATGTGTTGGGATCCACAAGGCATGTCCCTCTTCTTGGTGTTGCATGTAGTCTATTTTGTGTCTTTCCCTCTACATGTTTCATGTTGTTGTTTGTTCTTTGACTGACTTGTAAATGTAATATTCTTGTTGTCTTTGGTCGACATGTAATATATTCAATGTAATATCATGTATAAATTGTAAACCTAGTTGATCTAAGTGGAGTGGCTATGTTGAGGATGTGTAATGCATTATGATGCTTATGTAAGTGACTGAAAGAGAAAGAGCAAAAGTGGAAGATCCTGTCTGGATTCAAGTTGATCATAATTTTGTGACAAAAAGGAAGCAAAGAGTGAGCATAACTGATTGGTGGAGGCAGTGAGCCAAAGGAAAAAATTCTTGAAGGCTGAAAGCATTGAGTCAATAAGCTGAAGAGAAGACATTTGAAAAAGTTACAAAAAACAAAATTGCAATCATCAAAAGAGAAGGGAAAAACAAAATTGCAATCATCAAAAGGATCGAGCTTTATTTTTAGATTTAGACAATAGAAGGACCTGTAGTGTAGAAAAATGTATCCCAAGTTACATTTTCACACTTGTTTGGGTCCTCCCTGTTAAAATCTTGTTTATTTATGCCTTAATTGGTCTCATTTTGCATCCACAAGCCTAGTTAAATGCATTTCTCTAAGGATAATCCTGATATTTAATAAATGGCAAATCATAATTTAATGTTTTTGGCTATGTGTTCCAAATTTAGGGGTCTAGGACTCATATTCCCCTTTGAGCGTATGGGTCCTCCCTAAGTCTCAAGACCTGATTTCAAATGATACATTGAACATAACACTTCTCGAAGTTTGTGTCCCGGGTTTAAGCCTTTGGTACTCATACACCCAACTTGGCATATGAGTCTCACTTTAACCTAGAACCTATTTGAATTCAAATTCTTGGCTGAATTTTATTATCCTTAAATCTAATTTTTGAATGTTGTCTTGTAGTGTTGTAATTTCTAGAAATTAAGCATAAACAAGTATAAATACAAGGTCATTTCATTAAGTTTCTCCTAACAAGAACAAGAAGAAAAAACTAGCAATTTAAGAGCCTTCATGTGTTCATTCAAGAGCATTAAAGAGCAAATCATCAAGCATTTGGAGCTACATTCAAGATTCAAGCATCATGTTAAAGTTCTCATGCATTATGTGTGTTTGTGAGCTAACATTTGTGATGTAGGTTTCATGATTCAAGCAAGCATTCAAGAAAAAGTTTCAAGCATTCAAGCAAGATTCAAGATCCACATCCATTGAATCCATTTAACACAAGTTTGCAAGCTTCATTTCAAGGGTTTGGTGAGTTGCAACACAAAATTTTTTCATTCATCATTCCTTCATGCTATTTGATTTTATTTAAAGGTTAATTAATTACCAAAATAGGGTTTGACCAAGGAAAACCCCTATTTTGTAACAAAACAACATTTTCCCCTCTTGATGTGTGTTTGCAGATCTAGGTGAATTGAAGCTTGAAGATCCTTTGAAGATAAAGTTGCAAAATTTGTCAAAGTTGTCATCCTCATGGAAACTCACCTACAAGCCAAAATTCAGACTTTCAGACTTGAATATCAGACGATAAGGAAGCTACAAAAGATCACTAGAGGATATAGAAGTATCAGTCAAACCCTACCAATAGGACTAAATTGCCCTACTGGGCGTATTAGTCCCAGTTAGCCCTTTTGGGCGTATTTTTTGTCATCTTTGCTTTTGGTTGCTGTCTCTAGATTACTATTTTAGTTTGCAAAATTACTGTCATTGATAATCTTATCGTAATTGGTTTCATTTCAAATACATTTGTAAACATCAAATTGCAATCACATCATTTTAAGATCTCTTGCATTCTAAATCAGTCAATTATTAGTCTTTCATTTCATCATGGATATATGCTTTGGTAAGTTTTGGATGTCCTTGAAATCATTAGTGGATGTGTCAAGCTGTGTTTTTCAAAATGATCCTATAATGAAATTGAACCCACTCATGCTCAATCAACTCCTAACGCATGTCCTCCTCGTGAAGTTGAAATCATTGGAGAAGATGATGACATCATGAACAACTTCATACATGATTGCCTTGACAATCTTGAGACTAATGCATCCTTTTGTCCTTCCATGAAACAACCAATGTAACTTGAGATGTTTGGTATTTTATATCCTTAAATTGAGTCACAAGTTAAGCCTACACTTCCTACAACAAGTGAGCCTAGTTCCTCTAATCAAGTGCATACCCATCAATCCTATGTTAGCAAAGTGACCAACACACCCATCAACCTAGAAGAGACATATAGAAAAGGATTCACAATCTTAAGCAAACAAGGATGTGACACAACAAGTGAACATGAAATTCATAAAATATTAGAACAAATACCAATTGAAGATACCGAAGGAGTAGGGTATCAAGATCCTCCTCTTGACATAAGTGTCCTCCTTCCTAAAGAACAACCAATGCTTTACAAGGATGATAGGATCATCTTAGTTCCTCCTCCTCAATATCTACCTCAACAAGTTGGTGAATCTAGCAAGAAACAAAAGCCTTACAAACTTAAGAAACTCAAATTTCCATATCCCATGTTTGAAACTGAAAGAACCTTACATATACTTCTAAGTCAAGGACTCATAACATTACCACCCACTAGAGAAAATCCAAATCCAAAGAACACAAACATGTCTCATTGTCGATATCATAGAGTTCTTGGACATAGTACTGATGAGTGTCATACTTTAAAATGAATATCTAAAAGGTTTGATATCATAGAAATAGTCCCTTAAAAGTGTGCCGTTTTTCTCCTTGCCATGTAATAGTTGGAGGATCATAATATCCTCACTATTGCATGTTTTAACATTTATTGCAAATCATTTCAAAATGCAAGGAACTCTTTCTCATCACCTACCTTGGTTCATTCTTGTCTTGCACACAGTGGGGGAAAGAATTCGATAGCCTTGTCCTAGTATTGCACTTGTTGTCCCTTTGGCTAGTTGTCTACCTTTTGTATATGATGAACAAGATTGGGATAGAAACGACCTGCTATAGGTTGAATCGAATGTGCCTTACTAGTCTTGTCTTTGTTTTCTTATTTCATGTTATGTGTGATTGCATGTGCGTAATGTGATCTCCCGTACCATTCTATTTGATGTATCTCGTTATTTGTGACATTCCTCTATTTGTATCTACATTCTTCTATATGTCGTAAACCTTTATCTTTTCTTTGTCTTGTATTTTCCTTTTGGGCATGACGCAAGGCATTGAGACATTTAGGTTTTTTCCATGTTGACCCAAAGATTATCCTTTATGTTTGTTTTGTCTTGTGTTTTCCTTTTGGGGATGATGCAAGGCATCAAAAAATTTAGGTCTCTTCCATGTTGACCCAAAAGATTTTCTTTTTTTTCACTCTTTGTGTCATTCTTCCTTGATCCATAAGTATTCGGGGAATGATGAGATTTTCGAGCTCTATAAAAACATTGTAGTAAAGACATACTGACCCTGAATTCGTGGATCCCTCATGTGATTTTGGGATTTCATTTTGGGGGCAACCCATTTTCATGACTTATCTTCATTTGGAAACATATGACTTGGCATAGGGCTTTCCAAAGAAGCTCTCATGTCCTCTTCATTTTTAGCATTTATCATTTGCTACTTTAAAGTAATTGCTCACAACATGGTGTTTAGTAATTTTTTAAAAGTGGGGGCATACATTGGAATTATTATTTTGCATTTTATAACTCATATTTCATTGTGTGGTCTTACTTCATGCGATGCATCTTTCTCTTGGTGATGCAATTGGGCGTGATGTCCTTCAAGAGTGTGATCTCTCTTAGCATATTATATTCCTCTTAGTGGAAATTCCAAGTGGTGTGCATTCCCTAAGTTGTGAATATTCTATTCTTTGACTGGTCCTCTCTTGGGGACACTAGGCACGATGTTCCCTAGGTTGAGACCTTACATGAACTAAACAAAATCCCTTTGAATGTACCTTACACTATTTCACATTTACAATAACTGTTATATGGCCACCTTGCATAACACAACTTGCTTTCCTGTGGAGCCATCTTGTTTGTTCATGGGTGTTAGCATACAAAGTTTTTCTTGCCTCATGAATCTTGTTGTTCATGTTGTGTGGTGCCTTATTAAATATATTAGAAGGTATGGCTTTGGTATGGTTAGTATGTATGGGAGCCGACCATAGGTATGACTTTCCCATAGTCACTTGCTTGTCTATGTGGGTGTATATCGGCCACGTGCATGTGTGTCTCACCTCTTTGGGGGCTCACCTAGTGGATACTGGATTCCACTAGCCCACGTGAGCATTTTTTTTTTTTGCATAGTGGACATCATGTTCTACTTTTAAACATTTTTTTTGGAAAAATAACTTAGACTTGGTCCACATTGTGTTGGACAGACCGTCGAGGCTTGATCCACCCTCTTTTTCCTTTTCTTTCTCCTTTATGTCTTTGACAATGTATGCTTGTATCTTGTTGTTGATTCATATATCATTCACATGCGTGTTCTTTTACACCTATGTTGGTTTTCCATAGGATCTCAATCCTTGGGGCTTGATCATCCCTCTTGATTGTTGTCATCGTATCTCACTAGTATTGGTACACTTTGATCCCTCTTGATGCAAATTCATCTACTTTAGTGTGAGTTTGATGCAAGGTCATCCTCTCACTAAAGTGGGGGCTAAATGTAGTGTAGAAAAATGAACCCCTTTACATTTTCACACTTTTTTGGGTCCTCCCTGTTAAAATCTGGTTTATTTATGCCTTAATTGGTCTCATTTTGCATCCACAAGCCTAGTTAAATGCATTTCTCTAAGGATAATCCCGACATTTAATAAATGGAAAATCATAATTTAATGTTTTTGGCTATGTGTTCCAAATTTAGGGATCTAGGACTCATACACCCCTTTGGGCATATGGGTCCTCCCTAGGTCTTGGGACCTGATTTCAAATGATACATTGAACATAACACTTCTTGAAGTCTATGTCTCGGGTTTAAGCCTCCGGAACTTATATGCCCAACCTAGTGTATGAGTCCTGATTTAACCTAGGACCTATTTTAATTCAAATTCTTGGCCAGATTTTATTATCCTTAGATCCAATTTCCAATTGTCGGCTTGTAGTGTTGTAATTTCGGGAAATTAGGCATAAACAAGTATAAATACAAGGTCATTTAATTAAGTTTCTCCTAACAAGAATAAGAAGAACAAGATAGAAATTTAAGAGCATTCAAGTGTTCATTCAAGAGCATTCAAGAGCAAATCATCAAGCATTTGGAGCTACATTCAAGATTCAAGCATCATGTCAAAGTCCTCATGCATCATGTGTGTTTGTGAGCTAGCATTTGTGATGTAGGTTTCATGATTCAAGCAAGCATTCAAGACAAAGTTTCAAGCATTCAAGCAAGATTCAAGATCCACATCCATTGAAGCCATTTAACACAAGTTTGCAACCTTCATTTCAAGGGTTTGGTTAGTTGCAACATAGCATTTTTTCATTCATCATTCCTACATGCTATTTCATTTCATTTCAAGGTTTAATTACCAAAACAGGGTCTAACCAAGACAAACCCTTATTTTGTAACAAAACAACATTTTCCCTCTTTATGTGTGTTTGTAGATCTAGGTGAATTGAAGCTTGAAGATCCTTTGAAGACAAAGTTGCAAAATTTGTCAAAGTTTTGAAGAAGTTGTCATCCTCATGGAAACTTACCTACAGGCCAATATTCAAACTAGGCCAATATTCAAACTTTCAGACTTGAAGATCAGAGAAGAAGGAAGCTATAGAAGATCACTAGAGGGTACAAAAGTATCAGTCAAACCCTAGCAATAGGACTAAATCACCCTACCAGGTGTATTAGTAATAGTATATCCCTTTTGCCACCTTTCTACAGATCTTGCTCAATTATTAGAAGATTCCAAATTCTTCCTAGAAACCCTATTGTAGGACTAAATTTCCCAACTTGGTGTATTAGTCCCAATGTACTTGAAAAAATAAGTTTTCAGAGTTCCAGACCTTGATTTGACTCCATCATTCTTCCAGGTACTTTACTGTTTGATTTTAGTTTGTCCATCTTGTTTCATGCCTTCAAATTCCTAGGCCATATAGTGAATTTACATAGTGCATTGAATTTCTTCTTTTAAAGCATTGTTTAATGGTGAACCCCCCTCCAATTATCCAAGGAAACCACTAGCCATCCCTCAATTGAGTCACTTGGTTGAGGGATCTTGGTTTCCTAATGAACTAAAGTATGAAATAGGTCCAATTCTATCTCCCAAAAGGTGGAACACCCATTTCACTTGTGTTTAGAACTATCATGCTGTAATATTTTTTTAAGTTTGTTATCAGTTCATGGAGTAGTTGCTTCTTTGGGTTGAAACCCTAAAATAAAGTTTGCAGGGAGTTGTAGCTTCCTTGGGAGTGACCCTAAAACCTTTCTATGGGAGTAGTAGCTTGGTTGGGTTGTAGCCCTAAAAAAAAGTTGTAACTATTATTCATTTGTGAGGCTAGATTAAGACAATAGCTCCTAGCAACTTTTATCACTGTGGTTTTTCCCCTATGGGGTTTTCCACATACATATGGTGTTGTGTGGTATTGTGCATTGTGTTCATCTTTCATGTTTCTATTTGTGTTGTAAAGTTTTTAAGTTTCAATTTTCTCTAGAGGCTTTAAGATTTGATAGAATACTGATTTACCCCCTGTCTTAGTATTCCGATGTGTGTTCAAAAATATCAAGCTATAGAAAACAAATATCCATTTTTTCTGACTCTTTTTTCCCTCAAGAATGCTTTGGGATTTGGATTTGGGGTGTCAAACTTGAAAAGTCATCTGTCTCCAAATATTTAGAGGTTTCCCTTGGTTTTTTAGACTTCACCCTTCACATTGATGACTTTTTTTATTTGAATTTGATGAAACGAAAAGGGTTTATTTAGGAAATTGTTAGCATTCTACCAATATAAGATATGTTTTATTTTGAATATAATAGACAATTATTTTTGATTTTCTACATGCACTATGTTTAAAGTATTGATGGATATGATGATTGAAAAACATCCATAACATTCAAATGGTTTCACGTTTTTCGAATATGAAAGATGCATCACACTCTATGCTTCACAAACTATAGGTTGATTTTTTTTAATTAAATATATTTTTTACCAAGTTAGGCTGGCTAGAAAATTAGTTTTTAATATTTTTGAAAAGACCTACTAAAAAATTCATAACTAATTATTTACTTGCAAAAAAATTACAAAAAAATATGTGTCATATCTGGGCATGTATCCCTCTAGACTTATATTAAAAGATTTGAATTTTTTTTTTTTCTCATACTTAGACTGGCTAGAATAACACATTCTTTTTATTTTTTTTTCAAAAATTATAATGTTTCATTGAAATTTCAAAATTTCTCCAAATAAATTTATTTTTTTCTAAAAAAACCTAGTAGCCTCTACATTCAAATCACTACAAAATCTATTCCTACATGTTTTTGAAATTATCTTAATGACCTATTCAAATTTTTATGTCAAATTGCTCAACTCCATTTTTATGTACTTTCATTGCTAATTAGAGGCATAATTTGGCCCATCATGATCCTTCAATCATCTTCCTAGATCTTGTTTATCCATTTGCATCTCCTTCCTATAACCTCTTGCTATATAAACATGTCTTTGACAACAACAAGATGAAAATAAGAAACAACTATTGCTCCTACCATATAAGACCTAAATTTTTTAACGACTTTGACCAATACATAGGCCTATTTCTCCATAATGTCATGCTTGAGCTTTGTTGCTTGAAGAGACTTACTAAAAATATGAGACTGCTTATACCCTTCATTATTCATCTGCAACAAGACTGCAACAACAGTATGAAAGGAAGCAAAAAATAATAATTGAAATGGCCTTGAGAAATCAAGAGACTTTGACACTGGAGCTTTCTTGATGGCTTCTTAAATGATTTGGAATGCTTCATTGGTTCTTTACCCCAAGAAATTTTTTCTCCTTTTCAGAGTATCTTAGAAATGAGTTTAGTTGATTCAACAAATTTTGTTATAAATCTCATGTTAAAGTTGAATTTCCCAAAGAAGTATTAGATACCTTTCATAGTTTTGGATTGTTGTAGAATCCTTTCTATTGCAGCAACTCTCTCAGGATCAATTCTTATTCCATCTTTAGATATTATATGGCCTAACAATTTTCCCTCTGTAACTCCAAACATTCATTTCTTTGGGTTCAAGAATATACCATATTCTAATGCCCCGATGAATTTTTTTTTTTCTAAATGTAGATAGTGGTCTTCAAATTTCTTGGAGAAAGCAATCAAATCATCCTAATAAATAACCATAATTATATTAATAAGGTCTAAAAATGATGTAGGAGCATTGAAGTAGATTGGTGATCCACATCACTCAAAATATTTTGACATGAATTTCTTATTTTGATTTTGGCTTTCATCTTCGATTAGTGGTTCAATTCTGATTTCATGATCTTGGAAGCTGATACAGGTGACATTTTTCTCATTTCCAATTGAAAAAATGTGACATTTTAATTCAAATTTTTAGTTTGATCATTTGATGCAGCCTACGAATTAATATATACATAGTTGTTAAAATAAATGAATGCTTCAAAATTTAAAATGACTAATGCTAGTTGGATGCATTACAAATGTAGAGGAGGTTAAAATGCAGGTGGAGCTATTTAAAATGGCATTTTAAAGACTAAAAATTCAAAACATATCAGTGTAAAAATGTGAAGTGGCACGAATAAAAATGTAGGGGCATGGAGAAATTGAAGGGGCACCATATTGAAAAGCTGAATTATAGGGGAAAACCAAAAGGCAGTGCCCATGTAAAAAGCATGTTTAGAATTTAAAACAAAAGAAATAGAGAGGAAGAGGGGGCATGAGGAGAGGCGCTAGACAGAGGGAAGAGGGCACATAGGGGCAGGAAAGAAAGAGGAGTGACAGGGGCTACGTGGCATAAAATGGAGATTTGAAAATGACGCACGTCATTTTGGAAGCTATCGGAGGCTTGAAGGTTGAATAGAGGAGGGGTTGCGCCCCACGAACTGGGAAATAAGCCATATCCTGTATGAAGTAAAGTGTAGATCAAAACATAATACATGAAGACTAAAGGTAAGAATGATGGAGGCAGGTCGTGAGAAGCGAAGAGGAGAGCAGATGTGATGTGATTGCACAGAGAGGCGTATGGGTTTGATGTAAAATTAGTTGCAAATTGAATGAGAACTAATCAGAATAAGGGGAAGAGAGGTTGCATAAAGAGAGTGGCTGGAGTAAAGGGAGGATGACCATTACTATGAAGTGACAACATAAATTAGCTATATGAGACTTGGTGCAAAGATTAATAGGTGAAATTTAAGATTTCAGATCAAATGTTGATCCAGATAGAAATACAAAGGGGTGTGTGGAGAAAATAAAAGAAGGCAAGATGAATTGGGGGAACATGATATAAAGGATGGATTGGTGACTAAAATTTGACCTTTAAGAGAAGAAAATACAGAAGATAGATATTTGAATTGGTGAAGTCAAATTATAAATTGACTATACTAAATGAAAGAATGTAATGAAATATTTGTTATAATCTTGGTTTTGTGTAAAGTTTAATGCTATGAGTTAAATTGTGTTTTGTTGTGTTTTGGTTGTTGCAAGTTGACTGATAATTGTAGGTGAGTTGGTTTCATTTGCACCCAAAAAAGCTAATCCATGGATCTCAGAATGTAGAACCTACATTAATCAAACCAAAAGGCATTTGGATATACACATATATGCCCCAAGGTGTTGAGAAGGCTATTTTGAACTTCTTAAATTATTTAACTTTTAGTTGATTGTAGCCAAAGAATCTATCCATCATGGATAACAATTCACACATAGTAACCTTCTATAACATGGCCTCCATGTTGGGCAAAGGATAATTATCTTTGAGTGAAGCCAAGTTTAAGTTTATGAAGTGAACACAAAGTTTAATATCACAATTATTCTTTTTGAAAAGAATCAAATTGGATACCCATGAGGAGTGTCTGATAGGCTTTATTATTCCCCATCTTTGAGTTTCATTAACTCTTGTTGCATCTTGGGTACAAGTGTAGGATTAATTGGCCTATTTTTTTTTTCCTAAATGGCTTTACATCAACTCTAAGCTCGACATTTCATGTTAGAACACGTCGTCTCTATAAGCCTTTAAACCATCATAAGACCACACAAAAACATTCTTATATTTCCTCAATAAGGCTATCAACATGGTTCTTACATGAGGAGTTAACTTCTTACTAATGAACATTTTTTTTGGAGAAGATACATTACCTATGTTTATTTCTTCTACATCATTGGCACATGTAGGGGCTAGATTCACCATGTTAGTGTCATTTCCATAAAATTCCCTTTCTAGTGCCACCAAATCTTTTAGGAGTTTAATTATCTTCCTAGGTTACCTCTTTCCCAAATAGAGTGTCTTTCCCATCAATATTCTCAACAAAACCTTGTAAATTAATTTCTTGACCCTCATATTAATCAATGCAATGCAAGAATTTGATTAAATCTTGATCATCATTAAAAAATTTTCTAATTGTAAATATTGCGAGGAAATGAAGGTCTGTCAATATTTCAACAATGGATATCCCAACAAGTGTTATATCATTAGGTTTGAGTGCAATATTTTCCAAGAAATCTACCGTAACATTTTTTGATCTCTCTATCCATTCAATAGAGAAAGAATCAAAAAGCTCTATTGAACCCTAAACTACAAACTTGTATTATTTCAATCTTTTATTATTAGAGACATATTTATCTCTAACCTAAGAAACTATCAATTCATAATCACCTAGTACTCTAAGTTTCTTAATTACATACTTGACAACCAAGTTTAGTCCTAGTAGCACTGCCTCATACTCCACTACATTATTTATACATTTGAACTTTAAATATAAAGAGTACTTGAAGGAATTTCCTTTTGGTGATATGAATATTATCCAAGATCTAGCTTCTTCTTTTGAACAAGCACCATTAAATACATTGACCATAGATCAACAATTTCAATTGATATATGAATTTCTTGAATTAATGGTGCTGACTTCTCTTTCTCTATCTATGGTATCTCAACTCTAAAATGATCCATGTTAGTGTTGACAAAACACACTTCCTCATCAAACTTAGGATCTTCAACTAGAGTGAGAGACCTTTTTCTCTATCCAACCTTACACTTTTTCCATTGATGGGAATCATGGCATATGACATGTCCAACTACATACTTCCTCCCACTATTATAGACCATTTCCTTGACAACAACATTCCATATCGAGGTGGAATATCTACAACTGTTATATTCTTTTTAAAGTTCTTAGGAAATGTAGTGATTTTGAACTCTACATCTTTCATGATTCCAATTACTGGAACCTCTCTTGAATCCATAGCAAAACATCTACCATATTCTTTAGTAACCTTAACCAATTTCATTCATGATAGCCAATGGTATGACATTTGTGGAAGCTCTTGAATCAATCATGTAGTTCTTCACTAACTTGTCATTTACAAGTAATGTAACATAAAATGGGTCAACCTAAGAAGGGCACTTTGTTAGAGTAGTTCCCAAATATACTTTTGGTATTTACAACCTTGAATCTTATACTTACACCTTGTTAATTTGCTTCTTGATCTTCTCATATTATCTTGTAGCCTTCTTATTGCTTGAAAGAGCCACTATTATGTTATCAAGCCAGAGCCTTATCCTTGTGCTCTTATATTCTCATCATTTCTAGCAAAGGTACAAAGACCTTGACTTGGGATAAAATCTATGCCATATCATTAGGAATATAATTAGACACTTCTAAAGTTTAAAATGCATTAATGACCTTATCTAACTTGTCTTCTAGTGAAGTTTCCTTGCTTTGATGTCTCCTAAGATTTTTTAGGATTTTTACTTCATTCATTTTGTGAACTTTACTATAAGCCTTTATGTTACTTTCTTTGTGAGTAGCAACCTTAAATGCATCTCCAAGAGTCTAAGGACCTTTGTCCCTCAACTCACATGACATAAGGTCTAGTTCAACAAAGGGTTTGCAAGTTGTTTTATAGATTATTGATCATCTTCCATCACTAGATCTAGGATATTCTTTGTATAATGCCCAAGGGTATTACTTCTTGGTGTCTACACTTGTTCTACCTAGTGAGATAATATGCTCTATGCTTGCTATGGTTATCTTTCTTCCTTATGAGAGGTAGTTGGTATAGTGGTACACTACATTGTTGGAAGTTGACATGTTGGTGTGGTATGTAACATTTATGAGCACGTGGTATTAGTGGATGGACATTGTGATATTATTTTAAGTGTAATTCATTGTTATCATAATTATGCCTTGTATTGTGTGTTTGATGTGTTGAAATTAAATATCATAAATTGTTCTAGAATGTATTTATTGGTTTGGTATGTATTTGATATTTAGAATTTGGATAGACTTGGTTTAGTCATATAATCTATAGTTTTGAATCAATGCCTATGTATTTGTTAAGATGAATGAATTATTAATTTAATCACCAAAGTTAAATATATTTCACACTTTTGAGTTATCGAAGGAAAACTTCATTGCCAAGACTAATATTGGGGGGGGAAGGTATTTCGTTAAATATGTGGGTTCAATACTTCCTCTTAATAGTGACAAGAGCTTGGATGGATTAACTTACAAATCCAAGTTGAAGACCTTATTATTTACATATTGTACTTTATCTAAATACGAATTTTGCATATGAGATAAATTGACTATAAAACTATATGATACTTATTATAATTATTGACAAGGGTTGTAATAATTAACCATGTATTCTGTACTATTTATATACTTACAACATTCTCAATTTATAAAATTCATGTTATTGACTCTTGTAATTATATTACATAATGGAAGACAATTTCTAACCCATTTTTGAAGATATATTACAAAAGCTGTAAAAGAAGTTTCCAAAATTATATACATGTATGGGTAAAATTAAAAAAAACAATATTGAATAATTTTTTTTAATATAACATTAAATTTATCTGTAAACACAAATAGCAGACAACAATCTAGAAATACATTTTTTATATTCCATGTATGTATTCAAAACAGCACTTAGATTAAAACAGGATTCCATGTATGTATTCAAAACAAGCACTTCGATTAAAACAGGGCAGACATAAAATTCCACGAGCTTCCGCTTGTAAAGGGAAGCGCCATGAACGAAAACATTGTACGCATCAGTACACAAATCTTGAAAACCCAAGATTTTTCACAGTTTTTTACAATCCATCGCAATGAGTCTATTTATCAGAAAAACCTTCGATTTTCTGGTTCAAGTACAAATTGTGGTGGCACGTAACTATGCAAGAACATGAGGCGATCCTTCCATTATAGACAAGTCTGTGTTATGCATGGATGGAAGATACCTTCCATTTTTTATATGAATGATTGAAAAAATATAACATTGGTATTTAGCTTTTGTATAGAAAATAGGCTGAGAGCATAGAAGTTACGATCATTGGGATAGTAGCAATAAGCGCCAGCAATGCCGAGAGCTCGGCTTTCTCAAAATAATAGTCGATTTTAGTGAGACCTTCACCACTTTCGTAATACTTGTCATAGTCTGTTTTGAGCTCGAACGCAACACCAAAGGCCGCGGAAGCGCTTGACGCCAGCAAAAATCCAATCACCTGCAATCCCATCTAAATATAAATTACTTCCAACTCTCCAACACTATTATCACAGGCTGAAGCAAAAAAACACGTACCTCATCTGCAAGGATGTCAAAATACAATTCGAAAGGGTACGACAACATTAACTTTCTGGTAACATTGAGGTAGATTGCCAGACCCATTTGTAAAACATTATACAACAAACCAATTGCGCTTCCTGCCACAAAATACCTGCACCCCACCTCATATTTCAATCTCTGACAAAACAAAACATGGAATAAATCATAAGAAATGGAGTGTAAGTATTAAAAATGATCGCCTGAATGCGTAGAAGAAAGTGAATGTGGTCGTTTCTCCATCAATTTTAAGACTATCAGTCACCATGGCTAAAATGGACAGGCCCAGCAATATGGCGCTCACGATTCTCATAATCAAGATAACGATCGGATAATTGTTGGGGGATCTCGCCATTCTAACCACTCTTTTTCTTTAACTGCTTGCTGGGCGTATAGACAATCAATCAACCGAGCTCTGTTCCAGATTTGTAGTATAATATAACTGATTTGTCCATCTTTTAGAGAATCACAATTGAATCGATATTTTCTGGTTTTGACGTTCCTCGTGTTTGCAGATAGTTTTGTTTTTGCCCTGAAAAGCTCGCCTCCTTTGGCGCCTGGGATATGTAAACTTGTTTTTGGAGAAGGCAATGTAGATTATTAATAGGAACGACCGTATGTACTTGACAATGCTAACCATTTTGGTTTTAGATGAAATTGTTTTATATAGTCGGTATCTGCCTGTGAATTGGCATAGTGTTGGATTTAGTATTAAAACAGAAGAGTTGTGTTTTTGACAGCCTGCAGTACAGGGACAGGATGTGGGTTGTCATGTCATCTGAGCTGTTTGAAGTTGGTGGAGGTAAGTACCAATGAGGTTTACATCAACGTAATCATTTTGTAAACTACTGACAAAACAAACATACCATCAACAAAGTTTGGAGTGTTTATCTAAGACCTAGGAAAACATGAAACAATTTTTGCTTCGGCCAGCTACCTCCAACAAATGTGTTTCGACATGAGGAGGAAGGTTACACGACATTGGACTTGGTAATGAAATTGAAGGAATATAAGGGTTTCTTTTTAACTAAACATTGTTATATTTATTATAAACTAGCACTTGCACTAAGAGATATGTCCATAGAAAAGTAAAAGTAAAATTTAAATTTATTAAGTTTATATAATTAGTTATATAACAATATAAAAGTATAAATGTTGTGATTAAAGTATAAATAGTCTTCAAAGTATAAATGTCTTGATTAAAGTGTAAATAGCATAAATAGAAATTTAATCATATGATTTCAAATTTTGCCAAGTGCTTATCGCTTTTCAAGTTTGAATAGCAAACAAAAGGTTCCTTAAAGAATCCATTGACTGAGCAAAGCTTTTATAGATCAAATACTAATTCACACTTATTATGGCTTATTTCTTATTTTTTATTTTCTACTATTTTTTTCTTTATTCTAGTTTAATATTTTCTAAATCATTTTTTATTTTAGATAATTATCAACTGTATATATGCTAGCATATATATCTTCAAAATAATCTATATAAAATATGCCGAGAGATATCTTAAGGTGTCGTCTGTTTCCCTATTTGTACATGGTGAGAGGGTTGAGTGAATTTGTTCTTGTGACAAGATTTTACCCATCAACATTTGAGTGGGAGAAGAGATATAAAAATGTATTCTTAACAATCCTATATGTCCTAGTCGTAATGCCATTTCCTTCCAACAATAACATAGAGGATCTAAATTCAATGGGTTAGCAAGGTAAATGAGCTTAATTGTGGGGAAAATCCATGATTAAACGTTCTTGAGCCAAAGTAGTATTGTGATGGGTGACCTGCCATAAAGTCCCAATACTTCAATCCAATGAGCAATGGCTTCTTGTTAAACACTACTCATGAAATATAGGTCAATGATAATTGTCTCAAAACTATAGAGTTGAATCCCAATAAAAGTATTACATAATTCAGTGGGTTGGTTTAATTTTGCTAGCATAAAACAAGTGTTAATAGCCTAAGAAATGACTTATGACTCAGGGGAGTAAAAGCCATTTTCTGAGATTTAAAAAGGACTATTTACATTTTTTAAGCAATTTGGTTCATCATAAGTTGAATATTATACTTACATTTTATATCTTTTGAGTACTTTAAGTGTGATTTGCGCTTTTCTGTTGTTTGTAGCTCGGGTTCGACTCTGTGTTTTTTGCATGTGTAGATTATCAAGACAGAGCAAAGCAAAAAGATTAGAAATCCTTAGAGGTTGTGGGTGAGCGTCCAAGACATTGGGTTCATCTTCTCAGGTCAGGAGGATTTCCAATTTTTATAAATACTTATCACCACTGTGAAGAATATAGACTCCAATCTTTAGATGGCATTCTTGTAAGTTCTAAGTATTCATTTTTGCTCCAGATATTTGCTGGCGCATTTGCTGTTCAATATAGTGCTCCACCTGGTTTTCAATATGAACTTAATGATGATAGTTTTCCAATTCAGGTACACCTTGTGTGATTGAATTGAATTGACAAAAAAAACCACACTAAATCATTGCAGAATGATGTTCTTTTTTATTATAATGTTGATCAATACTATATTTCAATATGATGTTCTTTTTTATTACAATGTTGCTCAATAAAATATTGCAGGATGATCTTCTTCTTTTTTATTACAATGTTGATCAATGTGTAAATGATTTTGTCAATGCAGCAATTGCCCAGGTAATAGATGGTTGATTTCATAGAAATCAAATTGAATGCTTGCTGTGAAGCATATATGCACCTGTATGATCATGTAGCTTAATTACTTGGATTTTTAATAGATAATATATAAAAATCCTATCCTTGACAAGTGGTAAAGCTCCTCTCATTTCCACACTTTGTTTAATATAGTAGGGAACAATAACTCTGAAACTGTACAAAGAGTCTGATTCTGCAAAAAAACTCACACCCTCGCGTTTCCTCCATAAATTGGAGCGGTTAGCTGGGGCTTTTTGTTTATCTCTGTTAATTTTTGTAGCTCGGACAGTTGTTATCTCCATTCCTAAGAAATATTTAATTAATTATTTAATTTTTTTCTGGAGACTTCTAGAAAGGAGTTAGTTGTCTAGATAATTATGCAATTAATTAATTGATTCCTCTAGAGACTTCTAGAATACAGTTAGTTAGGGTTGTTAGAGTCTATTTAATCTTAACCATTGATTGAGATTAAATCATGGCCATTGGTTTTCCAGTGAGAAAAGTATAAAAGGGAATCAATGGGCATTTGGAGAACACACAATTGAGAAAGACTTGTAGTGATAGCAAGTAGATTTGCAGTGAGAGAAAATAGTCTTGCAGTGATAGCAAGGGCGTAGTGATAGCGTTGGGGATAATCGCAGTGGAATTTCAGCAGGAGAAATTGAGGGAAGAATTTTCGGAAAGGAATATTGTTGGAGCTCTGCTAGTAAGAGGCAAGCAGTTTATTTATCTCTTAATTTGCTGAAGTTTAATAAAATTTTGCATCTATAATACTGGTTGTCCCTTCAGGGTTTTTCCAGGGACAATTTTTCCAAAAATATTATGTTAATTATTGTGCATGTTTTCTTCTCTATTCCTGTGAGTTTATTTGTGAAGTTGCAGTTGTGTTATTTTTTCAATATTTGCTGTGAATTAATTTTTTAGAGTCAAATAATCTATGTATTAGATAGGAGATTAATAATCAGTAACTGCAATAAAATTTTCACATGGTATCAGAGCTGATCTGAGGGCAGACAAGGATCAACACAGGAAGGAAAATTGAGGGTTTATAAAACCCAGTGCTACCTCTTCAATTTTTTTTTATTATTATTATTATTTTCTTTTGAGATGGCCTCAGTAGGTTTAAGACATCAGGACAAATTGGATGGAGCCTCAAATTTTGGTGTCTGAAAAGCCAAAATTTCTTTATTGCTAGAAGAGAATGGTATCAAGGAATATGTGACCAGTGTTGTAGATGTACTTACAGATCCAACACAACTCTTAGCATATAAGAAGGAAGATTCCAGGGTGAGGAGGCTGATCCTTGATGGTGTCAAGGACCATATTGTTCCACATGTCACAAAGTCAGATACAGTGAAGAAGATGTGGGATGCCATTCTGAATTTGTACCAGAATGCTACCACTAATTGGAAGTTGATTCTCAGAGAAAAGCTGAGGAATATCTAGATGAACAAGGGAGAAGACGTTACAAGTTACCTCACCAGACTCAAACTTGTCAAGGATGAGTTAACAACTATTGAAGATAAACCAAATGATGATGAACTAGTGCAGATAGCCCTAAATGGGTTTACTAAGCAGTGAGATGTCTTTGTTCAAGTTATCAATAGATGAGACATCTTATCGAGTTGGGATCAACTATGAAGTGACTTCACTTAGGAGGAGCTTAGACTTAGTCTTGTCAGCAGAACCAACAGTAAGAGTTAGAAAAGTGAGGTAGAATAGGAAAATGTTGCCCTAGCAGGAAAGGGGAAAGAGAAGAAGGGGTCTTGCAAAGGATCAAATCCACAAAGTGAGAAGAAGAATGACTTTTCTAAAGTCAAGTGTTATGGCTGTCATGAGTTTGGCCACTATCTCAGCGATTGTCCACAAAGGAAGAAAGAAAAGAAGAGAAAGACATAGACAACAGCTTTAGCAAGCACATATGAGCTCTCTAGCTGAATGGAGGATGAGTTTACACTCATAACTTGTATGGTTAGCTCAACCTCATAGGGTGTTTGGTATATAGATAGTGGGGCGTCATTTCATATGATAGGAGTTAGAGAGTAATTCTCCAGTTATAAGGAGGAGGACATCAAAATGGGTAAGTGCAAGAAGATGAGCCCACGAAACGTGGAAGTTTTTTCCTTAGGCAAAAAAATTAATTCGGCTTGCAAAAAACGGGATCTTGCTTTTTAATAAACGGGATCCCGTTTATTAAAAGCAGGATCTTGTTTTTAAAAAACGGGATCCCATTTTTAAAAGCGGTGGGATCCCATTTAGATCTTAAATTAAAATCTCCTCTTCTGGAAAATAAATTTCAAAAAGTTTTCAAAACGGAAAACTTTTATATTTGAAACTTCAATTTTTGAAAAATTTCCATTTTTGAAAATTTTCAAAACGGATCCCATTTTGAAAACTTTCCAAAATGGAAATTTTCGTTTTTGGACCGTTTTACAAAACGGGATCCCGTTTCATAGAACCATAAAAAATGGTTTTTTTATGAAACGAGATCCCGTTTTGAAATGGGATCCCCTTTTTTTATGAAACGGGATCCCATTTTGAAATGGGATCTCGTTTTTTTATGAGACGAGATCCTATTTTTTAAATTATGAATTTTTGGGTGGGTTTTTGGCTTGTTTTTTGGTTCGGGAAATGGCTTGGGGACCCGAACCTAAGCTTTGGACCTGGTTTGACCTGCAACTTGAAGGTC
This sequence comes from Sequoia sempervirens, assembly GCA_007258455.2. Classification (NCBI taxonomy): domain Eukaryota; kingdom Viridiplantae; phylum Streptophyta; class Pinopsida; order Cupressales; family Cupressaceae; genus Sequoia; species Sequoia sempervirens. Next base: position 199,362,324 of record VDFB02193867.1, read on the forward strand.
CTATTAATGTCACAAGAAAATAATGACTTTAGACATATGTTTGAAGACCTATTTTGTAGATTTTTTTTACGAAATTAAAACCCATTATAGATGAGACTGTGTAGATTCCAAATATGTAATTTTTTTAATAATTTGAATATTTTTTCTATTTTTCAATTAATTTCTAATGAAACTAGTCCATAAACTTGAATTATCAGTCTTTTTAGTATTTTAATAATTTTTGATCAACATAACATTTTGACAAACTTGCACGAGAACAAACTTCAGACAATTCTTTTCAGTTTAAAAAAAATTCAAAAAATGATAAGTTTAGGTCATCTTATGCGTGTCATACACAACAATTTTTCAAAATGACAAATATGCCTAATAAAAATTTAATAAAAAAAAAATTCAATAAAAAATTACAAAAAATATCGAAAACAAGCTTCAGTGAGTCACAAATATTTTCCCAAAAGGATTTTGAAAAATATGATAATTTAGGTCAAAATATGGATGTCGTACACATTCATGGTATGGTATAAAAAAGTGACTTTTAAATAGTGGTTTTTGGAAACACCTATTGAAACTCAATTTTTACAATCTGGGTATTGAAATAAATTACATATTTGGAAACTAGACTCCGAGTACTACATTTTATGATTAGCGAATTTTTCAAAGATTCCATCTCTAAGTTCTTCAAATTTTAAGGTCAATGTGTCAAATTCTGAAAATTAGGGAAAAAACTTCCACTTTTTGGCCAAAAAGTGGACTCAACTTCTTGCACACACCCAAATTTAGATTGCTATGGAGAACATGTCCAAGCTCAATCCAGTTGGGAAAGGGACTGTTCTATTTTAGAGGGAGAATGGTAAGTTGATTCCCATTCATGATGTGTTGCATGTGCCAAGCTTGGGTATGAATCTGATTTCCATAGCTGTCATTCAGGATAAAGGTTACAATGTACTCTTTAGAGTGGAGAATGTGTTAATGAAGCACAAGGATTGGAAATCATCCATATCTATTGGAGTTAGGAGTAGCCGAATTTACAGGTTGCAGTTTGATACTCATAAGGCATTGATGAGCAACAATAATTCTAGATATCAAGGAGAGCTATGGCATAGGAGGATGGGCCATATACATCACGGAGCACTTAAAATGCTTCGTGAGACAATGACAGGTGTTCCAAAGGTGAGCAAAAAGCATGATGATATATGTAAGGGATGTGTGTTGGGGAAGTTTGCGAAAACAATTTTTCCAAGGAGTGACAACAGATCCAAGGGTGTTCTTGATCTAGTATGTATTCAGACATATGTGGACCAATGTCAACGAAGTCTCTCAGAGGATATGAGTACTTTGTTACTTTTATTGATGATTTCTCCAGGAAGACTTGGATATACTTCTTGAAGACCAAGGATGAGGTTTTCAGTCACTTCCAAGAGTTTAAAGCTCTTGTGGAGAATTTGACAGGAAGGAAGATAAAAGTTCTTCGGTCAGATAATGGAGGTGAGTACAAAGGGAAAGAGTTCTAGGAGTTCTGTACTAGAGAAGGAATCAAGAGAGAGTAGACTGTTCCTTACAACCCACAACAAAATGGGGTTGTTGAGAGGAAGAATCGATCTATATCGGAGGGAGCAAGGGCTATGCTGTATGACCAAGATATGCCACACTACTTATGGGCAGAGGCATGCAGTACAACAGTATACATACAAAATAGGGTTCTACATAAGGTATTGGGCAAGATGACACAAGAGGAGGCATTCTCAGGGAAGAAGCCAGATGCCAACCACTTTAGGATATTTGGGAGTTTGGCATACTGTCACATTCCAGGGCCTACATGTTCCAAGTTAGATTAGACTGTAGAGAGAGGGTACTTTGTGGGGTACAATGAAACCTCAAAGGAATATCAAATATTTATTCCAGGGGCCAGGAGAATTATAGTTAGGCATGATGTCAAGTTCATGGAGAACAAGGCATTTAGGAGGTCCAAAGATTTTCCAGCAGATGATTAGAGTGAACAACCAACAAAAGCTCCAAGGAACATTCAATCAGATCAAGGGCAGTGAAGCTCAAGTATAGTTACTAGTAAAAGCACAAGCTCAGGTGCTAAGAGTTCATAGAGTATGGAGCAACAGATCCAACAGATCTAAGAGATGCATTAGGGAGATATGGAGGTTGATACTTCATCCTCTACAGTTCGTAGCAGGAACCAACAAACACATAGGGATACTCAGGAATTTGTGGGAGCTCCTAGGACGAGTAATAGACAATGGAGACAACCAGTCAGGTATAATGAGTATATGGCATTAGTTAGTCAGTTGGTAGATAGCGAGCCTTCCAGCTATCAGGAGGCCACACAACAAGTGTGGCAAGATACGATGGTTGAGGAATATACCTCAATAGTGCAGAACAATGTGTGGGAGGTTGTGCCTAGACTAATAGATAGGGCAGTGGTTGGATCACGCTGGATCTATAAGATCAAGCATAGTGTAGATGGTAGCATTGAGAAATACAAGGCAAGGTTTGTGGCCAAGGGGTTCTCTCAAAAGGAGGGAATTGACTATGAGGAGAAATTTGCTCTAGTGGCCAGGTATACTTCTATATGAGTTGTGATCTCACTTGTAGCATAGATGGGATGACAGATCCATTAGATGGATGTCAGGAGTACATTTCTTAATGGTGAATTGAAAGAGGAGGTATACATAGAACAACCAGAGGGATTTGTAGCACACAATAGTGAAACCCACGTGTGCAGATTGAAGAGAGCTTTGTATGGACTCAAGTAGGCTCCTAGGGAATGGTATGAGTGCATTGATAGATACTTTCAGGGAATGGGCTTCGTGAAGAGTGAAGCAGATGCTAACCTCTACTACTTGGTGGTTGGGGGTGAGGTTATCATTCTTGTTCTATATGTGGATGACTTGTTTTTGATAGGCTCACGAGGGCTCATAGAGGAGTGCAAGACGGACCTTGCAGCAGAGTTTGAGATGAAGGATTTGGGGCTTATGCACTACTTTCTAGGCATGGAGGTATGGCAGAAAAATGTAGAGATTTTCCTTGGACAAGGGAAATACTGCATCAAAATCTTGAGGAGGTTCAAGATGGAAGATTGTAGAGCCATGTCTACTCCTATGATCACGAATTGGAAGAAGGTAGATACATCTAGGGAGAAGGATGTAGACCCCACCTTATATAGGCAGTTGATTGGATCTCTCATGTATTTGGTCAATACTAGGCCAGATATATCCTTTGTAGTAAACTCTCTTGGTTAGTTCATGGTTGAGCCAAAGAGAGTGCATTGGACAACAACAAAGCATGTGTTGTGGTATTTGCGTGGTACAATTGAGTATGGGATCATATATGCTCGAGGTGATGGTATTAGGTTGATAGGCTATACTAACACAAATTGGGAAGGCAATACATCAGACAGGAAAAGAACTTCAGGGTGTTGCTTCAGTTTGGGATCAGGAGTTGTCTCTTGCTACAACAGGAAGCAAAATTCCTTGGCTTTGAGTTCTACAGAGGCAGAATACATAGCAGCTAGCATGGCAATGTGTGAGGTGATATGGCTTCAAAAGTTGTTGGTGGCCTTGTTTGGTCAGAGGGTTGAGACTATGATGATACACTGTGACAATCAGAGTTGCATCAAATTGTTTGAGAATCTAGTGTTTCATGATAGGTCTAAGCATATAGACATCATATATCATTTCATCATGGATTGTGTACAACAGGGGATTGTTCAGCTACAATATATACCTACAGATCAACAAGTAGCTCAAAAAATTTGAATAAGGCATTGGGGAAGGAAAAATTCATCTTCTTCAGAGATAAGTTGGGTGTGATGAAGAACACCTTCCTTGCTAAGAGGGAGTGTTAATTTTTGTAGCTCAGATAGTTGTTATCTCCATTCCCAAGAAATATTTAATTAATTATTTAATTTTTTTCTCGAGACTTCTAGAAAGGAGTTAGTTGTCCAGATGATTATGTAATTAATTAATTGATTCCTTTAGAGACTTCTAGAATCCAGTTAGTTAGGGTTGTTATAGTCTATTTAATCTTAGCCATTGATTGAGATTAAATCATGGCCATTGGTTTTCCAATGAGAAAAGTATAAAAGGGGATCAATGGGAATTTGGAGAACACACACTTGAGAAAGACTTGCAGTGATAGCAAATAGATTTGTAGTGAGAGAAAATAGTCTTGCAGTGATAGAAAGGGCGCAGTGATAGCGTTGGGGACAGTAGCAGTGGAATTTCAGCAGGAGAAATTGAGGGAAGAATTTTTGGAAATGAATATTTTCGGAGCTTTGCCAGTAAGAGGCAAGTAGTTTATGTATCTCTTAATTTGCTGAATTTACAATTTATCCAAAAATATTGTGTTAATTATTGTGCATGTTTTCTTCTCTATTCCTATGAATTTATTTGTGAAGTTGCAATTGTGTTATTTTTTCAATATTTGTTGTGAATTAATTTTTTAGAGTCAAATAATCTATGTATTAGATAGGAGATTAATAATCAGTAACTACAATGTAATTTTCACTCTCCTCCTCCAAAATACGTCCCTCCCTCCTAGTGCTTCTCTTCTCCTCCAGAAGATGTCCCTCCCTCTTGGGCTACTAAATAGGAAATTCTTCAGTCCTCGTAGGAGCAAGAGCTTTAGAAAAAACATAGTATGCTGCATATATTAAAGATGGCATTCATTGTATCCTAATTTTTCTTCATACCTAAAAAGTTTTTTTCCTTGGTTGTGACAAAGCTCTCCAACAATGGATGTGCACTACTTACTACAAACTCACGATGACTGGGGAAACAACCCAGCTAAAAAATTCTTTCTCAGATCAAGGAACTACAACTAAGAGAGTTTTGCAAGCCACACAGGAATAGAGCTTGAGAAATAATTTGATGATAGATCCAGTTTCTGCATATCCTCAAGCTTCTTAAATGAAGAAGGAATGAGTCCAACAAAGGAATTGTTTTCCACACTCAAATTTTGCAAATGGGTAAGATTTCCAATCTCCAAAGGAAGCAAACCATTGAATCAATTAAAGGAAAAATATAGCTTCAAAAATATGCTCAGTTGGTCAATCAATGGACTTATGGAGCCATTCTTTCTATTCCTGCTAATTTCTAGCTCTTCTAACATGCCTAAATACAAAAATGCTAGAAACTATCATAATCTGAAGGTCATTGGTGGATTGATTAAAAGCCCAATGTATTTATCTACAAGTTGGGTGATGATCAAGGTCGACGGTAGAGAAAGAATGATTGTGAACAACAATGCATGCATTAATGAGAAAACATTTCGAAAGGGGAAATCAAATCAAAGATATGGGTCAGTGCAGGATCATGGGGGTCCAAACTAGGCCACTAAGTGGTGATGAAAATTTAGAAAATCAGAGTTAGGCAACTTGACATAAAAATTTGAATATGTTATTAACATAATTTGAAAAATATGTAAGAACAAAAGTTGTAGAAAATTGAATGTAGTTTCTAGGCTACTAGTTCTTTTTTGGAGAAAGGTAAATTTGTTTTGAGAAAATTTGAAATTTCAGTGCAGTGGTACTAAATTTTTAGGAAAAAGATAAGAAATAGGTGTATGACTGACCACCCTAATTACAAGAAAAACATTTTTTTTTTTTTTGATTTTTTCAATATAAGTAGAGGACACATGCCTGGATGTGTTGGATTTTTTTTATAATTTTTTTCCATGTAAATAATTAGTTATGATTTTTTTATCAGAAATTTTCAGAATTATTAAAATGTCTATGTCTGACCACCATAACTTATTTTTTGCATCAATGTTTCGGATCACACTCCGTGATCCATCATCAGGATGTTTGCTGAGAGCCAAGAGAAAAAAATGGGAAATTGCAAACCTAGACCAATCTTAAAAAGAACAAGAGGTGAGAGAGGGAAAGATGCACGTGGGCCAAGACAACCAAGAACCTAAAAATATAAAAGAATTATTCATCTATTGTTTCATCAATTTTTGGTTGTCTCAATTATTGAGTCACATCTATTGGTTTTTTTTTGAGATGTGACTCAATAATTCTTTTATATTTTTAGGTTCTTGGTTGTCTTGGCCCACGTGCATCTTTCCCTCTCTCACCTCTTGGTCTTTTTAAGTTTGGTCTAGGTTTGCAATTTCCCATTTTTTCTCTTGGCTCTCAGCAAACATCCTGATGATAGATCACAGAGTGTGATCCGAAACGTTGATGCAAAAAATTCGCACACAATCAAATCCAGAAATCACTCCAACAACATTATGGATTGTGGAAACTTGATATCACTAATTCACCATAACTTAGTCAAAAAATTATAATTTTTTTTTTAATCCTATAGTATGCGAAGCATAGAATGTCGTGCATCTTGCAGATTTGAAGAATGTTAAGTAGTTTGAAAGTTATAGAAGTATTTCAATTAGCCTATCAATTAGGAATTTAGACGTAATGTAGGTAGAAAATCAATAATAATTATTTATTAAATTTAAAATGAGGCAAAAGTTATATTGGTGGAAAGCTGGCCATTTTTTTTATAAACCGTTTTCGTTTGATGAAATTCGGGTAAAAAAAATTTGTCAGCCACAAGGGAAAACTTCAGAAAACTAAACAAATTTTCAAAAACACGTTTTTTTGGGTTGACTTTCCAGGTCAGGCAATCTCAAACCAAATCCTAAGCCAATATCTATTTTGGTTTAGGGTTTAGGGTTTATCAGTTATATTTTGTTATATTATTTATAATACATAATATTATATAATTTGTATTATGTATTTATAATACATATATTTATAATATATAATATTATGTATTATAATATGTATTATATATAATATATTATATACTATATACTATATACTATATACTATATTATTATATTATATATTATATTGTATACTATATAGTACATATATATTGTATAGTATATAATATATTATTATATGATTATATTAATATATATAATATAATATAATATAATATAAATATATTATATTATTATATTATATAATATTATATTATATATTAATATATATAATATATATAATTTATTATATATATATTATATATTAATATATATATATATATAATATAATATATATATATATATATTATATATATATATATATTAATATAATATATAATATATATATAATATATATATATATATTATATATATATATTATATATATATATATATATTATATTATATTATTATAATATATTTAATACATAATATATAATATATATTTATTGATGTATGGCCAATTCACAAGAAAGAGAAAGGGAGTGGGAGGGACTTGAGAGAGAGGGAGAGAGAAAGACCTAAGAGGGAGTGAGAGACTTGAGAGGCATGGGGAGAGTTGAAAGAGAGAGCGAGATAGTTGAGAGGGAGAGATGAGAGAGAAATACTTGAGAGGGAGAGAGGGAGAGTCTTGTGAGGGAGATGGAGGGAGGGAGAGAGGGAGAGAGAGAGTATTGAGATGGAGAGAGAAAGAGACTTGAGAGGGAGAGTGGGAGGGAGAGAGTCCAAGAGAGAGAGACTTGAGAGAGACAGAGGGGGGCCTAAGAGAAAGGGAGAGAGAGAAAGAGAGAAAGTCTTGAGAGGGAGAGAGAGAGAGTTGAGAGGGAGAGAGAGAGTGAGAGAGTGAGAGGGAGAGAAAGAGAGGGAGAGAGGGATAGAGAGAGACATAGAGAGTCTTGAGAGAGAGAGAGAGAGACCCAAGAGGGAGGGAGAGAGAGGCTTGATCTAGGGAGAGATAGAAATTGAGAGGGAGAGAGGAAGCTCTAAGAGACTTGAGTGAGTGAGAGAGAGGGGTGGTGTTATTATTGTAAAATTTTGAAAATTTTATAGTTGTATATGCTCACGATTTTCCAAAAATGTCCATGCCATAAGCTCATGAATCCACTTTGCATAATATTTTTCCCATGCATTAGTTGGTTTTCATCATTTGGTCCCTTAGAATTCACTTGTTCCTGAGCATTTGAAAGTATAAATCATATCGGCAAGAGATGGTGAGGGTCTCCCCAATCCATAAAGCATTTTATACTAACGTATATATTTTGCAGTCTATCGACAAGAGTTCGGGAATGTCATACCGATATGATTTCATTTGAAGACACATATCGGTAGGAAACAGTTCATTGTCTCAATGACCAGAGGATCCTATCGGCAAGATAAAGTTCATCAAAATGAGTCATATCGAGTCTATTTGTGTCTTACCGATCGAAGATATAGAGACATATCGGCGAGACAACAATCGTCAGGATTAGTCATAGCGAGCACCTGTATGTCATTCCGATGAAGTACAAAAGTGAAAGTTTGGTGAGACAGGAGCAATCGGTGTGATATCCTGGAGCATCCATTTGGTTTCGCGAAAAAAGAAAGAGTGGATTCCATTGTTGTTATCGGTATGAAGTCATGGAGTCCTGTCGACCCCCTATGTCACAGTGACAGGATTGTATAGCCTTAGCGAAATGTTTGGAGGGAGTATTCATCAGTGAGACTGGATTCAATGGGGAGATATACGAAGGGTCATGTCGAATGGAGTGTCATCGATAAGAAACATTTTGTTTCGGAGATCAAAAAGAAAACTGAAGGGAGCATCTCAGAAAGATTTGAGTAGTCGGAGGAATGTTTGCTAACTCCTAAAGTCACAATGATACTTAAGATCGAAAGGATAAAACTTTGGGGAGACTCAAGACATCAGTATAACTACAAGACAACTTGGTGATAAAAGTGAAGATATAGATAGGGTATTGATAAGACTCAAAACATCGATTAGACTGCATGACTCCATAGCGATATGTGATATATTGATTGTCGAGAGGACTCAGAGTGTCAGTGTGACTGTAGGATGTCATAGCGGATGTCTGGTGAATGTTTGAAAAGGGATTGAATGAAATAACTGCCCGGATGTGAATGCGAATGGACACGATTGTTCATGTGGCCGATATATAAAACCCATTTTTGAGAGCAAACGAGAAGGTGGAAAAAGAAAATACAGTAGATCAGAATGTTGAATTTTGAGACTATGATGCATGTAAAAAATGATGGAGATTTCAATTGAATTCATTTGATTTGGTGGCATTTTTCTGGTTTCAGTTGTTTGTTGTGATAACTAAAAGTATTGCTGAAGTTGTCTCCAAGGTTGATATTTTCTAATTGTTTAAACTGATAATATCGAGGATATTTTTTAGTTTATCAATGCACATTTGTTGTAGTTGTATGGTTGGATTAATTGGGTCTTTCAAGGAAAGATTAAATCCTTTAAAACAATCATAGTAATTAGGGAATCTCATTTGGATCATTAAGAAGAAATCAGTAGTCATATTCCTGCATGTTTATACCAGTTATAAACTTAAACCTATATGCCAAACAATTTGAGTTTTTCCAGAAAGAAGTTATTCATTTCAGATTTTCATTTGACCCCGTGCACCCAATAAGGCACCAGTCTCTGTTATTTCACTATTTAGTTTCATTTAGTTTTTCATATGAACATATTAGATTTTTTCCTTGATATTGCTTATATAATTTATACCAAATCTAAACTCATTTATCCACTCCTATTTGCTAGTGTGGGTAAATTGTTTTAGGAAATAAACATTGGTCAAGTCTGCTTCATTATCTTAGGTACACCCGCCTAGGTCTGGCAGCACCTGAAGAGCAGAAGGTCTAATTTTTTTGGCCTTGTATGTTACCCTGAAACGTATCAAGAGATTGGAAACCTCTTGAAGTATTTCGCCTACGTTTTTGAGAGCTAACAAATTGGTGACTCTGCTGGGGACTTATTGCAGGTTATTCGATTGATGATCATCATACAAAGTCATTAAAGAAAAATTCATAATTTGAGAATTTTTTGAAAAGATGATTCCGCTGGGGGATAAAATGAAGAATAGTTTCACTTTTCTCACTTTTCACAAAGTGAGTGGCGACTCTGACAAAGACATTGCATCAATTCAACTTGAATGGTAGAAGGTCCCAATACAAAGGAGGTCCTTCTAAAGGTCCTGCTGGCAACAGTAAGTGGGCACATAAGGGTGATAAGGATGATAAGGGTAAGAAGAAAGCAGATGACATGTGCATAACAAACAAAGACAAAGCATCAAGCCCACATTGTGAGACATATGCCCATTATGATACATGGAGAGATAATTCAAGTGCATAACCTTGTACCCCTGAAGAAAAAATAAATCCTTTTTATAATCCTAAAAAATAGGCAGAGTTCAAAGCTAAACTCGAAGCTGAACGAATCATATATCAACATGAATATGATCAAAGAATGGAGGGTAATCAAAGTGAGCCTATTGATCATGTAATTTCTCAAGAAAACTATGAGTTCTCAACTCACCAAGAAGTAGAAGCATAGCTCGAGTTTCATAAACAAGAAGTAGAAGGGGAAAAAGCTGAACAGGAAAAGATCCAAATGATAAAAGCAATCCAAGACTTGAAATTGTAGAAAGCCCAAATTGATGCTCAAACAGTTGGTTTTTCAAAGTATATACCGCCTCATAGGCAGGGAAATGATAATATAGGGCCTTTAGACCCATCAAAGGATCCTCAAAATCATGTGAGAAATCAATATAAGCAACCAAACTATCCACTGAATATTGCATTACAACATACAAATATACAACCACCTCATGGTCAGCAATATGTGCCATATCTTCATACACAATACAAAAATCCAATGTACTAGTATTAGCATGTGCATAATCCTCCCCGTCAACAATATACAACAATGATCAGACAATTTGATTTGACAGGGTTTCAATTATACCCTTACCCTATGGATAACGATTGGAGAAGTCTTGTTCCCAAGTTTACAAGGAGCAATGCAATTACTGCTGAAGATCATTTGAGAAATTTTAATGCTTTTATCCAAGACTTGGATATAGCATATGAAGATTTAAACATGAGGTTATTCATGATGTCACTCACCGAAGAAGCTAGGGATCGGTTCAATGTCCTGCTAACAGCTTTCGTTGATTCTATCCAAGAATTTCAGGGTCAATTTCTTGAACAATACAGAAATCCATGTGCACTAGATGCTGCTTTACATGAACTAGTACGGATTCAAAAAAATCAGATAGAGTCAATTTATGATTTTAATCAGAGATTCAAAAGATTGCAAAATAAAATACCACCTGGGTCAAAGTTTCCATACTCTATAGCATTGAGTATTTATTTGAATGCATTTGATTCAAAAATAGGGTATGAACTACGAAACAGGTTTCCAAGAGATTTAGCTGAAGCCCAAAAGATAGCACTGACCATTGAAAACAATAGGAAAGCTGCTGGGATGATTAGTAAGAGAGACAATCCTAGGGTTCCTTAGCAAGCCAATAATTATCAGTACAAATAGGAGAACATGTACAAAAATGAGAGGCCTCGATTCCACGGCATGCCTTACAATACAAATTGGAAGGATGGAAAACCTATAATGGATAGACCCAAGAACAAAGAAACACCAGATCCATTAAGGAAGAATGGGGCATATATGGTTAATAATAATCTTTGGTGTGAAGGTTGTGATGGGCCACATTCCCCAGACCACTATGTTGTAGGCCAAGAAATGAAGGAAGAAGGGATGCTAGCAGGTAGCAGTGGAGAAGATAATTCAGTATTTTTGACTTCAAATAATTCTTATCCAGTTGAGAAGTATTCATCTTTAGAAGATGAAGGTTGTGAGTATGATTTTTCAAATCAAAGGTGCAATGTCCACATGGTTGAACAACATGTTTTTTCTAATTCTGAAGAAGATTATGCAAAACAATACTTTGTTGAGGTACCTACTCAATGCGATATAAGGAGACCCACTGATGAAGAAATAAAGAAGTTAACCATTGTTGCGGTTGAACAAGTGAAGAGCAAGTATTGGTTAAGAAATAGGACAGTGAATGAAAAGGAAGGTGCTCCCAGGGAAACATTCATGAAAGATAGAGAAGTGACACCAAGAGTTTTGAAGAGAACATAAAATAAGCACATGACAAGAATGAACAAAAGCTTGTTTAGAAAGAAGAGAACAAAGAGTTATACAAAGAAAAGTAGAAACCTATCCAAAAGGAAGAATCCAAAGGGGAAATATCAAAGCAAAAGAAAACGGTTAAGACAAAGGGTTCTTCACTTGACTTCTCTCAGGCTTTATCTCAGGTAAATTTTTTTGTCCCACTACTTGAGATGATGAGAATTAAGGAGTATAGAGATAGTGCAATTCAATTGATATCAAATGGAAATGAAAAAAATACAAGTTTTGAAAATCAGATGGCCACTAAAACGGTTAACAAGTAAGAGAAAGTGATTGTCGCTGAAGTGTGCTTAAATGATGTATTGGTAAGTTCCCCACAAGTTGAACCTTTTTCCACCACACTACTTATAGATAACAAACTATTGAGGAATTGCATGATAGACTCTGGCACTGCAGTCAATATCATGCCAGTTGGAGTTATGAAACAACTTGGTATGTGGGTAGATACTAATGAAGGGAACTATGCAATGGATAGTAGGCCTATTCCAGTGGTAGGTGTTATGAAAGATGTTGAAGTCAAACTAGCTAGTTACCCTTAGGTGCCTACAATATGGATATAACTGTAATTGATACCCCTCCTCAATTTGGCATGCTCTTATCAAGACAATGGACGGCAACAGTTGGGGGAAACATCTAATTTGATTTATCTTATGCAAAAATTCTAGTGAATGGTCAAGAAGTTAAGCTATACAGGGAGCCAAGGATGAACCCAATTGTAGATTGTGTACCTCAAAATCAAGTCAATTGCTTTTGTGATATGGATCTTGGGAATTTTAAGATAGAACCAGCTTAGCCATAATTAGTTAATATTGATCCAATTGATAAGCATGTTGCAAAAAATTGTGACGGCCTGTGGAAAATGTACTTTGATGGAGCTTGTAGCCAAGAAGGTAACGAAGTAGGAATAGTGTTTGTTTCCCTTGAAGGAGTTACTTGTAAATATTTATTTTTTCTAGCATTTGAATGTACAAACAATATAGCAGAATATGAAGCTTTACTAACAGGATTGAATATGGCTGTAAAACATAAGATCAAGCTGCTAGTTGTTCTAGGGGATTATGAGCTTGTTGTTTCTCAAATTAAATCAAAATATGCAGCAAAACACAAGAGGTTGAAGTAGTACAGGAATGCTATATGGGATACAATTGAATTGTTTGATGATTTCTCCATTAAATGGATTGAGAGGTCGAAGAACATAATGGCAAACTTTTTAGCCAATGTAGCACTAAGAAGAGATTACATCACGTTGGCTAGAGTATCTCAGATCGACTTCAAAGCAAGACCTGCTGTGCCTGACAATATATACAGTTGGAAGGTTTTTAATGATGATGCTGACCTCTTGAAGTTTCTTCACTGTATAGATCAATATGAAGCTCAAGAAGTTGATTTCAATGCTTTTGTTGAAGAAGTAGATGGAAAGCAGACAATATTTGGGAAAGAGGTCTTATAGCTCAAAACTAATAAGCTTCCCAAAGGGCTAGTAGCATTGGAAAGGGTATATGATGGAAATGATTGGTCCCTCATGAAGTAGACACCACTCAAGAGGGAGGGTATTGAAGAGATCAATTTAGGGAATGAATTGGCACCAAAAAGGGTATACATTGGGAAGAAAATAAGCCCGACAATTCGAAGAATGTTGATTGCATTGTTGAGAAAATATAAACATGTTTTTGCATGGTCTTATGAAGATCTCATAGTGTATAGGGAGGATTTATTTCAACATGAAATCCTGTTGAAGCCAAATGCAAAGCCATTTAGGTAGAGGCAAAGACCTATTAACCCAACATTGGAACCAAAAATGCAGGAGGAATTGAAAAAGCTTAGAGATGGGGGTATCATTAAACCAATCAGGCATTCAACATGGGTTTCAAACCTCGTTCCTATGAGGAAGAAGAACGGGGATATCAGATTATGTGTGGACTTCAGAAATCTAAATGTGGCATCCCTCAAGGATAATTACCCTCTACCTAATATGGAAGCTATACTAGATAAAGTAACATGGTATGAGTTGCTATCTATGATGGATGGGTTCTCTGGTTACAACTAGGTCAATGTCAAAGAATCTGAGCAATACAAGACAACTTTTACAACTCCATGGGGAATGCATGTTTATGTGAGAATGCCATTCAGTCTAACAAATGCAGGTGCAACCTTTCAAAGAGCTATGGACATAGCATTTGTAGACTTGATTAATGCCATCATGGTGATGTATCAAGATGACCTTACTGCTTATTCAAAAAGGGCTGAAGATCCTATAGAACATCTAGAAAAGGGTATTTATTAAAGCTCTAGAATATGGTATTAGTTTGAACCCTAAAAAATGTCATTTTGCAGTCACAGAAGGTAAACTCTTCGGTCATATTGTGTCAAAGGAGGGAATCATAATAGATCCTGAGAGGGTTGAGGCTATAGATAAAATCCCTATTCCTAAAACTGTTAAGGCCATCTAGTCATTTTTTGGACAGATCAATTTTGTTAGGAGATTTGTCTCTAATTTTGTTGAAATTATTAAGCCCATATCAAAGATGTTAAGAAAGGGACAAAAGATAGAATGGACTGCAAAGGCATTGGAAGCTTTCATATCAATCAAAAAGGCCATCAAGGAAGCCCCTGTCCTATAATCTCCAGATTTTTCAAAACCCTTTCAAATATTTTCATTTGCTTCACTGCATACTATAGCTACTGTCATGTTACAAAAGAATGAGGAAGGTCATGAGCAGCCCGTGTCTTTTTTCAGCAAGTCATTGTAGGGGTCAGAATTGAAATATGATATAATGAAGAAACAACTGCTTGCATTGGTGAAAGCCATAAAAGCTTTTAGACCATATCTTGTTGGAGCTAAGGTGATTGCTTATGTCCCTCATGCAACTGTTAAGGATATCTTGACACAGTCAGAAGGAACTGGGAAGATATGCAGGTGGATTAATAAAATTCAATAATTTGATATGGAAATATAGATCACCAAATTAGTGAGAGGTCAGGGTTTGGCCAAGTTAATGGAAGAAACAAATATTGAAGCAAATCAAATTTGTAATGTAGAAGATGAAGGAAATGAAATTGCAATTATTGAGCATACTGCTTGGTATACATACATCATGTATTACCTCAGATACATGAATTTCACTGAAGGATTAAGTGACAATCAGATAAGAACTTTGAAGCTGCAAGCATCCAAATATGTGTTCATGGTAGGTGTTTTTTTTGGAAAAACAGGGATGGGATGTTGTTGCTATGTCTATATGAGTCACAGGCTAAGTGTGTTTTGAGAGAGATGCATTAAGGGGTCTGTGGAGGTCATTATTCTACAAAGACAACTGCACACAATATTCTTAGGGTAGGTTATTACTAGCCAAAAGTCTTTAATGATTCTTTTTCATATGTAAGAAAATGTGAAGCATGTCAGAAGTTCTCAAGGAAAATGAAATATCAGGGAGCTTTACCACTCAAACCTTCGCAACCTGATACCCCTTGGGGAGATCCAAGAGAAATCAAGTGGATGACATAAATGGATCTTGGTAGCTACTGATTACTTCACCAAATGGGTAGAGGTAGTTCCAACCAAGCAAGCAACAAGTAAAGTTGTAATGAATTTTTTAATGGATAACATCATTACTGGATTTGGTACACCATTAAGATTGATTACAGATAATGAGATGTGTTTTAGATCTGACGAGTTTAATGATTTTTGTAGTACATATGGTATTAGTGTTTCTTATGCAGCTCCTTACCATCCGCAAGCTAATGGTCAAGCAGAGTCCAATAAAAAATGTATTTTGAAGATCATAAGGAGGTTACTAGGTGGGAATAAGAAGGCTTGAGATTCAAAATTGAGGCTGGCTGTGTGGGTTGATAGGATAACTGTGAAAAAGGAGATTGGAAAATCCCCATTTGAATTGGTATATGGAACACAAGCTAGGATTCCTTTACAAAATTTGTTACCAGTTTACAAATTTATCCTTCAGGAAGATATAGACATTCCTGAACCAATGGAGGATAGAATGGAACAAATAGAAGAGCTTGATGAGATAAGAAGAGTAGCTCAAAACCAAAATGTGAAGTTGCAGGCACAAATGAAGTACTTATTTGATAGAAGAGCAAAAGATAGAAAATTTGAAGAAAATGATCTAGTGTTAATGTGGAATGCAAGATGTTAGGAGAAGGGAAAACATGGAAAATTTGAAGCTTTGTGGCTGGGACCCTTTGTTGTTGTTGGTAAAAAAGCTGAAGATTCATATTATTTGCAAAATATGACTGGTGAAGAATAGGAGTTTCCTATACATGGGCAATTTATGAAGCATTTCTTCTCTTAAAAAAGGGAATACAGAGGATTAAGGGTTGCCAGTGCATGGAAAACTATTGAAAATCCTCTTAAAAGTTCTTTTCCATGCACAGTAGTTTAGGAAATAAAAGGAATAGGAATTGCCAGTACATGGACAATTCTGATATTCCTTCTTTTAAAATAAATCTTTCCATGTACAGTAGTATAGGGTCATGTTCATCTCTATTTCCATTCATTTCATCCTGCTCACTGGTTCATCACCTTGAAAGTTTGGTCTGCTCACCCAAAAATTTGGATCCTTGCAATGATCTCACAATGATTCATCCCCAGACGGAGCCACTGTTAGGACTGTAAAATTTTAAAATTTTTATAGTTGTATATGCTCACGATTTTCCAAAAATGTCCATGCCATAAGCTCATGAATCTAACAAGCATAATATTTTTCCCATGCATTAGTTGGTTTTCATCATTTGGTCCCTTAGAATTCACTTGTTCCTAAGCATTTGAAAGGATAAATCATATCAGCAAGAGATGGTGAGGGTCTCCTCGATCCATAAAGCATTTTATACTAATGTATATCTTTTGCAGTCTATCGACAAGAGTTTGGGAATGTCATACCGATATGATTTCATCTGAAGACACATATCGGCAAGATGTAGTTCATTGTCTCAATGACTAGAGGATCCTATCAGCAAGATAAAGTTCATTGGAATGAGTCATATTGAGTCTATTTGTGTCTTATCGATCGAAGATATAGAGACATATCGGCGAGACAACAATCATCAGGATTAGTCATAGCGAGCACCTATATGTCATTCCGATGAAGTACAAAAGTGAAAGTTCGGTGAGACAGGAGCAATTAGTGTGATATCCTGGAGCATCCATTTGGTTTCACCAAAAAAGCAAGAGTGGATTCCGTTGTTGTTATCAGTATGAAGTCATGGAGTCCTGCCGACCCCCTATGTCATAGCGACAGGATTGTATAGCCTTAGTGAAATGTTTGGAGGGAGTATTCATTGGCGAGACTGGCTTCAGCGGGGAGATATACGAAGGGTCATGCCGAATGGAGTTTCATCGATAGGAAACATTTTGTTTCGGTGATCAAAAAGAAAATTGAAGGGAGCATCTCAGTAAGATTTGAGTAGTTGGAGGAATGTTTTCCAACTCCTAAAGTCACAATGATACTTAAGATCGAAAGGATAAAACTTCAGGGAGACTCAAGGCATCGGTATAACTGCAAGACAACTTGGCGATAGAACCAAAGATACAGATAGGGTATCGATGAGACTCAGAACATCGGTCAGACTGCATGACTCCATAGCGATATGTGATATATTGATTGTCGGGAGGACTCAGAGTGTCGGTGTGACTGCAGGATGCCATAGCGAATGTTTGGTGAATGTTTGAAAAGGGCCTGAATGAAATAACTGCCCAGATGTGAATGCAAATGGACACGATTGTTCATGTGGTTGATATATAAAACCCATTTTTGACAGCAGACAAGAAGGGAGAAAAAGAAAATACAGTAGATCAAAATGTTGAATTTTGAGACTATGATGCATGTAAAAAATGATGGAGATTTCAATTGAATTCATTTGATTTGGTGGCATTTTTCTGGTTTTAGTTGTTTGTTGTGATAACTAAAAGTATTGTTGAAGTTGTCTTCAAGGTTGACATTTTCTAATTGTTTAAACTAATAATATCGAGGATATTTTTCAGTTTATCAGTGCACATTTGCTGTAACTATATGGTTGGATTAATTGGGTCTTTCAAGGAAAGATTAAATCCTTTAAAACAATCATAGTAATTAGGGAATCTCATTTGGATCATTAAGAAGAAATCAATAGTCATATTCCTGCATGTTTATACCAGTTATAAACTTAACTATATGCCAAACAATTTGAGTTTTTCCAGAAAGAAGTTATTCATTTCAAATTTTCATTTGGCTCCATGCACCCAATAAGGCACTAGTCTCTGTTATTTCACTATTTAGTTTCATTCAGTTTTTCATATGAACATATTAGATTTTTGCCTTGATATTGCTTATACAATTTATACCAAATTTAAACTCATTTATCCACTCCTATTTGCTAATGTGGGTAAATTGTTTTAGGAAATAAACATTGGTCAAGTCTGCTTCATTATCTTAAGTACACCCACCTAGGTCTGGCAGCACCTGAAGAGTAGAAGGTCTAAAGATTTTGGCCTTGTCTGTTAGCCTAAAACGTATCAAGAGATTGGCAACCTCTTGAGGTATTTCACATGCGTTTTTGAGAGCTAACAGGTGGCAGGGACCTGAGAGTGAGAGGGAGAGACAAACAAAGAGTTGAGATGGAGAGAGGGAGGGAGAGACAAAGAGAAAGGGAGAGAGAGGAAGAGAGAGGGAAAGAGAGGGAGAGAGGGAGAGACCTAATAGAGAGAGATAGAGAGAGAGAGTTGAGAGGAAGAGTTTTTTCCTGTGTTGTGACCCTCTAGAATAAGAAGTGATACAACCATAAAAAAAACCATTACAACTCAATTCAACATTCATGCCATTAAAACCTTCAAGTTTAATAACATGTCATTAGATCATTCATGTAAAAGGTATAAAATCATCATGAATAAAAATCACTATCTTCCAATCATGGTACATAAACAAGAACATTATGTACACCAAAGGGGTTTGATGCAACTTTCAAACAAAATACTTAGAAGACATCAAGATACATGTTAACTATATTGTTCATGTGAAATCTATAAAATAATTATGATAAAAAATAAGACATTAGTCAACCATGATGCATGAATAAACACTATATATGAGCAAACACTAAATTAATAGATTATTTAATATTTATTACTAAATTTTTGTATCATCATTATACTGTTAAATATTCATAAATTCAACACTAAAAATATCCATCCAACCAAATTATTTATAAAATATACATCCAACAAAATTCTTTATAAAATATCCATGCAAGATCAATTTTTTTATAAATATAAGATCATTGTCTTAATAAAGTTTTGCGGCTCTCAGTTGTATCTATTCATTTATTTGTGTTTTCCTCTTTAGATTGGGATTGTCTCCTTTCCTCTAGCCATCGTTGATGCTCGTCTAAGTCCACTTCCATGGAATTAACCACATCAACAACTATTTGCATTTTTGATGCAAAATGCCTCAATAATGGGTGAACACATTCTTCATTTTGAATAGCATTAACTTGATCCTGAATGGTTCTAACAGTCACATCGACTTGTTCTCAAAAGCAAGTACCATCGGATGCAGGTGGTGGAGGTGTGGGGTTACGAGGTGGAGTGGGTGGAGGTGGAGTGGTTGGAGCTGGAGGGCGTGGATCCATGATTTAGATATAAGTGAACCTGCATTAAATTTGTAATTTGAAAATGTAAGATACATGTTTAAAATCCCCTTAAACCATTCAATATAAATGACTTAATTGAATACAAATGAAAAAATGTGTAAAGCTCATTTATGTCTAAGGCATGTAAATGGAAAACAAATAATTGTTAAAATGATGTGAAATCTCATTTAAAAATACATTAAATTTTTAGCTTGCTGCAATGTGGAAGTGTTAAGCTCCAAATTGATTGAACAAAGGTGCAAGTTTTAAGCTCCAAATTTTCAATACTTAGTGAATCTATATACATAGTTAGTAATGGTTAAACAAAACTTGTCCTTGCAGCCATAGGGAAATGGGAAAAGTTAATGGGAAATAATCGATGGGCTATGCGGGAGGCTATCATTTGTATATGATACAATATGATAGTCTCCTGCATAGCCCATCATTTATTATCCATTCACTTTTCCCATTTCCCTATGGTTGCAGGGACAAGTTTTTTCTATCAGTACTAACAATGGATCCAGATTCACCAAGTATTGGAAATTTAGAGCATTTCCAACAAGGATCCTTTCTATTTTAAGAGCTGAGGAGAGTCAAAACAATTAAAAACTAAATTGTTTAGTAAATAAATACAAACTTAAAAATAAGAAACAAAGCAAGAATTTAAGAAACATGAGAATAAGTGATAAAGAAGAAGGAAAAATAGACAAGAATGTAAAATAGTTTAAAAAAATGTAGAAAGGGGGTAATAAAAGTTCAATTCTATGTTGTTAGTATGCTAGGTTCAATTTTATGCTTTTTTCTAGTAATGGAGGTTCCATTTTTTTGTTTGATGTTTCTTTTTGTTTTCCACTAACTAGGGTTTCAATTTTTTTTGTAAGTTTAGATAGAAATGAAAAAATTCAATAAAACTACAAAGAATGAAAAAAAAAACTTAAATTAATCACTAATTAGCAAAAAAAATAGAAAAAATACAAATGACACATACCTGGAACTCGCTGGAGGTCGCTGCTCGACTGTTGTGTTGCGAAAATGAGGTAGGGTTCATGAAAATGAGGAAGAATTCATGTTATAAAGTCCTCAAAGAAGCGGATATTTGTTATAAACGGATATCCATTTTGTAAAACTATATTATATTCCCATGTGGCTTCAAATTAAACAGAATAAAAAATGGATATCCATTCATAACAGATATCCATTTATTATATAATAAATTTATTGTATATAAATATACAATAGTATATTTCACATAAAAGTTTTATCTTATATATTTGTGGACACGAAAAAAGTACCCCTTCTACTTGTTCTCATGTTCAGGCCCTCCTAGTGGATTTTGGCTTTATTTTGCTTATATTTGATGTTGTAATGTGGTCGACACATTCACATTAGGTCTTGGACCCTTGTGAATTATTAATACTTCTAGGATGTTTTGTAAAGGTGTTGTGAAGTGTTGTAACCCACTTTCACACTTTTCTAGGACCCTTTCATTATAATTCACCTAAATAACCCCTTTTTATCACTTACCAAATATTATTTCAAAGTGTGTTTTTGAGGATATTCTTGTTAGACAAAATTTAATGCCCTTTAATTCCCAACACCCACTTAAATTGCTTAAGTTGGATTAAGTCTCCAATAGGGGAATTGACTTAGTCCTTTTTGGCACAAAAATCAAAATTATTTCAAATTTCTGATGGGATTTCATTCTCTAACCTTTGAGGTTGCCCTGCGATGTGCTATTTTTAGGAAATTTAGGAAAATCAAGTATAAATAAGGGTAAATTTCTCCTCATTTTTCATCTCCTACAATCTCCTAATCTCTTGCACTCTCATAACTCATTAAGCATTCAATCTCTCAAGCATTCAAGCAATCTAAGCATAATCAAGTAATCCATTGGAGCACTTCATTGCATATCTTCATATTTCTACATCAAGGGTTTGGTAATTTTATGACATTGCATGCTATATATTTATCATCCTCTTCTCATTTCATTTCATTTCATAGGGTTTGATTACCAAAGTGGGGTTTTACCAAGGAAAACCCCTATACTCTAACCCTTGACCATTTTCCCCCTCTTTGCATGTGTGTTTGCAGACTTTATCGGAAGATATTTCAAAGAAATAGGTGTTGAAAAGTGATCAACAAGTCATCAAAGCTATTCAATTCAGCAAAGACCTAATTGAAGCTTGGAGACTCTTTTTATCCCATTTTTTGCAGAATCAAGATCAAACACCTGTCAGAAAAGCAAGTGTAGACCTGAAGCTATAGGATCCTATCCCGAAATTCCTGAAATCTACAGGTGGACTAAGTCACCACCAATGGAAACTGGACTAAGTCTTCTAGATTGGCATAACTATCCCAGTCAACATTCCAGTCAATTCTACATGATTCAAGAACCTCTCCATATCGGATTTCATATTCTAGGTGCACCTCTCCAATTCTGTTCAATTATTTCATCATTTACTTGCATTTTTAGGTGGGCTTTCTCCTCAACAAAACAAATATCCGTTAAAAATGGATATCCATTTCATAACAACATATTGATTTTTCATGAGGCATAAAAATCCAATGCAGTTAGTAACAAATATCCGATATAAACTGATATTTGTTTTCTCTATTATAAATTTATTAAATATAAATATACTATATTATATAATATATATTATATATTAAATATATTATAGTATATATTATATATAATATATACTATAATATATATTATTTATATTCTAGATATGGGTATGTGCAGGATTATCATGGAAAAAATAGGCCCTTAAGTGGCAATGAAAATTCAGAAAAATCAGAGTTAGGCAACTTGACATAAAAATTTGAATAAGTTATCTATATTATTTCAAAAATATGTAAGAATAGAATCTGTGGAAAATTGAATGTAGTTTCTAAACTACTAAGTTTATTTTATTTTTTTAAAGTCTATTTGGTGAAAAATTGAAATTTCAATGCAGTAGTACTTAAATTTCAGAGGAAAAATAAGAAGTAGGTGTTTGTCTGACCACCCTAACCACAATAAAATGATAATATTTTTTTATAAGATTTTAGATATAAGTAGAGGACTCATGTCTAGATGTGACACATATTTTTTTGTAATTTTTTTCCAAGTAAATAAATAATTATGAATTTTTTATTACAAATTTAAAAAAAAATAAAAACTCGTATGTCTGACCACCTTAACTTGGTCAAAACTTCATAAAATTCATTTTTTTTTAATCCTATAGTATGTGAAACATAGAATGTGACACATATTATGGATTCAAAAATATAATACCCTTTGAAAGTTATAGATGTTTTCAATCACCTATCAATCAAGACTTTAGTCATAATTCTAATAGAAAATGAATAATAATTATTTATTAAATTCAAAGTAAAGAATAATTTATATTGGTGGAAAGCTGAGAGTCTCCTCTACAAACCCTTTTTCATTTCATCAATTTTGGCTAAAAATAAAGTCGTCAGCCACATGGATGAAGTCTAGAAAAACAAGGTGAGTTGTCAAACACATTTTTTGCGTTGACTTCTTAGGATTGGCATGTCCAAGCCAAATACCAAAGCAAGCCTGAGGCTAATCCCAAGGCAATAAATTCTTTTTCAGAAATATCGGATATTCGTTTCAAATTGGATATCCATTTTGAATCGGATATCCGATTTGGTTTATATATGATTTTAAAAAATATTTTACACTTTATAATATATGATTTAGAAACTGCAATAAATATTTTATAGTTTATTTTAATATATCTAGTTTAGAATATACAATATAGTTTATAATTTAATATATAATATATTATATTATTATGTATAATATTTAAATATTATTTCTATATTTTAGTTAATGTATATATATATATACTAATATATAGAATATTATATAACTAATTAATATTACTAACATATAAAATATTTAAATGTATCTATTCCCTCTCTCTCTCTCAATCCATTGTTCCCCTCCTAATTCTCTCTCCTCCCTCTCTCTCTCTCTTACTCTCTCTCTCATTGTTCCCCTCTAATTCACTCTCCCTCTCTCACCACCCTTCTTCCCTCTTCCCTCTCCCTTCCCCTCTAATTCTCTCTCTCTCTCTCTCTCTCTCTCTCACTCCTGCCTCCCACTCTACCCCTTAGCCCTCTACCCGTTAAAACCTTAAATCCTTAAACCCATGAAGCCCTCTACCCTCTATCTCTCTCCCTCCTCCCTCTCTCTCTCTCTCAAGACTCTCCTCATCCCCCTCCTCCTCTCAGTCTCTCTCTCACTCACTCCCTCTATCTCCCTCTCCTCTACCCTTAACCCTAAACCATAAACCCTTAACCCTTGAACCCTCTACCCTCTACGCTTAACCCTTGAACCTATATCTCTCTCCCACTCCCCTCCCTCTCTCTCTCAAGTCTCACCCTCTTGCCCCCTCTCCCTCTCTCAGGTCTCTCTCTCTGACTCCTATCTCTCTACCCTCTACCCTTTTAACCCTTTACCCTCTATCTCTCTCCCACTCCATCCCCTTCTCTCTCCCCTCTACCCATAACGCATAACCCTAAACCCTAAACCCTTAATCCCCAAACCCTTAAATCCTCTACCCTCTACCCTCTACCCTCTCTCTCTCTCTCTCAAGACTCACCCTTCTACCTCCTCTCCCTCTCTCAGGTCTTTATCTCTCTCTCACTCTCTATCTCTCTCCCCTCTACCCTTAACCCTAAACCTTAAACCCTTAACCCTTAAACCCTCTATCTCTCTCCCCTCTACCCATAACCCTAAACCCTAAACTCTTAAGCCCCAAACCATTAAACCCTCTACCCTCTACCCTCTACCCTCTCTCTCTCTCTCAAGACTCACCATTCTACCTACTCTCCCTCTCTCAAGTATTTATCTCTCACTCACTCTCTATCTCTCTCTCTCCTCTACCCTTAACCCTTAACCTTAAACCCTTAACCCTTAAAATCTAAACCCTTAAACCCTCTATCTCTCTCCCACTCCCTCCCTCCCTCCCTCTCTCTCAAGTCTCACCCTCCTAACACCTCTCCTTCTCTCAGGTCTCTATCTCTCACTTAACCCTTTCTCCCTATATCTATCAACCACTCCCCCCTCTCTCTCTCTCTCAAGTGTCTCCATCCTAGCACCACTTCCTCTCTCAGGTATCTCTCTCTCTCTCTCAGGTCTTCCCCTCCTACCCCCTCTCCCTCTCTCAAGTCTCTCTCTCACTCACTCACTCACTCCTAAGTCTCTCCACTCTACCCTTATCCCTTTACCCTTAACCCTTAAATCCTTAAACCCTTAAACCCTCTACCCTCTCTCTCTCAAGATCCTCCCTCCTACCACCTCTCCCTCTCTCAAGTCTCTCACTCTCTCTCTCTCACTCACTCTCTATATATCTCTCCCTCTACCCTTAAACCTAGAGCCCTAAGCCTAAACCCTGACCCTTGGCCCTTAGAGCCACTCTGTATCTCTCTCCCCTCTACCCATGGCCTAGGCCCTAAACCCATGATCCCCAAGGCCCTTAAACCCTTTACCCTCTACCCTCTACCCTCTGCCCTATCTCTGGCTCTCAAGACTCACCCCTTCTACCTATTCTCCTCTCTCAGGTATTTATCTCTCACTCCCTCTCTCTCTCTCTCTTCTCTACCCTTAACCCTTAACCTTACACCCTTAACCCTTAAACTCTAAACCCTTAAACCCTCTATCTCTCTCCCACTTCCTCCCTCCCTCCCTCTCTCTCAAGTCTCACCCTACTACCACCTCTCCTTCTCTCGGGTCTCTCTCTCTCACTTACTCATATCTATGTCCCTCCTACTCACTCCTCCTAGGTCTCCCACTCTGCCCTTGGCCAGCTACCCATGACCCTAGGCTAGAGCCCTCTACTCTCTCTCAAGCCTCTCCCTCCTACCCCCTCTCCCTCTCTTAGGTATCTCTCTATCTCTCACTCACTCCCTCTATGTGTCTCCCCTGTACCCTTAAACCCTCTACCCTCCTACCCTCTACCTTAACCCTTTCTCCCTATATCTATCAACCACTCCCCCCTCTCTCTCTCTCTCTCTCAACTCACTCACTCCTATCTCCCTCCCCTCTACCCTTAACCCTAAACTCTCAAACCATCTACCCTCTACCCTTAGCCCTCCCTCCCTCTATCTCTCTCCCACTCCCTCCCTCTCTCTCTCTCTCTCAAGTCTCTTCATCCTACCCCTTCTCCCTCTCGTAGGTTGTCTCTCTCACTCACTCCTCCATCTCACTCCTCTCCACTCTCTCCTTCCCTCTCTCTCCCTCTTTCCTTCAGCTCTCTCCCCAGTATATCCTAACCTCTCCCACCCTGTCCCTCTCTACCACCTCTTCCACTCTTCTCTCTCTCCCTCCCTCTCTCCCACTCTCTGCCACCCTCTCCCACTCTCTCCACATCCCTCCTCCTCCCTCACTCTATCCTCTCACCATGTGGAGTTTTCAATGTACCATGAGCTATTATGCTATATCCATTCTACTTTGCATACTAATGAAATGTTGCAAGAGTGTGGTGCAATGCATCTTCCAAAATCATCAAGGGACTTGCTAGATCTATTTTTATGTTCTAGAGATGATGGTTGCTTTTTCTATATAAATGATTGTTTAAATGCAAAGTGCTCACAATGTGGTGGCTTTTCAAAGTTTGTTCAATGTTTTCATGAGAGTTTCGAACATGAATTTGGAAAGAAGCTTGTTGAGAAAAAGAGATATGAGATAGTCAAATATACTTTTCAAAGCGGAGGTGAAGGTTCTAGATGTGAGTTGGTTACAAATGAATGTAGTGTTGCTGATTTTATTTCAGATTTTAAGGACAATCTTTTCTACAAGTATGCAAGGCATAGTCATAGGTCTCAGTGGTTGGATCAACAATTTAGGATGTGTAAGGACTATTTTTCGATTGGTACTATTATATCAGTGGTTGAATTTGCAAAAAACTTCACATTGCAACCACAAAATGAGGTACAATCTCAGTATTACAATTCCATTCAAATTGCTATTTTTGTCCACATAACATTTAGACATGCATTTGATAGTATAGAGGAGGATCGAAAGATAATAAGAGAGCATCATTTTTATGTGAGTGATGATAGATCTCACTCGTTTGAGTATGTCCAACATTCTTTCGAGATTTTTTTTGAGTTCTTGCAGGAGCATGATATTGCATTGGGCCGACATCTAATTTGGTTAGATAATTGCACAGGTCAATTCAAGAATGCTCGTATGTTTTATTGGTTGAGTAGAATGCATGTAGAGAGGGGTCTACCTCATATTTGAAATTTTTTTGAAGCTGGACATGGGAAAGGGGAGCATGATGGAGCAGGTGCATGCATAAAGAGAGCTCTAGTTAAGGAGCAATTGAAGATTTCAGGAGTAAAATTCAGCGATGCACGTTCTATAGTTGATTGGTGTAGTTCAGCATTGTCATAGGGAGGGACACTTGATTCAATAGTGCGTTGATTCTTTTGTTTCGTTGAGGAGGGTACAGTGGGAGGTAGATTAGATTGTCATACAATAAAAGATTCTTCAAAGATGCATTCATTTCAAAGCTTAGATGTAGGCACATGGACCATTTGGACATAGGAGTTGGCTTGTTTTTGTCAGAGTTGTATTCAGTGCGAGTGGGATCAATGCGAGTCAAGTGAGTGGGTGGATACATGGGTACCATAGTATTTGACTCCTTTATCTCAACAATATCCATGAAAAATGACACAATGGAAAGTTCAGTTGATTACAACTTGCTTTCAAATCTACTATAACTAGGACATATTTTTGTAGTTGTTGCACCGTAGGGGAATGAAGAGAGATCAGACTATTGGTTGGCTTGATGTGTGCGGGTAAAACATAAGCTAACACAACCAATGGAAGATGATGATGGTTTCATGTATCCTACAGGTTTATTTGTGGTTGTAGGAACTTGGTTGCGAACATACATGATTAGAAAGAATGGCATACCTGCATTTGAAAACAACAAGAAACACAAAACCATTCTCATGTATTCGCACCTTGTTATAGCAATAAATGTTAAGTTGTTGAAGTATCATGCTAGACCAAAGAAAAAAAACTATGAACACTTAGTAATGTTGATCATGAAGCAATATTGGATACTCTTAAGCAAAGAGATGACCCTTCAGGCACACTTGAATAGCATTTTCAAGAATGGAAGGTAGAATGATTATGTTTATTATGATTAAGTTCATTAGTGTTCTTTATTTAATACTGATATTTTATATACTATTGTAATGCAGGTGTCTTTAATAGTGATATTTTGTATGCAATTTTGCGATATTTTTGGCAAGATTGATCATGGACCTGCTGCAACAATAGCTAGCTCTGATCCTTTCGAAGAGGAATGCATATTTTATAGTTTGCATCACTAGCTCATCATCATTCAAGTTGTTTAGATTAATATAGATACGTTATTCTAAGCATATTTTCTATTGTGACAATATAGATTTCTCACTTTCCCACTTTTGTGATATTCCTGGCACGATTGATCATGGACCTGCTACAACAATAGCCAGCTCTGATCCTTTCGAAGAGGTATGCATCTTTTATAGTTTGCATCACCAACTCATCATTATTCAGGTTGTTTAGATTAATATAGATATGCTAGTCTAACATCTTTTCTATTGTGACAATATAGATTTCTCATTTTCCCACTTTTGTGATATTCTTGGCACAATTGATCATGGACCTGCTACAACAATAGCCAGCTCTGATCCTTTCGAAGAGGTATGCATCTTTTATAGTTTGCATCACCAACTCATCATCATTCAGGTTGTTTAGATTAATATAGATATGTTAGTCTAACATCTTTTCTATTGTGACAATATAGATTTCTCATTTTCCCACTTTTGTGATATTCCTGGCATGATTGATTATGGACTTGCTGCAACAATAGCCAGCTTTGATCCTTTCAGAGAGGTATGCAACATATTACAACAATATAGATTGGTTATTCTAAGCATCTTTTATAGTTTGCATTACCATCTTATCATATTTTGTGTCATTTAGAATAATATAGATTGGTTATTCTAAGCTAGCTTGATGGTTCGTACAGTGCTTGTCAGTGCAAAACATGAACATACTACTATTGTTGAAGACTGTGCCTTGAATGCCTCTAATAGGAAAATTTTGTAAAATTTGAATTCTCAAATTGGAAACAATGTAAAATGGTCATAATTGTGTATGGACATAATCTATACCTAGTGATGTTTTTTGAAATATGGGTCAAATGTATGGCATTGTATAAAGGGTATGTTTAAAATGTAAAGGGGCTTGTATTTTGGAAACTCATACGTTTTGTAAAGGGGTCTATTTTTGTACTTAATCGAGCTACAACCGAAGGTTTTCTTCCTGGTTCTTTCCTGTCGGTATGCTCGTTTGAACTAGGTTTTGTAATATTTCCCATTTATATATAATAAATTATAGTGGCTTGCAACTTTTTCTCCTCAAACCCAATTCTTTAATTCACAAGGGTGACCTCATAGTCACAAACCTATTCCCTTTCATTTTAAAATTCAAAATTCAAACTTTTCACTAAGTGGTGTCATTCACCCGCTTTGAGTTGACTAAACATATGTTTGGCATAATTTGAAGATATACACTAGCATTAATAACATACAATATATTAATTATAATCATGAAAAAAATTCATTTATCTTATAGCATTGGAGCAATTAATAGTGATACATTTTGATTCAATGCAATAAAAATGAGTAACAAATTTCTAAATACCACCAAGTCCCTAGATATTCAAGAGTAGATGCAAAGATAAACATTCATACCCTTATCAACCCTTAATTATCCAATACCCCTATCAACCCTTAATTATGTTAGGTTGATTGTGTTTGATTGATTGGATTTTATACATCCTTGTACCTCATTGATACATTTTTCTATTAGGTTTTGCATTTTTTATGTTAAGATATAGTAAATTATATTCACTTGCAATTTGAAGTGTAAATCTCTTGTATTGTTAGAATAAGTACTTGAATGATCATGAGGTGTTGAGGGAAATATTGTTTTCATTAGTATTCTTTGGAATGCTTTGGATATTGTTGTAATGTCATTGAATAAAGAAGGTCATCAATGGGAGTCACACAATTGTTTCCATCAATGAAATTGACCATCTCTCACATGTAATGCTTGGGAGTTACAATGGGAGAAGTGGATCATCTTTCCATAATGTTATGTGTTCCTACTTAGTTGATATGTTCATGGTGGAGGGCTATCTTGAGTGCTATCATAATTACACGTTGGGGTTTCTCGTGGTTTTAAACTATCAAGAATGGTTTTGGTGGCAATTAGTTTGGGGAAACCACTTACATGGTTTTATCTTCCCATTTATTTGTATAAGAACTTTATGAAGAAATGTTATTACATGTCTTGACGTTATTTCAAGAGTGGAAGGCATGGAGAACTAGGTTTTGAAATAAAATGAAGAGTTAAAGGTCCAAAAATGGTGGTTTTTTTCACTTGAAAATAGAGTTTTTACCCTAGGGTTTGCAAAAATATTTGAGATACCAGAAGTTTCTTTGTTTTCTAAGCATATTGGGGCCTAAATAAAGGTTTCTAAGGTGGTGGAAAATTTTGAAAGGTTGTGGAAGTGCTACATCCAATAAACCCTCAAGAATTACACTAAAAACAAGGGTTTTTTTATTTGATGGTTATAGGTCCATAAAAATGGAATCCAATTGCAGAATCTTTGTTTTCTTGGCAATTTATTTGCTGCCCCAAGGTTTTATGGGTTTGTGTGGTGTTTGAAGGTATGTTGCTTTGCATTTTTGGGCTAATTGAGTAGCCCGTTCAAGGGTGAATGTATAGGAAGTCAACGCTGGTCCAAAGGAGTCTATGTTGTTTCTCATATATGTTGTGTAACTTGGATATGGGTGTTTGAATCAGTCATGTGTTTGTCTGGTGTTTTGGAAAATTGTGGAGTAATTGGATAAAAACTAGTTTCTCACTATTACAAGGGTTTAAGGGGGTTAAAGAGGGAAATGTGTATTTAGTTGCTTGTCAAGTTTTAAGGGAGTTTTGGACTGTCCAAAGAGGTCAGAATAATCTTGTTAGATGCCTCAAATAGGCAGGTTGCAAAGAGTTTGTGATTGTGCCCTTATTAATGCGCATCAATTTTTCACCTAATTTACTTCGGTCCAATGTAGCTTGGAGTGATTTAGTGTATTTAGGTGCAAGAGAACCATCCCTAAGCGTAAACGTATCTGGGCGTGTTGGAATAGTCTATTTGGTGCGATCAGGTTCTTGGAGTGAGTTGCACCACTTTGCAACTTTACCTTGCTGCATTTGGTAACTTTTCCCTCCATTGAAAAGTCATCACCATGGGAAAATGCCTCAGGAGATAGCAAAAAGCGAGAGAGGTTTTTGTATATGGTCCCAACATGATCCACATAGCCTGAGGAGAGTCTGTAAGCATCACGGTCTTTGAGAAATAGACCCAAATATTGCTTCCTTTTAGCACTTTGGACTCTTAAGGGAAATCACCCCGGTCCAATGTAGCTCAGAGTGATTCAGTATTTGGGTGTAAGAGAGGACCATCCCTAGTCGCGATACCCATCAGGCGATGTTGGGCAGTCAGTTTGGTCCCTACGAACTCTTGAATTAGAAAGTTGCACCACTTTGCAACTTTACACTGCTTGCATCTGGCAACTTTTCCCTCCACTGAAAAGTCATCACCACAGGAAAACGCCTCCGAGATAGCAAAAACCGAGAGATATTTTTGCAGATGGTCCCAACACAATCCCATAGCCTCGGACGGAGAATCTGTAAGCATCACGGTCTCTGAGAAATAGACCTTCAAAGATTGCTGCCTTTTAGCACTTTGGACTCTTAAGGGAAATTGTTGGTCCAATGTAGCTCGAAGTGATTCAACATATTTGGGTGCAAGAGAGGACTATCCCTAGCGTAAACGTACCCATCTGGACATGTTGGAACAGTCTGTTTGGTCGTACGAGCTGCAGAGTGAAAGTTGCACTACTTTGCAACTTTACACTGCTTGCATCTAGCAACTTTTCCCTCCACTGAAAAGTCATCACCACAGGAAAATGCCTCCGAGATAGCAAAAACTGAGAGAGGTTTTTGTAGATGGTCCCAACATGATTCTATAGCCTCATACGAAGAGTCTGTAAGCATCACCGTGTCTGAGAAATAGACCTTCAAAGATTGCTGCCTTTTAGCACTTTGGACTCTTAAGGGAAATTGCCGGTCCAATGTAGCTTGGAGTGATTCGACGTATTTGGGTGCAAGAGAGGACCATACCTAGCGTAAACGTACCCATCCAGACGTGTTGGAACAGTCCATTTGGTCGTACAAGTTACGGAATGAAAGTTGCACCACTTTACAATTTTACGCTGCTTGCATCTGACAACTTTTCCCTCCACTGAAAAGTCATCACCACAAGAAAATGCCTCCTAAATAGAAAAAACCGATAGAGGTTTTTGTAGATGGTCCCAACATGATCCCATAGCTAAGACAGAGAGTCTGTAAGTATCACGGTCTTCGAGAAATAGACCTTCAAAGATTGCTGCCTTTTAGCACTTTGGACTCTTAAGGGAAATCACCGGTCCAATGTAGCTCGGAGTGATTCGGCGCATTTGGGTGGAAGAGAGGACCATCCCTAGCATAAACGTACCCATCCGGACGTGTTGGAACAGTCCGTTTGGTCGTACGAGTTGTGGAATGAAAGTTGCACCACTTTACAACTTTACACTGCTTGCATCTGGCAACTTTTCCCTCCACTGAAAAGTCATCACCACAAGAAAACGCCTCTGAGATAGCAAAAATAGAGAGAGGTTTTTGTAGGTGGTTGCAACACGATCCCATAGCCTCAGACGAAGAATCTATAAGCATCACGGTTTTTGAGAAATAGACCTTCAAAGATTGCTACCTTTTAGCACTTTGGACTTTTAAGGGAAATCGTCGGTCCCATGTAGCTCGGAGTGATTCGGCGTATTTGGATGCAAGAGAGGACCATCCCTAGCATAAACGTACCCATTCGGACGTTTTGGAATAGTCCGTTTGGTTGTACGAGCTGCGGAGTGAAAGTTGCACCACTTTGCAACTTTACACTACTTGCATCTGACAACTTTTCCCTCCACTGAAAAGTCATCACCACAAGAAAACGCCTTTGAGATAGCAAAAACTGAGAGAGGTGTTTGTAGATGGTCCCAACATGATCCCATAGCCTCAGAAGGAGAGTCTGTAAGCATCACGGTCTTTGAGAAATAGACCTTCAAAAATTGCTGCCTTTTAGCACTTTGGACTCTTAAGGGAAATCATCGGTCCAATGTAGCTCAGAGTGATTCGGTGTATTTGGGTGCAAGAGAGGACCATACCTAGCATAAATGTACCATCCAGATGTGTTGGAACAGTTTGTTTGGTCGTATGAGCTGCGGAGTGAAAGTTGCACCACTTTGCAACTTTACATTGCTTGCATCTGGCAACTTTTCCCTCCACTGAAAAGTCATCACCACAGGAAAACACCTCTGAGATAGAAAAAAATGAGAGAGGTTTTTGTAGATGGTCCCAACATGATCCCATAGCCTCAGACAGAGAGTTTGTAAGCATCACGGTCTCCGAGAAATAGACCTTGAAAGATTGCTTCCTTTTAGCACTTTGGACTCTTAAGGGAAATTGCCAGTCCAATGTAGCCAGTCCTATTTATGGCCCTAGAATCAGTACACATCCTCCACTTGTCTCCCTTCTTAGGTGCCAACACAACTAGAACATCACATGGACTTATGCTCTTTCTGATCAGCCCTTGTTCCAAAAGTTCTTGAACTTGCCTTGCTATCTCCTTATTCTACTCTGGTGTCATCTTGTATGTAGCCTTGTTAGGTAGTGTTGCTCCTGGTATAAAGTCTATTTGATGACTGATTGCTCTCTTGGGTGGTAGTGTAGCTGGTGTACCTTCACAAATGATGTCCCTAAACTGATCCAACAGTCGCTTCACTTCTGCTATCATAGGTAGCTGATTAGATAACTCCTCTTCCTTTGGCTTCAACATGATTGCATAGGCCTCTCCTTCTTCCTCTTTTATGTCCTTTAGGAATTCCTTTCCACTCATCAAAATTGCACTAGTTTCTTCCTTTTCCATTGTGTTTTCTTCTATCAAAGACTAAATTTTATAAGTCACTCCATCCTTCTTGAATGAGTACTTATTCTCCTTGCCATGGTGTACTACCTCCCTGTCATATTGCCATGGTCTTCCAAGAAACAAATGGCATGCATCCATTGGTAACACATCACATAGTATCTTGTCTTGATACTTTCCTATAGCAAACTCAACCCAAACTTGTTCATTGACCAATATATTCTACCCTTTGTTCAACCAAGTAACCTTGTAAGGACACACATGGGGTATCTTGATGAGTTTCAACTTTTGTACTGCCTCCTCTGAGATGACATTATCAGTTGATCCTGAGTCTATGATGACCTTGCAAACCTTACCTTATATCTTGCACTTGACTCTAAAAAGAGCTCTCCTTTGTTTGTGTTCATCCTCAGTAAGTGCTTTGATCAAAATCCTTCTTAACATGAGTTGTTCTCCTTTCTCTGAATCCAAACTTACTTCTGAGTTTTTAGAGTAGTCCTCTTCTTGGACATATGTAATCTTCCTCTCACCTTGTGAAGATGCTGGCTTGTCTGGACACCTATAAGCCGGATGACCCAACTATCCACAATTGTAGCATTTCATGGAAGAAAAGTGTGAACTTCTCCCAAAGCTTCCTAATCTGCCTCTTCCACAATTGTTAGAGCTTCTACCTCTGTATCCCCCTCTATTATTTGCCTCATGGGATATTTCTCCAACCTTGGAATCCCCTTGACTTTTGTTCTCATGGCTTCTTCCACCAAAACCTCCTCTATGTCCACCTCTAGAGTCTTTACCTCTTCCTTTACCTCTAGTATTGGAATCTTGTTTCTTTTTCAGTTTCTCTTCCACCTTAATAGCCATTTGATAGCAGCTATGGAGGGTAGTAAGTGTGAAAAGACTCAACTCCTCTTGTATGTTTCATCTAAGACTGTTTAGATACCTAGCAACCTTGATACTTTCAACTTCTTGCACTCTAGATCTAAGGCTTAGTTTTTGGAACTCCTCTGTATATGTAGCTACATCTAGGTCTCTTTGTCTGAGATTTTGTCTCTTCTTGTGTAATTGAATATCATAGTCTTCAGGTAGATAGTTCTCCTTCACTTTAGCCACCATAGTTTTCCAACTTCCTATGGGTTTCTTGCCTTCCTATGGGTTTCTAAATGACTAATCTAATGCTAGGTACAGTAAGTAAATGAAACAAATGAAACACTCAAAGCATCAGGTTAGTCCTTTCAATCCATTCTTGACTGGATGAAGGCTCAAACACAAAAATGCACTCAAAAGTTGCCGAATTCCAATCACACAAAAATGCTCTCCAAGTCTCAATTGGTTAAAATGAACTTCCAACCTGGGTATTAGGGTTTGGATGACCTTATATACCTTTCTCCCACGTGCTAGGACTCTTGGGTCGGACTTAGAACAACATTAATGCTATTTTTCAACTTGTAGGCCAAATTGCCAAGGCAACATTGCCAAAATGCTCAAATTGCCAAGATTTGTCTAGGAACTCATAAATTTCAAGACTCTAAGCCAAACCTACCCTAACACACTCTCAAAAAAAACCTAGGGAATTTATATCATTGTCCTTATTCCCTTGGTGGTTGGCTAGAACCACCTACAAGCCAAAAATCACTAAGATCTTCCAAAAGACCTTAAGGTGCTCCTGCACCAGTTTGGAGGATGAAACTTGTTTGGATTTGTGAGGGAAATTTCATAGAAAGGTTGCATCTGTACGCCAAGCATAGTGGATTTCAGCATCCCAATATTTTTCTAATTTTTTTTTTTATCATTGTAATCTTGGTTATGAGCAAACAATTGAAGCAAAAAAATTGTAATCATCAAGTGAGTTATTTGAATTAAATACTCTATTCCAACCAACTTATATGTGTAGATCTATTTATCATATGTAAATGTTTTAGATCTAAATATATCTTGTTTAAATGTTTTGGCTGATTTTCATTGAACTATTCCAAATCTAAGAAATTTGTATGAATAATTTAGTTAAGGATCGTTGCATTTATCATTGAGCCTATGGTCAAATGTTCTCATCCTATGACACAAGTCTTGAATTTCTTTAATCAGTTCTGACAAGTCATGACCTCTTGATTGGGAAGGGTGTAACTCCCCCATTCATTTGGACAACCAGATTTATGTTTGTTGACAATATCAAATAAAACTTCCAGCCAGGGTCTGCTAGTGTAGGGAGAAGCAATGCATGATTTTTTTTTTAATTTGGGCTTAATGTGATTAGGACAGGCCCTGACAGGGTTGTATCAAAGCCCAAGAGAGAGATATGTTGAGGAAGAAAATAGAGAAATTATAGTGAAAATGTGCATTAGCATGTCTCATTTTATTTATAGAAGAAAGTACAGTGCAAAACAATCAAGCAAAAGCTAAAATCCATCTATGAAATAAATTACTCACTATCAAAACTAACCTTCAAATTAAAGAGGAATTTAAGAAGCTATATTTTCATATAACTTCTTCAAATGTATTTAAATTATTGTACAAGGAACATAAAATATTAGAGATGCACTTTCCAAGCAATGTTGTTTTCCTATCAGTTTATGTAAAACATAATTATTGTGGGGATTCTACTTAAGATTCAATTAATCAAGGAAATCAGAAATGTTTTGGAGTTTTGTTCTACCAATGCAATTATTTTCTATACTAGCCATTATGGAGAAGTGGTTTATACAAATAATTGAATCTTCTAGTCAACAAATGGTCACAACATCTTGGGATGGAATGATTAAAATATGGAACATTGATGAAGGCAGAGGTAGTTGGGTAACAACTTTTGGCTCATCTAAGAAGACACAAAGTGCCAGTAAGTATATGAAGAATGGTCATATGATATATTATTAGTATTCATATGGGAGTCTAGCCATATTAATTTTTTTTAAAAGGTGAATTTATGTTATATAAAAAAATTGATGGTTACAAATGGACCACCAAATTTACTAAGGCATGGGAAAGTTGACAAAGAAGAAAATCAGATGGTGTAGGATTAATCATATGAGTATCTAGTTGTTACTTATGCAATGTGAAATAATGCTTTGAGTTTGAAAGATGTGCAATGCAATGTAATCAGCAATATGAATATAAACTACATAATATTTAACCATTCTTTTTATGCTATTGTACATTGATATTTAACCATTGTTTCAAAGAGTTTAATCATGCACATGAAGAGGAAACTAAAGTTCGATTGTCAACTTCTAGATATATCAAATTATCCAATAATCAAGTGTATGTCCATATACAAAAATGGCATCAACGCCAACTCAAACAAAGTTTTACAATATGTGGCATATGCCATTTCGGTATCTATTCAAAATTTACATGCCAAAATGTCTATCTCATCCTAAACTACTGGTGGATCATCAAAATGGAGCCTCTTTGAAGCACTTGTTGGCTCTGAAGGTAGCTGCACAAGAAAAAGTCAAACCACAATTGAGATTAGTTATACTATATAATTTAAAATTGAATAATTAACATAAAAATCAATACACATTGAATTATAATTGAACTCAAAAATTGAAATCTTGATTACCTGAAATATACGTCTCTTTGAAGGGTCAAGAGTCCTAGAATATACCCCTCTCAAAGAACTAACCAAACCAACTTTTGTAACGTCAATCTATATATGTGAACAAAAACATGAAATTGATCCAAGTTAGCATAGAATTGTCAGTAATAAGAACATATTTACCAAGCACAAAATAAAATAAACACATACCTCTTTAGGTTGATCTTTTTCCGTATCTCCTTTAGGTGTCTCAACACCTCCTCCTTGAGGTGTTTCAACACCTCCTCCTTCAGGCATTTGAATACCTACTCCTTTGGGTGTTGTGGCACTTATCAACAATGATGTATAGCTCACAACTGCCTGTACATAAAAATGACAAGTACATATGAAACTACGAATCTATGTCTTGAATGTATGCATAATCAATAAAAGATCTTATAAATTTTAATTCAATCAAATTTGAGTTCAATTACCTTTCCCTTATCCAACATTGTGCCTCCATAGTCTGGAAAGCGTCGCACCTCACTCACACTAGGTGTTTGCTACAAGCAGAGAGTAAGATAAACATATAAGTTAATATATAATTTCATTATTGACAATTCAAATGACAAGCAAATATTCAGTAAAAAAATGTAAATGAGTGAGTGAGAAAATACATATTGTGTGCGTGTCGAGGCCAAATGAAATGGCCCTAAGGGTGCTATCCATCACCTGTGTGAGCTCCTCCTCAGACATTAACTATTAAATAGACCATGTAAATAAATATTAGTACTTGATACCATCTCTTATTAATATTCATTTAAAAAAAAATGCAAGTTATGAATTTACACCTTAAATGTTACCTATGTAACTACTCCAATGTCCACCTCTCTAGTAGGAGAGGACTCTGTAGGGTGTGCTCCACTCCCCTACGTGTGATCTGCTATAATCTCCACATCCTGGATGTCATAATCAGAAGTGTCTAATGGATGCTCAGGGGGCTGTACAATAGGACCCAAACATATTTGCTGGCATGTATTGCAAATATGTGGCACACAAATATGTGGACCCGAGGAGGATGATGCAACAGCACTGGATCCATCGCCAAGATCACCAGATTGTGGCTGAGCTACTGAAGAAGCATGGGAAACCAAAAGACCACTCAAAGAGTGAATGGCCTGGATAGTTTGTGTGGCTGCATCCTCGTAATATCTGATGTTGTACTGGAGGTGGCGGAGGAAGGGGAGGAGGGGAACATGTGGGCCTAACTACTCTAGCTACCCCTGGCCTATCCTGAGGCATACCTCTACCAACGCCCTAGAAGGGTTTAATGTCAAAGTAATTGACATGATGCCCTAACAAAAACTCAACATATAATTTTTTAATAAAGTAAAAAGGTACATCAAGATTATTGTTGGGTGGTTTATCAAAAACCATACACCAACGATCCCAAAAGTTATCTACTATGCCCCTATGCGTGCACCATTTTATAGAAAGTTTTGGCTTGTTAACATTAACTGGCAAACCAGTGCTGGGGTTAATAAATAAAGAGGCTATTTGGGCTTTTGTTATTTGGAGATCTTTCACATCATCATAAGACATTCCACATGCATAATATTGCCTCATGGTTTCTCGCCACGAATGAAATGCATTATGTTGGGTGGAGAGGGTTTCTACATTTGTAATTATTCCTGTCAATGTGGTTGACATACGGGATAATCGAGGGATTTTCCTATAAACATCACAAATGCCCCTCAATTGCTCCAATTTTTCATGAATTAACTGTTCAATTGATGGCTGCGGAGGTGGTGGAGCATTTGGAATTTCTGCATTTTGATTCTCAGTTGGTGGATTTTCATTTTCAACTGGTGGAATTTGTGCATTTTCATTCTCGGCAGCCATAATGCCTGATTAAAGTTAAAAAATAATTAATCTAAAATTAGACAATATAAATGAAACACTATTTTTAAATCAAAATCCATTAAAAAATTCATTTTTTTATCAAAATCTATTTTGAACTCAATTGTTTCATAAAAATTCAATCAAAAACCCTATTTTGAAAAAAAATCCACAAAAAACATTCATTTTTTTAAAAATCCATTCTCAATTCAATTTTTTCATAAAAATTCAATCAAAAACCCTATTGTGAAAAAAAATCCACAAAAAACATTCATTTTTTTATCAAAATCTATTCTAAACTCAATTTTTTCACAAAAACTCAATCAAAAACCCTATTTTTAAAAAAAATCAACAAAAACCATATGAAATTATTCAAATCTAAATCAAAATTGAATCAAATGCTTCAATTGGCTCCTTCTTCTTGACAGACTTCCTATCAGAAAAGGTAATGCCGAGACTGATTACTGTAACTTCTGTAGACTCCCCGAAATGGCTAGACACATCCTGCTTGACTGTATCTTTGCGAAGGAAATTTGGCTTATGTTTGGCATTACCTATCCTATGTTATTTATTGTTCTTGATATTGTTACTGGTCATATTGATGGCTTAAAACATGACTCTAATCTTTTTTGGAAGATCCTCTCCTCTAATGTTTTATGGCAAATCTGGAAGTGCAGAAATGAAGAAAGATATCAGAATAACCCCCGTGATCTTACTGAGTCTTTTAGAAAACTCACTTTCTTTAAAATCTTTTTGCAGGTGCGAACCACCATGTTAATTGAAAGGAAGAAACTCAAATGATTCCTAAAGGATGGATATGCCACGTTCTTCATCTATGAGATGAAGGGAGGTTACGCTTGGAGGGACACTTTAAATAATCTACAGCTCTTCGAAAACACTTGCAAGATTCTATCCCAAGAGGTGAAGAACAATAGAAGCTCCAGCAAGGACACGACTCTCATGCTTGCGCAGATTCAGGAGATGAAATGTATAGTCTGGATGGAAGGTGATAAAGGGTGGACTTCCTTGGTAGATAAACTGGATGACATCCTTCACTAGCCTTTTGGTCACTGGTGCTCTGTTATGCACTTTTTTGTAACGGTTATGTAACATTGTAACGGATGTGTATCTTTTTTTGTATCTGTTTTGGCTCTGCTTTCTGCTCCTGCTATGAGGCTCGGCCTCTCTTAAGCTAAACAGTTTTCTCTTTGGAGTTTTTTGTACTTCCTGTGACCTCCTTATATTTAATATAAAAATTGAATCAAATCAAATGAAAATAAAACAACTTACCTTTCCAAATTGAATTTAGCCTATATTGGATATCCGTTACGTGAAGAATGGATCCACTGTGAGCCCGCAAGTTCTTCCCAGCCGAATGACTTCAAAAAAGTGACATAATTTTTTAATATATACTTTTTACAAATAGGATATCTGATTTGGAGCGGATATCCGATTTGTAAAAGTAGCTTTGGTGTTTGGTATGGTGACACCCAAGCCTAAAAAAGTCAACATGTTCTTTTTGCATTTTTTTGGTCGATGAAAGACATGTTTTTTTCCTCATTGCCAAGTTTTGGCCCACCATTAACCTGCACATACCCATATATTGTATATATATTAAATATATTATATAATATATTCAATACATAGTATCCCTTTGAAGTCTCCATCTTTCTCTCAAATATATTATTTAGGGTTTAGGGATAGAGTGGGAGAGAGGGAGAGAGGGAGAGAGAGAGGGGGAGAGAGGGGGAGAGTGGGAGAAAGAGAGAGTGGGAGAGGGAGAGAGGGAGGGAGAGGGAGGAAGTGGGAGAGAGGGAGGGAGATATGGTGGGTTTGGGTTTGGGAGAGAGGGAGAGTGGGGGAGAGGGAGAGAGTGGGTATAGGGTTTAGGGTTTAGGAAGAGTGGGAGAAAGAGAGAGTGAGAGAGAGGGAGAGAGGGAGAGAGAGGGGGGGAGAGAGGGAGAGAGTGGGAGAAAGAGAGAGTGGGAGAGGGAGAGAGGGAGGGAGAGGGAGGAAGTGGGAGAGAGGGAGGGAGAGGGAGAGTGGGAGAGAGGGAGATATAGTGGGTTTAGGGTTTAGGGAGAGAGGGAGAGTGGGGGAGAGGTATAGATTTTGGGGTTTAGGCGAGGAGGAGGAGAGTGGAGAAAGAAGTGGCGAGAGAGGGAGAGAGGAGGAGGGAGGAGTGGGAGAGGAGGGGTGGGGAGAGAGTGGGAGATGAGGGAGGAGTGGGAGAGGTGGGGAGAGGTGGGAGAGGAGGGAGTGGGAGATAGGGAGAGAGTGGGAGAGAGTGAGAGACGAAGGGAGAGGGAGGGAGTGGGAGAGAGTGGGAGAGAGGGAGAGTGGGGGAGAGGGATAGAGTGGGAGAGAGTGGGTATATGGTTTAGGGTTTAGGGAGAGAGGGAGAGTGGGAGAGAGTGGGTATAGGGTTTATAGAGTGGGATAGGGTTTATAGAGTGGGTATATGGTTTATAGAGTGGGAGAGAGGGAGGGAGTGGGAGAGAGTGGGAGAGAGGGAGGGAGAGGGAGAGATAGAGTGGGAGAGAGCAAGGGAGAGGGGAGAGAGGGAGGGAGTGGGATAGAGGGAGAGAGTGGGAGAGAGGGAGGGAGAGAGGGAGTGAGAGGGAGAGAGGGAGATAGAGTGGGTTTAGGGTTTAGTGAGAGAGGGAGAGTGGGGGAGAGGGAGAGAGTGGGAGAGAGTGAGTATAGGGTTTAGGGTTTAGGGAGAGAGGGAGAGAGTGGGATAGGGCTTATAGAGTGGGTATAGGGTTTATAGAGTGGGAGAGAGGGAGGGAGAGCGAGGGAGTGGGAGAGAGGGAGGGAGTGGGAGAGAGTGGGATAGAGGTGGGAGAGAGAGAGGAGGGAGGAGGGAGTGGGAGAGGAGATGAAGTGGTTTGGGTTTGTGGAGGAGAGTGGGGGAGAGGGAGAGAGTGGGAGAGAGTGGGAGAAAGAGAGTGGGGGAGAGAGAGGATGAGGAGGGGGAGAGGGGTGGGAGAAAGAGAGAGAGTGGGAGAGGGAGAGATGGAGGAGAGGAGAGTGGGAGAGAGGAAGGGTAGGAGGAGGGAGAGAGAGAGTGGGAGGAAGGCGAGGGTGGAGAGAGTGGGGAAAGTGTGGGAGAGAGAGGGAGGAGTGGGAGGAGGTGAGAGGGAGGAACAGAGGGAGGGAGTGGGAGAGGAGGTGGAAGGGAGGAAGATGGTGGGTTTAGGGTTTAGGGAGAGAGGGCGAGTGGGGGAGAGGGAGGGAGTGAGAGAGAGTGGGTATAGGGTATAGGGTTTAGGGAGAGATAGAGAGTGGGAGAGAGTGGGATAGGCTTCCACATGTTGATAAAAAGCTAACCAATAATGTAAAGATTCAAATTGAACAATATTGGAATTCTCACTCTAGAGTATCACCAAATGTAAAGGAAGTTTTAAAGTTATGAATTGGTAATCAGGATCGTACACTGCATCCTAAACATTTTTTGGAATGTAGCCAAATAATTTTGTCAAGAACATCCACATTTGCAAATCTCACAAAGGGCTTGTGAGTCTTGCAATCCATTTTATTGTGTTCCTATTAAGGTTCATAATACATGTTGTAAATACCATGTTGAGTTTTCAATGTATCATGAATTGTTATGCCATATTCGTTCTACTATGCATACTGATGAAATATAATTGCAGGAGTGTCATGCAGTGCAACTTCCCAAGTCATCCAGGGAGTTGTTAGATTCATTTTTATGCATTAGAGGTGATGGTTGCTTATTTTATAGAAATGATTGTTTAAATGAAATGTGTTTGCAATGTGGTAATTTATCAAAGTTTGTAACATTATTTCATGAGGGAAACGATCATGATTTTGGTAACAAAATTGTTGAGAAAAACAAAAATGAGACAGTCAAATACACATTGAAGAGTGGAGGTGAGGGTTCTAGATGCGAGTTGGTTGCAAGAGAGGTAAGTATTTCTGATTTTATTTCATATTTTAAGAAAAATGTTTTCTATAAGTATGCAAGGCATAGCCACAGGTCACAATGGTTGGATCGACAATTCAAGATGTGTAAGGACTCTTTCCCCATTGGAACTGTTGTATCTATAGTTGATTTTGTTGAAAATTACACATTGCAACCACAAAATGAAGTTCAATCACAATATTATAATTGTATTCAAATTGCTATTTT
Organism: Sequoia sempervirens; assembly: GCA_007258455.2. Lineage (NCBI taxonomy): Eukaryota > Viridiplantae > Streptophyta > Pinopsida > Cupressales > Cupressaceae > Sequoia > Sequoia sempervirens. The sequence goes on from VDFB02193867.1 coordinate 199,405,607, forward strand.
TGTCCACATAACATATAGGCATGCCCCTGATAGTACATAAGAGGATAGGAAGATAATCAGGGAGTACCATTTTTACATGAGTGATGATAGATCTCATTCATTTGAGTTTGTACAACATTGTTTTGAATTTTTTTTTGAGTTCTTGTAGGAAAAAGGAATTGCAATGGGTCAAAATATGATTTGATTAGATAACTAAATAGGGAAATTCAAGAATCCTCACATGTTTTATTGGTTGAGCAGGATGCATATAGAGAGGGGTGTACCATATATTTGGAGTTTTTTCAAAGCTAGGAATGGAAAAGGTGAGCACGATGGTGCAGGTGCATGTGTTAAGAGAGCTTTGGTTAAGGAACAAAGGAAGATCAAATGTGGTGCAACATTCAGTGATGCATGTTCTATTGTGGATTGGTGTACTTATGCAAAATCACGAAGAGGGACACTTGATTCACAAGTATGTAGGTTCTCTTGTTTTGTTGAGGAGGAAACAGTGGGAGACAAAATGGAATGTCAAACAATTAGAGATTCTTCAAAGATGCATTTAGTTCGAAGCTCATATGTGAATGCATGGACCATATGGACACGAGAGATGACTTGTTTTAATCATAATTGTATTAAGTGTGATTGGGATTAGTGCGAGTCAAGTGAGTGGGTAGATACATGGATTCCATAGTATTTAACCTCTTTATCTGTAAAATATTCCTCATTACAAGATGTAATGGAAAATTCACTTGACTATGATCATCTTTCAAATCTTGTACAACTAGGACATGTCTATGTAGTTGTAGCACTACAGGGGAATGAAGAGGGATTAGACTATTGGTTGAAACCATGTGTATAGGGAAAGAAAAAGCTAACAAAATTGATGAAAAATGAAGATGGGTTCATGTATCCTAGAGGTTCAGTTGTTGTTTCTCGAACTTGGTTGCATTACCATTTCATCATCATTTAGGTTGTTTACAATAATACAAATTTTTTATTCTAAGTATATTTAGATGATAAAAAAATTATGATCACACAGGTTCAGTTGTTGTTTTTGGAACTTGGTTGTGAACATCTATGATTAGAAAGAATGACGTACCTGCATTTGAAGACTATGAGAAACAAAAAACCATTCTCATGTATTTGCACCTTGTTATAGCAAAAAATGTTAAGTTATTGAGACATCATGCTAGAAAAAAAGAAAAAAAACTATGGACAATTAGTAGTGATGATCATGAAGCATTACTTGAAACTCTGAAGGTAAGAGATGACCCTGCAAGCACACTTGAGTAGAAAATCATTTGTTGTATGGGACATGTATGATATTGTTCATCACATTTTGATATTGTTTATCTGCTAAGGTTCATTATTTAGGTTGTTTAGAATAATATCTAGATTTGTTATTCTAAGAATCTTTTATAGTTTGCATTACCAATTCATCATCATTCAGGTTGTTTAAAGAATAATATAGATTTGTTAGTCTAAGCATCTTTTCTATTGTAACCATATAGATTTCTCATTTGAAGTATATTGTGATGTTCTTGGAACGATTGATCATGGAGCTACTGTAAAAATAGCTAGCTATGATCCTTTGGTAGAGGTATGCGACATATTAGAATAACATAGAATTTTTATTCTAAACATATTTTCTAGTTTGCATTACCAATTCAACATCATTCAGGTTGTTTAGAATAATATAGATTTGTTAGTCTAAGCATCTTTTCTATTGTGACAATATAGATTTCTCATTTGAAGTATATTGCGATGTTCTTGGCACGATTGATCATGGACCTACTACAACAATAGCCAGCTTTGATCCTTTGGGAGAGGTATGTGACATATTACAATAATATAGATTTGTTATTATAAGCGTCTTTCATAGTTTGCATTACCATTTCATCATCAATTAGGTTGTTTAGAATAATATAGATTTGTTATTCTAAGCATCTTTTCTATTGTATGTAGTTTAACTGCTACCTTGATGGTTTGTATAGGTGCTTGTCACTCGAGAACGTCAACATGCTACTCTTGTGGAAGACTGTGCTAACTGTGAAGGCAATGTGTGCTCTATTTCCTTCCCCTACTACGAAATGACTATGTATTAGGGCCGTTTGTTGTATGTCTATGTGGCATTTTGTAAATCCTACATTTGATAGCAATTATTGAATGATAATATCATGCATATTGTGTGAACTTTACATGTATTCAAGTGTATACTTTACAACTTATGTGTATACTTTGTCACTTATGAGTATTCCAATGTATACTTTATGACCTAGATGTTTTAATGTGTATACTTTGTATTCATGTGTGTAGTTCATGACTTAAGTGTATTTGAGTATTCTAATGTATAATTTACAACTTACGTGTTTTAATGTGTATACTTTGTATTCATGTGTGTAGTTCATGAATTAAGTGTATTTGAGTAAATGAATAACTTTTTCACTTACTCATGAGGAACAAAATGAACCTTAAACCCCTTTGCACCTTTACATCGCATCCATCTGACCCTTTTTCCATCAACTAAAAACTCAACACCATAGGAAAACGCCTTAGAGATATCAAAAACCAAGAGAGGTTATTGTAGAGGGTCCAAAAAAAATCCCATAGCCTTAGATAGAGAGTCTATAAGCATCACAATTTGCAAGAAATAGCCCTTCAAAGATTGTTTCCTTTTACCACTTTGGACTCTTAAGGGAAATCGCTGGTCCAATGTGGCTTGAAGTGATTAAGTGTATTTGGGTACAAAAGAGGACCATCCATAGCTTAAAAATACCCATTAGAATGTGTTGGAACAATTCGTTTGGTCATATGAGTTGCAGAACGAAATTTGCACCACTATGCAACTTTACACTACTTGCATCTGGAAACTTTTTCCTCAACTGAAAACTCGTCACCATGGGAAAATGCCTCCGAGATAACAAAAATTGCGAGAGGTTATTGTAGAGGGTCTAAACACGATCCCATAGCCTCAGACAAAGAGTATGTAAGCATCATGGTTTCTTAGAAATAGCCCTTCGACTATTGCTGCCTTTTAGCACTTTAGACTCTTAAGGGAAATTGTCGGTCCAATGTAGCTTAGAGTGATTCAACGTATTTGGGTGCAAAAGAGAACCATCCCTAGTGTAAACGTACCCATTTGAATGTGTTGGAATAGTCTGTTTGGTCGTATGAGTTGTAGAATGAAAGTTGCACCACTTTACAACTTTACATTGCTTGCATCTGACAACTTTTTCCTCAACTAAAAATTCATCACTACAGGAAAATGCCTCCGAGATAGCAAAAACCGAGAGAGTTTATTGTAGAGGGTCCCAACATGGTCCCATAGCCTTGGAAAAATAGTCTATAAGCATCATGGTTTCTGAGAAATAGCCCTTCAAAGATTTATGCCTTTTAGCACTTTGGACTCTTAAGGGAAATCGCTGGTCCAATGTAGCTCAGAGTGATTTAATGTATTTGGGTGCAAAAGAGGACCATCCCTAGCATAAATGTACCCATCCAGATGTGTTGGAATAGTTTGTTTGGTTGTACAAGTTGCAAAATGAAAGTTGCACCACTTTGCAACTTTACACTGCTTGCATCTAACAACTTTTTCCTCAACTAAAAACTCATCACCACAGGAAAATGCCTCTGAGATATTGAAAGCTGAGAGAGGTTATTATAGAGGGTCCCAACACAATCCCATATCCTTGGAAAAAGATTTTGTAAGTGTCACGGTTTTTGAAGAATAACCCTTTAAAGATTACTGCCCTTTAGCACTTTAGACTCTTAAGGGAAATCGTCGGTCCAATGTAGCTTAGAGTGATTCAACATATTTGGGTGCAAAAGAGGACCATCCCTAGCATAAAAATACCCATCCAGACATGTTGGAACATTATGTTTGGTCGCATGAGTTGCGGAACAAAAGTTGCACCACTTTGCAACTTTACACTACTTGCATCTGACAACTTTTTCCTCAACTGAAAACTCGTCACCACAGGAAAATGCCTCTAAGATAGAAAAAACTGAGAGAGGTTATTGTAGAGGGTCTCAACATAATCCCATAGCCTCAGATGGAGAGTTTGTAAGCATCATGGTTTTTGAGAAATAACCCTTCAAAGATTGTTTCCTTTTAACACTTTGGACTCTTAAGGGAAATCGTCGCTCCAATGTAGCTCAGAGTGATTCGATGTATTTGGGTACAAAAGAGGACTATCCATAGCATAAAAATACCCATTCAGATGTGTTGGAAAAATCTGGTTGATCATACAAGTTGCAGAATGAAAGTTGACCACTTTTCAACTTTACACTGCTTGCATTTGACAACTTTTTCCTCAATTGAAAACTCGTCACCATGGGAAACTGCCTCTAAGATAGAAAAAAATGAGAGAGGTTATTGTAGAGGGTCCAAATACAATCCCATACCCATAGCCTCAAACAAAGATTCTGTAAGCATCATGGTTTCTGACAAATGACCCTTCAAAGATTGTTGCCTTTTAGCACTTTTGACTCTTAAGGGAAATCGCTAGTCCAATGTAGCTTAGAGTGATTCAACATATTTAGGTGCAAAAGAGGACCATCCCTAGTGTAAACGTATCCATCCGGACGTGTTGCAATAGTCTGTTTGGTCGTATGAGTTGCATAACAAAAGTTGCACCACTAAGTTATAACTTTACACTACTTGCATCTGACAACTTTTTCCTCAACTGAAAACTCGTCACCACAAGAAAACACCTCTGAGATAGCAAAAAAAGAGAGAGGTTATTGAGAAGGTCCCAAAACAATCCTATAGCCTCTAATGGAGAGTCTATAAGCGTCACAGTTTCAATGTAATAGCTCGTCAAATATTGTTTCCTTTTTGCACTTTGGACTCTTAAGGGAAATTGCCGGTCTAATGTAGCTTAGAGTGATTCAGCGTGTTTGGGTGAAAAAAAGGACCATTCCTAACGTAAACATACCCATATAGTATGCCTAGTTTGCTTAATGATGCATTATGGTTAGCAACATTCATTGTTGTGCATTGTGATAATATAAATTGCATGTCAAAGGTCAAATAACATGCATGCCATGGAGTTGTATTTGGTTTGTTTAATGGTAGTGTCATACTCATTTGGTCTGTTTAATGGTTGCATCATGGTTGAGTGATGTCTTAATTGTTAATCGTGATTATTGTATAGATTTCACATGGACAATCTGATGAACATGTATCTTGTTTAATTGTGAGGACTTTGTTTGAAGGTTGCATCAAACCTCTATGGTTGAAAGATATTGATTCTTACTCAAGATTATTTTATACCTTTTACATGTTATTAAGCTTGAATCAACATTAAGTGACATTTATTTTTATCAAGATGATTATATTACTTTCAAATGAACACTGTACATGAAATGCATTTCATTAAGTTGTATGCACTTTTCATTAATTTTAACTTCTTTTGAAATAAAAATCAGTTGCACACTTCATTACACAAGTTCAAAAAAAAAAAAATGTCAAATGTAAATTCATTCAATACAGCTTGAAATCATGGGTATTCTCAAATTGAGTGTTTGATAAAAATTTATTGGTAGACATGTATGAAAAATGTGGTACAATAGAAAAGGCAATGAATTGTTTGACAAAAATCCTCAAAGAAATAGATGGATTACCAATTGTAATTCATAAGTTCTATTAAAATATAATTTCGTTAGACTATAACATACATTATCCATCATAACTTTAAACCATTCTAAGATAATTATACATTCTGTTTTGAAAATTCAAAGTAGAAAGACATGCACACGAGGAACAAATTAGATCGGATATCAATTCTTATATATCAAACTATAGAATAATTGAGTTTGTGCATATACAAATTTGGCATATGCCTACTCAAAACAAGTTTTACAAAATGTGGCATATATGCCATCTCAAGATCTATCAAACCCTAAGTACATATCAATCTATATCATATCCTAATCTTGTGCTGGACCATCAAAATAAAGCCTCCTCAAAGAAGTTAGTTGCTCTAAAGTTTCCTACACAATAACATTTCAAACCACAAATTAGATTAATTATGTGAATGGTTGACAAGATAGACTAGTACTATAAATAGAAACTTATATACCATCATTTATAAATTAGAAATTTAACATCAAAATCATACATGTACTATATTATATCAATAATGCAATTCTTGTTTACCTCAAGTCTTCCTCTCTTTTTGGCAAGACGTTCTGCATATGATTGTCTCTTAGGACGATCGGGAGTCCTCATATAAAGTAATGGTCTCACATTCGTCGTAGTGCTGAGTTGAGTAGAGGACTAGTAGATAAAATAAAAATGATACAAATTAACATATAATTGTTGACAAATAATCATATCTACTAATCACATATCTACTCCTATCTAAACGTAAATGATCTGCAATATAAAATAAACACATACCTACTATGATGCTATGACACTAGTTGGGCTCATAATGGATGAATCAACTAAGATGGTTTCCTATTTATAAAAAATGACAAGAATGTAAATGCACATGCACATATAATTATAATGTCGAGAATAATAAAAGTATATACTTATTGTGCAACTTCATCCAATGGGTCAGACCCAGTCAACAAGGCTATATAAGAGCCAGGTTGCTACATAAAAAGACAAGATTACATTAGACTATCAATATATGTAGTACATGTATTTAAACATAACAGATTTAAAAAATTAGTTCATCTCAAATACTAATTTAAATAATTTACCATATATTGATTCTTTAGGGAAAATGAAATGGAAGTATGCATAGCCTCCTGCACTTCCAACATCTGCTACTTTATCAACAAGTGTTAAAAATTCCAGCACATAAACATATATTAGTACAAATATCTCTCATAAAATATGAAAGAATTTACATAAAACAGACTACAAAATTACTTTAAGTCTTACCGATCCTCCTATATCATCCTTGGCAGTCGATGTCTCTCCTGCAAATGGTCCACTTTGTGCTCTATCAGCTACTACATCCAACATATCATGAATCTCATATTCAGATGTGTTTATGGAGGCCTAAGTGGATCGTTGGAGAGGTCCCAAACATAAATTGTTGCATGTCATGGAACAATGAGGCACACAAATATGCCTCAAAGAGAATGGTGTACTAGTGGGAGCTGATGACTGTGTACCAGTGGGAGTTAATGCAACAGGTGCACCACCATCATGCTAGGATGTATTAGGTGCAACACCATCGAGATGGGATGCACCATCAAATGGTTGCGCAACATGATGGCTCTACATGACCAAATGATCACTCAACGAATGTAACACATAAATTCCTAGAGTCCCTACATCTACAACAATCTCAGGGTAAGGTAGTGGAGTCAGGGCAGCAATAGGCAGAGGAGGACGAATTATGGTGACTCGGCGTGCTCTAGGTCTATCCTGTGGCATCCCTCTACCAACACCCTGGAAATCTCACATGTCAAAGTAATTGACATGTTTTCCTAGCACAAACTTAGCATATAATTTTTGGAGAAAATACTGAGGGACATCAAGATTTTTGTTGGGTGGTTTATCAAAAGCCATCCACCGTCTCCAAAAAATATCTAATATGCCTCTATGAGTGCACCATTTAATTGAAAATTTTGGTTTCCGCACATTAACAGTCTATCCTGTTCTCTGATCAATGAATAATTGGGCTAATTAGGATTTCTCAATATCAAGTGCCTTCACCTCATCATATGATAACCCATCGGCATAAAATTGTCTTTGTTCCTATCACCATTGTGCAAATCTATTATGCTGAGTTGCCAAAGTTTCAACATTTGAAACAATTGTTTCCAAAGTATTTTTCATGTTTGATAGTTCATCAAGTGTCTCATGGATTTGACATACCTTTCTTAATTGATCTAAATTTCTATGAATAGCCTCATGTATTGTTGGCACATTTTGATTTGGAAACAACAGTTGCAGTGAAGGAGGATTTGGAGGGTTTTCATTTTTTGCGAGATAAGGGTTTTCATTTTGTGCAGGATTAGGGTTTTCATTTTGTGTGAGGTTAGGGTTTTCATCTTGTGTAGTGTTAGGATTTTCATATTGATATATTTTAAACCTCTTAATTGATAATTTTTTAAAAATTAACAATGGTTTTAATACAATAAAAAATCTATCAAATTTACCCTATTTTTCACTAAAATTATAAAAAATGCAAAATAAATATATAAACTGAATAAAATTTGGAAAATCCAAACATAACTTAGAAATTTGAAAAATCTTGAGCTAATTGACCTTTGGCAAATAGATATCTGAGTTGCAGAGTAGAAAAGCTAGCACACAAATAGATAAAATGAGTGCTTGGGTTTTTCTTTTTTGATTTATAATGCAAGAAACATATATCCATTTTAAAACACATATTAATTTCCGGATTTATAGTTTTTTTAAAAATATGGTCGGGTTCGGGACTCGACCATATTTAATTGGTGGCAATTTTTTTAAATGTATAATATATAATATATATATATTATAAATAATATATATATTATAAATAATATATAAATATATTATTATATATATATATAATATAATATATATTATTTATAATATATAATATAATATAATATATATTATTTATAATATATAATATAATATAATATATATTATTATATAATATAATATAATATATATATATAATATATAATATATATAATATATATTATTTATAATATATAATATATCTTATATTATAATATAATATATTATATAACATTATATTATATTATAACATAATATATATTATATTATATAATATGAGCTCTCAGGTTTTTTCTTAACTTATAACACATAAAATGGATATCCGTTTTGTGTTTTATATTTTAATATATGGTTAGCAATTTTTTCAAATGTATAATATGAAAATATAATATATAATATATATTATATTATTTATTATATATATTATATTATATAAATAATATTGTAATATAATATAATATTTTATAATTATATTATATTATATATTATAATATTATAATATATATTATAATATTATATTATTATAATAATATAATATAATAATATAATATTATATAATAATATAATATAATCATAAAATATAATAAATATAATATTATATAATATATAATATTTAGTATTATATAAATATAATATTATAATATATTAAATATATTATGATATAATATTAAATTAACAAACGCTAGTATAATGTTTTGTAATTTAATCAGTATATGATAAATATATTAAAAAATTAATATAATATATAAAATAAAACAATTGGTTGGGCTCGGTCCCGACGTAATTATAAACTCTGACTTAAACTAAATGGATATCCGTTTTGGTTTGGTATTACCAAACCAAAATGGATATTGTACTTGGGCCTGCAAAAAGTCAAAATGCATGAATTTTGCATTTTTGGGCGTGTTAAAAACACCTTTTTCAACATCACCACTTTTTGAACCCCCATGATCTTGCACAAACCCCTATACTTGAAACCATTAAGGGATCTAAAAAGTAGTTTATTTGGACTCCAAAAGCTGAAAAGAGTTTTAAATTTCTTAAACATGGAGTAACTAAGAAACCCATACTTGCATTGCATGATTTCAATAAAGTATTTCAAGTGGAATGTGATGCTAGTGGCTTGGAAATAGGGGTTGTTCTTAGCCAGGAAGGTAAACCAGTGGCTTATTTTAGTGAGAAACTAAATGAAGCTAAGAAAAAATATTTTTCCTATGATCTAGAATTCTATGCATTGGTTTAATTGTTGAAGAAGTGGAGGCATTACTTGCTTCCTAAGGAACTTGTTGTTTACACTAATAACCATGCATTACAGTTCATTAATAGTCAATATAAATTAAATTAGAGGCATGGAAAATGTGTAGAGTATCTTCAAATTTATATTTTTTTCTTGAAGCATAAGAGTGGGAAAACAAATAAAGTTGTTGATGCCTTAAGTAGAAGAAGTTTATAGTTGCATGAAATTCGGGTTAACCGTGTTGGTTTTGATAGTTTGAAGGAGTTGTATGCAAATGATGCATATTTCAAAGATGCTTATGAAGCTTCCAACAATCCAATCAGCAGAGATAGGGGTCCTTGGATTGATTATATGCTAGAAGAAGGTTTGTTGTTCAAAGGTAGTCAATTGTGCATACCTAGGGGTTCAATGAAGGAGAATATATTGAAATAGAAGCATAGTGGTACTATGGAGGGAACTTTGGACAAGATAAACTTATTTGCAGTTGAGTACACACTATTGCTGGGCAAGAATGAGGGTTGATGTTAAAAAGTGTGTGGAGAGATGTAGAGTATGTCAACATGCAAAGTGAAGAAGTTAGAATACATGGCTGTATCAACCATTGCCAGTTCCATATCGACAATGGGATTTTTGTAAGTATGGATTTTGTCATGGGTTTGCCTAGGAATCAAAGGGGAAATGATTTTGTATTTGTAGTTGTGGATAGGTTCTCTAAAATGGTGCATTTTATCCCATACAAAAAGACTAGTGATGCAACCAATATTACTAATCTATTTTTCAAAGAAGTGGTTCATTTGCATGGTATTCTACTGAGTATTGTGTCAGATAGGGATATAAAGTTTGTTGGGAATTTCTAGAGAACCCTTTGGAAAATGTTGGGAACACATCTTAGTTTCAATTATTCCTATCACCCCCAAATGGATGCGCAAACCAAGGTGGTGAATAGAAGTTTTGGTGACATGTTGAGGTTCCTTGTTGGGAACATGCCTGGTAACTGGGATATGGCTTTGGAACATGCTAAGTTTGCTTACAATGATTCTTCAAATTGGAGTATAGGTTTCAATCCTTTTTATATAGTTTATGGCATGCATCCTAGGGGTGTCTAGGAACTCATAAATCTTAGTGAAATGGAGAAAATAAGTGTAGATGGAGAAGATTTCACACAAGTAATTCATGAACTTCATGAGGAGGTTAAGCCAAACATTGAAGGAAGTAATCAACAATACAAATAGTATGTTGATAAGAAGCGAAGTGAGATTCATTTTCAGGTAAGCGATCTTATTTTGGCACATCTGAGTCCAGGGAAAGATTTCCTATAGGTGAATACAATAAAATGAAGATGAAAAAATTTAGTCCTTTCAAGATTCTTTGGAAGTTCTCAATGAATGCCTATGAGATTAGTCTTCCTCTAAGCATGAGAATTTCACCAATCTTCAATGTGGAAGATTTTTTTCCATGTCATGGTGCTATAGATGAAGAAACAACCGAGTTAGAGTTGAAATCTATTCAAGATCAGCAAGTGACCAAACTTGTTTTGCCAAAAATTTAATGCATTTTGGATAAACAACTGTTGAAGAAGACTTGCAACGAAGAGTGTTTTAGTTATTTGGTGAAGTGGCATGATCATCCTTTGGTGAAGGATGCTTCAAGGTTAACTGTACTTAAAATTTCCACCTATGGTCATTACATCGATGACCTCATGAACAAGAGTTCATGATACTTTGCTTTCCTTGTGTAGCCTGATGCAAGGGCATTAGAGTTTTGGTTTTATTTGTCAAATTTTGGTTTGTTTTTCAATTCTGGGTTTTGTGTTTCCAACCTCTATTTCCTTTTGTCTGTATGACATCTGGTGACTCTTGTGTGGTAGCAAGCTTCCTAATGCATTACCTATCAAGCTTTCTTGTTGTTTCTGGATGATGGCATAGGGGGTGGTTAGTAGTTACCTTGATTTGAGAGGTGCATCAAAAAAGTTTTTGCTTGTGTGGAGGTTTTTTTTTTCTGCATGAGGACAAAGGTCGAGTGGAGAAATGTATTTGTTTAAGGGATTCTTAGATATGAATGAAGCAAATTATGTGTTTTTATGAGAAGGCGATTGTTCTAGAGCTCAACAAAATTGCTGGGCTTAAGTGTCACACACTAAGCTCTGACCAGTCAATGTTGTTTTTCCTTTTTCGTTTTCCGTTTTATTTCACCATCACTATCATGGTTTGATGTGTTTGTCTTGCAGCGTTATCACATCATTGTTAGTAGGTAGTGCACGATCCGCAAGGTGAGACATTATAAGGATTTAATGCTTAAATTTCTAAAACTAAATCCTTATCATTTTACAACATAGATTGACTGGTGAGAGTTAGTGTTAATATTATTAGTATGATAACCTAGATTAATATAGTATAATTCAAATTAATTTGTAAGATGAAAGACTCATTTTAATATTAGTGTTAAATTTAATATGATAATATAGTTAATAGACACATCCCCTAATAAATATTAAGGTTTTTAAAATTAATATCATAGAAAATATCTTGATTACAATCAAGAAAGGTAATGTTCTTGTATTTAATAGATTTTAATAATCTTAAATAAATGTTGAATATTTTATATAAATAAAATAAATATCTATGTGTCTATCTTAACATTAATTTAATTCAAATACTATATTAAGATTTATAATATCAAAATTAAAATTTGCTTTATAAATATGGTATTATTTAATTATGTTATATAGATGCATAGATTACCATTAACATTTTAACTTGAAATTGTAATTAGGTTATTGATATTGATATAAACATACTATTAATCCTATTAAATTAAATTATATTATTTTTTAAATATTTTTATAATTCTTCTATGTGTTATTAAAGGGTTTGAGTAAAAGATTTGATATTGCATTCTGAATGGTTAAATTTTCAAAGAATTTTTATAGAATAAAATATTACATATTGTTATTTTCTTTATGTATTATTTTAGAGTGTATTTGCATTATTGACTATTGTATAGATTTATCAAAAAAAAAACTTTATAAATAAATTTAATAATTTTTAATTTTAATTTGAAATAAATGTTTTTAATTAAATTTATATATCTAACCGATGTATTAGGATTGAACATTAAGGTTATATTTAAATTTATCTCTATTGTAGGATTTAGCATTATCAATAAGAAGATGGAAGAGTATATTAAATTTAAAATATAGGATAAATAAATAATAATTAAGGTTATATGGGGCTTGGTTTTAGTATTAATGGTTGTTTTCTAGTATTTTCATCTATAAATTATCAATAAGAGTATATTAAAATAAGATTTATCAAAAATAAAATCTTTATAAATAAATTTAATATTTTTTTTAGCTTTGAATTTGAAATAAATGTTTTTAATTAAATTTATATCTAACCTATCAATGTATTAGGACCCCACATTAAAAATATGATAAATATTTAATATTTTAATTAAAAATAAATTTATAAATTCATTGTGGATTTAGTATTATCAATAAGAAGATGGAAGAGTATATTAAATTTAAAATATATGATAAATAAATAACAATTAAGGTTATATGGGGCTTGGTTTTAGTATTAATGGATGTACTCTAATATTTTCATCTATATTATCAATAAGAGTATATTAAAATAAATTTATCCTTAAATTTATTGACTATTGTATAGATTTATCCAAAAAAAAATCTTTATAAATAAATTTAATATTTTTTCAATTTGAATTTGAAATAAATGTTTTTAATTAAGTTTATATTTGACTGCTCAATGTATTAGGATCCAACATTAAAAATATGATAATGGATTAAAAATTTGATAATATAATTAATTTGCAAGCCTTAAATACCTTAATGGATTACCTTAATATAGTGCATCCATTAATATTACATAGAAGATGGTATCCAACATTTAACAATATTGGTTATACTAATGGTGTTATGCTAATGGTGTCATACTATAGTAAATTAATGGATTACATATTTAATAGAATTATTGTAATGTTATTATTTTTATTTATTTTTTAGGTTATTATTGTATAGATTTAGTATTTAATAGATTTTAATAATTTTAAATAAATATGGGATATTTTATATAAATAACAATTTATATGGGATTAATTAATAGTTAGTTGTGGAATTATGTTTTTGATAAAAAGTAGAATTATGTTTTTGATAAAAAGTAAGGTAATGTTTCAAGGTATTTTAATGATTGTGTAAAACCATCTTCTATGTGTATTAAAGGTTTGAGTAAAATATTTGATATTGCATTCCTAAATGGTTAAATCTCCAAAGAATTTTTATAGATTAAAATATTACATATTGTTATTTACTAATCTATACAATAGTCAATAAATTTAAGGATAAATTTATTTTAATACACTCTTATTGATAATATAGATGAAAATATTAGAGTACAACCATTAATACTAAAACCAAGTCCCATATAACTTTAATTGTTATTTATTTATCCTATATTTTAAATTTAATATACTCTTCCATTTTCTTATTGATAATACTAAATCCTACAATAAATTTATAAATTTATTCTTAATTAAAATACTAACTCTTTCATATATTTTTAATGTTGGTTCCTAATACATTGATTGGTTAGATATAAATTTAAATAAAAAAAAGAAAATAAGAATATGTAATATTTTAATTTATAAAAAATCTTTGGAAATTTAACCATTTAGGAATGCAATATCAAATCTTTTACTCAAACCCTTTAATAGACACATAGAAGAATTATAAAAATATTAAAAAATAATAATATAATTTAGTTTAATAGGACTAATGTTAATATGAATATCAATAATCTAATTACATTTTCAGGTTAAAATTTTAATGGTAATCTATGCGTCAATATAACATAATTAAAATAATACCATATTTATATATATAAAAAATAATTTCTTAATATAGTATTTGAATTAAATTAATGTTAAGATAGACACATAGATATTTATTTTATTTATATAAAATATTCAACATTTATTTAAGATTATTAAAATCTATTAAATACAAGAACCTTACCTTTCTTGATTGTAATCAAGATATTTTCTATAATATTAATTTTAAAAACCTTAATATTTATTAGGGGATGTGTCTATTAACTATATTATCATATTAAAATTAACACTAATATTAATATGAGTATTTCATTCATCTTACAAATTAATTTAAATTATACTATATTAATTTAGGTTGTCATACTAATAATATTAACACTAACTCTCACCTCAATCTATGATGTAAAATGATAAGGATTTAGTTTTAGAAATTTAAGTATTAAATCCTTATAATAGTATTTCAAAAGTATTTACTCTGACACTATCTGATGGTAATGTCTGGCCTTGCGGATCGTGCACTACTGACAATGATGTGATAACACTGGAGTACAAACACTGGAAACCCCAATAGTGATGGTGAAATAAAACGGAAAACGAAAAAGACAAAACAACATTGACCGGTCAGAGCTTAGTGTGTGACACTTAAGCCCAGCCCAACATAACAAGAAAGTGAGTAGAGGACATGTGGCAGAGAAGAAGAAAGGAAAACAACGCACAAGGGAGTCATTTGTTCTTGTAATCTGTAGTTGGCTCTTTGTTACAGAATTTTAATACTATCAACTCACTTTTCCTATCGTCGATGTTTGTTGTACTTGTATTTTGCTAATCGAATAATGAATGAATAAATTCATGCTGCTATTGCCTTTGTTTTGGCGTAGCATTATGAAGCTTGGGAATTTGGTTCTTTATTTCATGTGGTGTTTGTGACATGTATTGGCTACAACCAATTTGCCATTACCCTTCTTTGCCAGTATCTCTTGTGACGGCATTTTGTCTTTTATATGTGTAGTTGGTTATTGATTGATTGCCATTATCTTATTTTTTGGAAGAAAAAATCAAGAAGTACTTCACATCACTTGAGGGAGACCAAAAATACAACATTCATCCATAATTCAGTTAAATATAAGTAGTAATGTTATTTCTTTTGTCACCTCTTTTTCAATCAGATAAGTTGACTTCATTTGAGTATATTAATAGAAAAGTTAATTATGATTTATCTTATTTATTTATGGAAAGTGATCATGTTGTTGTTGAGGATGGATGATCCATTTTTGATTTCTTTCCTTCCATAATTTCTATAGACATGAATAGTATCCACATAGCCTATCACTCTTGATAAATATGAAAAAGGTTGTTTTTTTAATGAAGTTCAAGTTAAGGCTCCTTGTCCCAATGTCTTTCATTTTGATTTTTTCTAAGAATTTTTGCATGTTTTGAAGGATGAGCTTATATGAGTTGTGCATGAATCTTAGAATAATCAGTAGATTCTCAAAGAAATCAATTCTATTTTTTTGGATTTGGTTCTTGAGAAGGTTGGTGAAAATTCTTTAGATCTTTTTCACCTTATATCTCTTTGTAATGTCACTTATAATATTATTATAAAATCATTGTTGATCATTTTAAATAAATCCTAGATCATATCATACCACTTGAATAGGGGGATTTTGTTAAGGGATGCTAGATTCTTGATGGTATTATTATTTCCTCAAAACTTATCCATTTTATGGGTTTGTCTAAGGATAAAGCCATGTTTTTCAAATTTGATTTGCTAAAGTCTTATGATAGGGTCAGATGATCCTTCCATTTTTGGTTATAGTTTTGGATGGATTGAGTGGGTCATGAGCTATGTGGGATTTTTTTTTCAACAATACCAAATATCTTCTCTTTTTTTCATTATGAGAGGGATCAAATTATTTGGCTCATTTCCCCTCTATATTTTCATTCTTATGGCTAAGGGTTCGAGAAGGTCTCTCAACCCCTAGAGAGTTAATGGTACTATCTAGGTATGTAAGGTGGTTAGGGAACTTTATTTCATTTCTTGTCTATAATTTTAGATGATACTGTATTGATGGATGTTGCCAAGATTTAGGAGGTTGTTAGTTTTCAACATACTTTGGATACACATTTGGTAGCTTTGGGCTTATAAACAGATGAGGATAAGTCAAATATCTTTTTCTTTAATGCTCCTTTGGCCATTTAATAGAGAATTGTTCTTATTTTAAGATTCAAAATAGGACAACCTTTTTGGATTATCTTGGTGTCCCACTATCAATTGCTCTTTCTATCAATTTTGGATACATGTCAATAATATGATTTTTGTCAATTTTATTTTGTAGATTATCTTACCCTCTCAAGTCAAATTTGGAAGATTTTCCTATCTATAACATTTTGGTGCTTCCAACCCTCAAAATATTTCTAAAAGAGTTTGACTCTCTTTCAGATTGGAAATTTCTATGGGCAAGGAATCTAGACACTAAAAAGTAGAGTTTTATCAATTGGGATAGGGTTTTCCAACCTAACCAAAGTGGTGGTCTTTGTCTTAGGAAATAACTTAATATTCAAATTCTAGTTGCTAAACTATGTTGTAGATGGTGCATGTCTTAAAATCAACCTTGGGTTAAAATTCTTAGCTATGAATCATTACATGTGGTTGTTGTTGAAAGGATTGAAAGAACTAAACTAATTGAGAAGGCTATATGGCTTGGAATACCTTCAAGAAGGTTGTTTCTCTTGTTAAGTGAGGCATTTTCTAGACTATTAAATTATGTGATCAAGCTCTTTTATGGAATAATTTATGAAATCTCCACTCCCCAATTCTCTTTGAATTCTCTCTTCTCTACCCTTTGAGTAAGCTCATTTTGGATGTTGGTTGGATTAAAGTTTCAAATTTCAAGGATTCTTCTTTGGTCAGGGATTCTCATATTTTTCATTAGAAAGACATGATTTGTCGGCCTATGAGGGGAGATCTAGAGTCTTGGCCTTAGTGTTCTTTAGATGAGCCTATTTTTTTGGATTGGGGCTATGATACTAAAGGGGTTTATTTTGTTTCTAGTGGATATAAATTACTAGAAGAGGGAAAGAATGGGTTCATAAATTTCTCATGGTTGAAAAGGATCTATAGTCAAACTTTTTCGGTCAGTGTACTTTATTTAATTGACCTTTCCTTGTCAAAATAAATGTCTTACATGAGAAAATATTAGAAAGAGGGAATTTTGAGGCTCTTCTAAATGTGTCCTTTGTGGGGTTAATGAGGAATGTGTGTCTCATCTTCTCTTTCAATGCCACTTTTCTATAGGTCTTTGAAGGCAATTGTGACATATTTGGAACTAACCCCTTATTCATACTACTTTATTTGATTTTTTGGGTAGTTTAGGGAAACCTCCTAATTTTACCTTGTGGTTTCTTTAGATATTGGTCATGTCTTTATCCTTTGACAAATTTTATTGGAGAGGAATTATTTGATCTTCTATAATTATTAAGTCTTATTGGGTATTTTTGACATAAGCTTTTAGACTCATTAATAGAAAATTTGGCTACTAAGTGAGATTTTGATCAAGTCATATTTCTCTCTAGATTTTTTATCTTACATAAATTAGATTAGTGTAATTTGGCTAGATTTATTTCTTCTAGTTCTAAGGTCAAATCTGCCCATAAGGTTAATAGAGTTGGTAGATGGTCTTCTCCTCCATTGGGTGTTTTCAAAATAAATATTGATAATTTCGCCTAGGGTAATCATTGTACAATTGAGATTGGTTCTATTGGAGATGATAGTAATGGTTTGCTTCAATCTTTTTCTTTTGCTATGGAATTTGATCATTTCAGTATATAGGTAAGTCATTGGACTTTTTTTTGTTGTCTTTTGTAGGTCATGTTAAACTCTTAAAGTCGGTTTTGGAAGCTCTTCCTATTTATAATTTTTTAGTGCTTTCAATTCCTAATATATTTCTAAAGGAGTTTGACACTCTTTATAGGACATTTATATGGGTAGGGAATCTAGAGACTCAAAATTAGAGTCTTATCTATTGGGATATGGTTTCTCAGCCTAAGCAAAGCAATGGTCTTGGTCTTATAAAAACATAACTTAATAGTCAAGCTCTATTTGCTAAACTATATTGTAGATGATGCATGTTGCATAATCAATCTTGGGCTTAACTTCTTAGCTATAAATTATTACATGGGATTGTTTTTGCAGAGCGTTTTAATAATTGAACTAACTAGGAAAGGCTCTATGGTTTGGAATTGAATTCAGTAGGGGAAAAATAAAAGAAAAAAAATTTGAAACGACAAAGTGGTCTTTATAAATCATCAATAACTAGTATATATTTTTAACATAATCTATATAAAATACATCAAAAGATATCAAAGCATCTATTTTCTCTGTTATTAGCAAACGTAGAATAAATAAAAAAAATCATCCAACAACTCATCAAATAGAAAAAAAATAAAATAATTGAAAATGGAATATTGTGATGCTCTCGATTTTAAACAATTAAAAAAATCAATAAAAAATCATTACACCTTATATAATATAGATTATTGTTTTTCTTTCAGGAATCGACTACACCTATATGGCATGCGCCATTGTAGAAATACGCCTATCGACGTAATTACATTGTCAAATAATATCTAATAATTTTTGAAGAGGAAACTGGCGGAGATTATAGAAACGAAAATCATAGTGAGCGTAGCAACAAGAGCCAGAGCCGCGGATATTTCAGCTTTAGCTAAAAATTTATCAACTTTGTTGAGATCTTGATTGTCAAGAATTTCAATGAAAAAGGAGCGGAATATTCTTCTGGCCTCGAACGCCACAACAAGCGCTGCAGAAGCGCTTGAAGCTAAGAAATATGCTACCACCTGCAATCGCATCCGATTATCTTTCTACTATTCCTTACATAGGAAATCAAAATTTGAGAAATTTCAAAATTTAAACCTATAATACCTCGTCTGCAATGAAGTCGAAGAACAAAGTGAAAGTGGGACACACTAATTTTCTTATAATGAGGAAGACAATATGGAGGATAATTTGTAAAACGTTGTATCCGAACGCTACCAGGCTTACTAATACTAAATATCTGCATCCCACCATGCACAAATCACAAGTTCCATAAATTTATGAACAAACAGAAAAAGAAATAAAATGCGACGGATTAAGCATAAGAAATACTAAAATCTCTCGCCTGAATGTATGGACCTCTTTGAAGGTGACCTTATCTTCGTCTTCAAGCTTATCTTCGTATTCAAAGTTATCTTCGTCTTCAAGCTTAAAAGTATCGGTCACCATAAGTGCGATGGAGAGGGCAAGCAGTGCCGCTGTGAGTATTCTCAAAATCAAGCTAACGACTACATGATTTCTGGTGTAATTTACCTTTGCCATTTTCTTTCTTTCTATTCAATGTCTGAAAATCTATAGTGGTGATTCAGCTATTAGCAGTCTAATTCTTATATAAACAACACTCAGCATAAACAGTCGGCACGTTGATCACAACGTAGAAAACAAGGGGAACGATGTATTCAGTTCTCAGCTTTGGTTTCCCCGTGAATTTGTTTGCATACTTTTGTCTATTCGGAGTAAATTTGGTGTAGACAGTGCAGATATTATACTTGGAAGGGCTTTGGCTGTTACGTTGGGCCTGCAATAAGTGGACAAAAATGACCGGACTATAGAGGCCACAAATGTGACAGTCCTAGATGCATGAATTGATGTTCGGTATAGGCCGAGCCGAGTTCTCTAATAGCGACTTTGGAAGAGATAGTTTAGTATAAAATATAGTTGGTTGGTATTTATGGTCTTGCATCATAAGAAAAAAACATAACAATTCATTTGGAGGGTTCACCGAAGAGAGGGCTGAGAATCACCCATCCATTCTAAGAGTCTTTGATGGTAAGAGATGCAAGCACCCCCTCAATTAGGAGGTGGAAACACAATATAGCCATTGTTCATGTCACCCTAGATTAGATAGTCTAACAAACTTGTCATATAATGATAGTGTCAAGCCATTTAGGCAACAAACTTCCCCTTACCACCAAGGAGGAGGAAAGGAGACTCTCAATAATTCAATGAATCCTAAATCTAGGAGCTAGTGAGAGTTGCCCATGGGGTGGATTATTCAAGAGGATTATGAATCATTATGCAAGAAGCATTCTCCTAGTCATTTGAATTTCTTGGAGGTATTGAAATTCTAAGGTCTTTTTTTTTTTTTTTGACTTCTACAGTTAAATCTAAAATACATATAGGTGATAACATGAACATTTTCACTAGGAGAAAAGGGAAAAAAATCTCTATATTAAAATAACATATTTATTGGAGGCATAATCTTTCCATAGTCTAGATGAAATTAATAAAGAGTGCTTTCAAATAAAAACTATGTAATGGTTTTGTATTGACATTTTAGATCACACTATATGATGCATCATCAAGAATTTATCATCTTCCTCATGACGGATCATAGAGTTTGATATAATACATTAATGTAAAAATACTACATGGTTGTCAAGAAGAGATATATGTCATCATATATATTGATTTATCAAGCTAAAACAATAAAAAATCTTTAAAATATCTATAGTTTAATAATTTAAGAGGTTTGAGGGGCAATACCATTGTATAGAGAAATTATTTAGGAGACAAATTTACAATAGAAAGAAAAAAAGCTTTTAGTATAATTTAAAAAACTTTAGGCCCATGTACATGTCCAAAAAATTATTGAAGGTTTCAAGTCTATTGTTGAATAATTCAGATGAGCAATGCGTCTTTGTAGAAGTGTTTCTTCTAATATAACTTGGTAAATAATGTCCACCAAAGAAAATGAGGAAATTTAGGCTCAATTCTCAAGTTAGGTCTAGGGGGAGAGTTAAGATATCAAGGGTGGTTAAATTTGTTAAGATCTAATGAAAAGTGTTTAAGAACCTTATAAATATTATTAGGATTCATAAGGTATAAAATAAGATATGTCAATATTCTATTATTCTATTATGTTTTATTCTTGTCCCATGCAAAATGGTAAAAGGTAAAAAAAATAGAATCCTAGTAAAAAAAACAAAATCCTAGTTATTAGGAGGTCAGACAAGTTTAGCTATTAGTTTTTATGCTTTCTATTTGCATCTCACATTGAGATTTAGAGTATATTCTAAATCTTGTTGATTTGACATATAACATGCCAACATATTTTCTTGTATTATTTCAACATAAACTAATCAAATGTTTAATATTTTTTATCCAACCAAGGAGGATATGTGGAGAAAATCCATAAGTTAGTGAATGACATACAATAATTGTAAATAATTCTAGGTAGTATCCAAATAAATATTAAAAAAAAAAATGAAAGTTGAGAAGATTTTCCAACTGAAAAAAGATCCACACACTACTGTGTACTCATATATATTTTGTGTATGAACTTCTTTATTTGTATCTATAAAATGATAGACATTTACAAAAGAAGTACTTAGCTAAACCTTCATTATAGGGTCAACCTATGTCTTATGCATATGATGTTTTCTTTATGTGGTCATAAGCATGATAGCTATCAAACTCAAATGGTATCAAATAATTTTGTATCATCATGTAGTATGGATTTGGACACATGTCAAATGTAGGGATAACTTTAAGAATCCCCCCCTCGGCGAAGGTGTAAAATCCTAGTGAATCTTTCCTTTTATTTAAAAAAATATTAATTTTCTCGGTGAATCTATGCACATTATTAAAAAAATTGTAAAATCTTGGCAAATCTTAATGAATAATTGGTAAAAATAATAATCACAGTGGTGACTCCTAGAGAATAATCACTAAAAGGATTAATTACAATGGTGAATCTCCCCTTTAAAAATTTTCATAGTTGGTCGGCGCAGTTCCCCCATATTTTTTTAATTTTTTGTAATATTGAAGTAGGGGCCCAGGGGCGACAACCACTAGTGGGGTCAAGGGGCAGTGCCCTTTGCTGGGGTCAAGGGGGATGAGCATAAATTCACTATCGAAAACACATTGGAGCACACATGGATTAAGTATTTTTTAAAAATATCACTTTAAAATTAAGAGTAAATGAAAAGTGAAATTTTTACCATTAATTAGCTTTTTAATCAAGTGGCTGCAGGTTGATTCCGTGCCCTAATATGCACGTGCCTTTAAAAGGATTGTTGAGGCTCGAAATTTGTTTTGGTCCACACAAATTCCAGGCCTCAACAAGCCTTTTAAAGTCACGTGCGTATTAGGGCGCAAAATCAACCTGCAGCCATTTGTTTAAAACGATAATCGATGATTTGATGGCAATAAATTATTGTGGCGATATTGCCCCGAAATTAATGGTAGTAATATAATATTACTGGAGAATTTAATTAATATTTGTAATTATAGCATAAACTATTGGTGAATCGGTTCCATGCATCATTTACATAGGCGAATTAATCGAGACAATTTTTTTTTTTTTAAAACTTGGCGATTCAACATCGTTTTTAGCTTGTACTATTCGCCATTTTTGGAGGTCTCAATTTTTATTATTCGCCAATTGGAGAAGATTCACCACTAAAGTTTTCCTTGGTCAAATGTATGTGATATTAGACTAGAGATTTAGCACTATTATCACTACTATGTGTAGTGATGACACATGAATAATTGCATAAAGAATTGTGAGAAGTAGCATTATGAAAAAAATGGGCCATTGTGGTGCATTATGAGTAGAGATGAGTTAACAATTTGTACATATATGTGAGTAATGACTATTATGCTATCATCATTCACCACTTTTGGAGAATTTTTTGCCTCTATTATAATTTTCAATTATTGAAGGAAACATGTGATAAGTTGCTCCAAATTATACTACTTTTCTTAGTCGACATACTTCTCTTCCTTGACTATACAAAATAGTCGAGAAACACTTAAGCAAGTATGGGTTGTTGTAGCATCAATTTTTTAAATATAAGATACAATAATATAGCTTCAAGATCATCATTTTCATCCTCTCCATCACTATCACCCTGGACACTAAGGAAGGTTTTTTGTCTACCACTACTAGGGTTTGTGGATTTCAATAATTGTTTTACAAATATATCACTTTTTTTATTTTTTCAATGATATAAAAGATTAAAATTGGATGTTTTAAAATTGAATTTTATAATTTGAATGATTATTTTCATGTTTTATCTTTGATTTTAATATTTTTTAATTATTTTAACTATTTGTATTAAAGTGTTATTGAATTCAACAACATATCAAGAAAACTAATCAAAAAGTCATATTAGAGGGATGTGAAGTAGAGAATGAATGAGATAAATTTTTGTAATGAAGAATACCAAAGTTGATAATATATTTTATAAATATTATCTTTTGTCTCAATTTAATATTTGATAATTTAATTATTTGAATTATGATATTCCATGGTAAAAATTCTAGTTCAAGCTTCAAATATATTTTCTTAGTAGCATTCCTATAGGATCATAAATTATGTGTTGGAATCCTTTCTCTATGCTTAATGAATATTATCTTTGGTGTCAATTCTCATATTAAAGCCTCACAAAAATCATTCACACTTTAGGTAATTTACACTTTAGGTAATTTATTATTTACTACTTATACCGGGTGAGTAAATAATTCAAAGCAGGCGATTTATTCTCAAATGGCTAGTGTTATCACCTCACCTAGTCTTGATATTGTTGTGTACCCATGATTCCACTAATCCCTTATCATATCCCTTTTTTTTCCTACGACCACTAGCTTTCTTCTATTCACTTTCTCTACACTATTTGTTAGGATCACATGTCAATTTTAATAATGGTAGATAATAGTGGGAAATCATCTACCACATAGTTTCTTTCATGCTTATTTTTATGCTATGTCCACCATCACGCAACCTATCACTTGTATCACCCTCTTCACAACACAATTTAACCAAACATGAAGAGTATAGGACATGTCATGTAAATGAATTATGTTCTTACATTCCTACCATGAAACACATTTTTACCATTTCATATCACATATACCAACCTTTCACCTCCTTTTATATTGTGCCACCTCCCTCAATATTTCATCCTATACACATACCCTTACAAGAATGCTTTCCTTTCACTCATCATTGACAAAATATCTTATCCTTTACTATTACACAGCTCAAGTACTCACTTCATGTCATATAGTCAAACCTTAGACATCTCCTAATTCACCCTATGTTCCATTATTCCCTTGTAGTCTCATCCCATTAATCTTTATTAGTTCACCCCATGTTTTATTGTCTTGTCTTAGCTCATCCTATTAATATCTACTAGTCAATATTATATTTCATTATCCCCTTCTATTCTCATCCAATTGCCCTCACTTATTTCACCCTATGTTCCACTATCCCCTTTTGGGCTTGTCCCATTATCTTCTCCTAATTTACCCTATTGTCCATATTCCCTTCTAATCCCATCCCATTAAATTATAATAGCTCACCTTATGTTTTGTTGTCCCTTCTTGGCCCATCCCACTAATCTCAACTAGTCCATCCTATGTTCCATTACCCTCTTCTATTCGAGCATCCCATTATATCCTCTCTTATTCCACCCTATGTTCCATTATCCCCTATTATTTTTGTCCATTTATCCCTTCTATATTATACCACCTCTATTGACATGTAACCCTATAAACATACCCTTACATGAATTATTCCAGTCATTATTGATCAACTCTCTTCTTCAATGTTACTATAAAAAACCTTAAGTTCCCACTTCATGTGTTATAGTCAAACCATAGAAACCTCCTACTTCACTCTATGTTCCATTATTCCTTCCTAATCCCATCACATTATATCACCTTCTTCTTGTCATATTATTCCCTCTTAGTCTTTTCCCATTATCCCCTCCTCATTTAGCTTATCCCCATGATACCCTCCTAATCTTGTGGACTATTATCATCTCCTCATTCGCCCTCTAACCTAGTATTTCCTACTAGATAATCTTATGATTTGCTTTCCCCTCCTAATCTAATTTCATAACACTATAATCATAATGGTCTTTATTTCCCATTATCATTTTCCACCCATTTTTCATCACCTTTGTATAGTTCATCCTATTACCCTATTCCTATATCTTCCTTATATATCCTTTACCTATGTGTAGTATACCATATTCACCAATAGAGAATAAATAAGCCCTAAAATATTATATTTAGATTGATAGAGCTTAAAGTAGTCCTAATATTTATGTATTACGGTGAGAATTTTGTGTTAAGTGTTATGGACCTAGTTTTTTATTAAAAGTTTGATGATTACACAACATCAATCTCATCTTCAACTTAAGGATAATAGTTAATTTTAAATTATACTCCTCATGTGAACTCTACTTTACTAAATTAAGAACATTGATAATAGTCTTCTCCAAATTGAGTGTCAGGTGATCTATTCATTTCTTCAAACATTTATGTTCATCGTGAACATACCTTTTATAATAGACAAACTTGATATTCTTCTTCTTAGATTTATAATATTTTTAAGAAGAGGTCTCATTGGTTTCTTTTTATGTAATTGATTTTCGATAACCTTTTTTCTCCTTACCATTTTTCTAGGTATTATCCTTGTTATATGATCATTTATATCCTATTGTGCTTTGGTTGATAACTAGGGCATGTGACTTAGAAGATTTAAATGTACCCATCAAGGTGAAAAAAGATGGTGGAGTAAGCTAAATATGACATGGTGAACTAAGTACCAAGAGCACTCTTGATAGAAAAAAGGTAGAAATAAATTTTGAGTAGTCAAAGCTAAGCTTAAAGAGGATATTAAGGACCAATTGTTCATATTACTTTTCAATTCCACACTATTTCAACTACAATTTAGTGATTTCAATTTTGTAAAGAAGTCTTGAATGATATTAAAATTTCCTAGGTTCAAACTACTAAGCTCATTTTCTAACTAATGGCATCTCATAGAATCATAAGTACCAAACAAACTTTCAAACTTTTCCCAAATTTTATTTGTATAATTGAAAGATTCAATATGAAAGAGGAGATCAAGAGATACAAAAAATAATCTAGAGTTCTATAAACCTCATCATATTTTAAACCACTTATATTTTTCTACAAGTGAAATTGGTTCAAGTTCTAACCTCATAGTGATTTTGTGCAAGCTATTTTTTCTTTAATATATCAAAATTTTAGATTACCACTCAAAGTAGTTGTATGGTGTAAGTAGAGTAATTAAAATTTTATTCATAATATAGAAATTAAATTGTACTTAAAAAAGACAACACAAGTACACCCCTATTACTAATCATGGAAATGACTCTCCCATAAAGTATTGTTTTGAACTTTATGATTAGTGAATTTTACAATGTAAATAATATATTTTTAGTCTTGTAAGACCCCAAAAATTTGAAAATCTTAAAATTACAACTCAAGTACAATATGAGATGAAATAGAGAGCACTAGTGTGGATTACACATAAAAATATACAGTACCCAAAAATGAGCCTATATGCACATAAGATATGATCCTCATAAGGTCTCAAAATGAGAAATCTAAAAAAAATCTATAAGAAACCTCAATTTATAGAAAATTAAAGAATTAAATAAAAAAACAATAATAACAATACGAAGAGGATAATATTATGCTATGTCAATTTTTTTTTTAAAAAAAATCATTGAAAATCCTTTACATGACTAAGGATAGACCTCTCAAAGTTTTCCTATCAAACTAAAAACTCTTTAATAAAGAGGGATAGAGAGCCCAAAGGTAGGTGACGGGTGTTCTGATGACTAACTAGTGGGGCGAATTGTGGTGGTAGTGTTATGGCAATGGGAGGGTAGTGCTTTGTGTAGGAGTTTAGGTGAACTCCTCAAACACCCCAGAATCACCTGCAAGACAAAACTTCCACAAGAGAGAAATGGAAAAAATATGATGCTATGATTAAGATGCAAGGATGCCAAATTGGATATGACATCCTTGCATCTTAATTAATATCAATATCAATATCATATCATCAATAGAATATCCATTGTGCATGCCTAGTTGCAACACTTTTTTTTGTGATTGATTATCTTTCCTCGCTCAAAGGTCCTCCATTGAAGACTGTAGCTTTAGGGACTATGCATCCATAATCAACACTTTGGTGGTAGTGTGGTGGTTGCCCAATTATGCAGTGCAAAGATGTTGATAGGGATATGTGGTGGCAAAGGAATTGAAAAGTGTTTCTTAGGTGGTATCAAGAATGATTGAGGCTATTGTAGGTGGTGACAATTTGTATACCATTATAGTAGTTCCTATAAATAAGCCTAAGCATTATGCTAGCCATTATCAATTAGGACCAAACTTTTAAAGAGTTTTTTTGTTTTAATTTTTTAAATTTGTATACAGTATATCCAAAGGTTTTATAACCTCTCCAAGTAAAATAATTTTCCTCAAAATCACCTACATTTAAGTTCAATATAGAAATAGGAATTTTATGCCATTCACTACTCATGAGAGATGGGTTCTTGTGAACCACTATTCATGAAACATGGGTCAATGTGTTTGACTCGTAAAACTACACGGCTGAATCCTAATAGTAATATCACAATTTTACACGCTGTGGAAAATACCTCCTACTTACCAATTGATGAGCTAAAGGGGCTCTATAATGAATGGTTCATAAGACATAACACTTGCTAAAGGTTTTGCAAATGGGGTTGCAAGCTAAGCGGGCTTAACCTTGGAGAAAACTCCATGGTTAAGTGTGCTTGAGCTAGAGTAGTACTGGGATAGGTGACCTCCTAGGAAAGCCTAGTGCTTCACCTCTATGGGCATCACCTAGATGAATTGAGTGCTAAGTGGACCATTCTCTATCATGAGAGATGGGTTCTTGTGAACCACTACTCATGAAACATGGGTCAATGTGTTTGACTCGTAAAACTACATGGTTGAATACTGATAGCAATATCACGATTTTACACCTTTTAAGCACAATGCCAAAATTTGTTTGGCCTCAAAATGCCCTAATAATAAGTAGTGTGTTTAATTTACCCTTTGAACCTCTATTTACAAATATCAGTGTAAACATGGTATATTATTTAGCTAGTTTCAGTTTAGGATTTATTCACACTTAATTACTTAAACTTACTTAGATCATTTAATTTTTGTGTCTTTATAATACAATTAAGACACTTGTCATAATCTTAATTTGTCCTAGAGTTTCATCTAGAATTTTATCAGCTCATATGATTATTTTGTAATAAATATATATTCATTATTTTCTTTGGCAATAATAGTAATTGTTTTTATTGTTTCTCTCCTAAACACTTTGTTGACCGTACGTTTGTTTCGTCGATTGTTTACAAAATGTTTACGTCGATATAAACTTGATTGATACTTACCTCCACCAAGTTTAAACAGCTTAGATGACACGACCCTTTTGTAGTGCAGGCTATTTAAAGATCTTACACTTTTGTTTTAATACTAAATCCAACATTATACCAATTCGACGGCAGATGCCAACTATACAAAATATTTTCAACTAAAATTAAAATGGTAAGCATTGTCAACTACATACCAGTCATTCATATAAGTTTGTGGCAGAAGATCCATACAAGTTTCCAGTGTAGTGCAGGCTATTTAAAGAACTTACACTTTTGTTTTAATACTAAATCCAACATTATACCAATTCAACGGCAGATGCCGACTATACAAAACATTTTCAGCTAAAACCAAAATGGTAAGCATTGTCAAGTACATACCACTCAAGATTAATGATCTGCATTGCCTTCGCTAAAACGTATTTACATGTCCCAGGTGCCAAACGACCCAAGCTTTTCAGGATAAAATAAAAAATATATGCAAACACGAGGAACGTCAAAACCAGGAAATAGCGATTCAATTGTGATTCTCTTAAAGATGGATAGATCAGATATATTCTACTACAAATCTGCAGCAGAGTTCGGTCGATTGATTGTCTATACGCCCAGCAAGGATTTAAAGAAAAAGAGTGGTTAGAATGGCGAGATCCCCCAACAATTATCCGATCGTTATCTTAAACTGATGGACAAAAGACCACCTTCATTTTCGTCTACGCATTCAGGCAATCATTTTTAATACTTAAACTCCATTTCATGTGATTTATTCTATGTTTGTTTTGTCAGAGATTGAAATAGGAGGTGGGGTGCAGGTATTTTGTGGTAGGAAGCGCAATAGGTTTGTTGTATAATGTTTTACAAATCGGTCTGGCAATCTACCTCAATGTTACCAGAAAGTTATTGCTGTCGTACCCTTTTGAATTGTATTTTGACATCCTTGCAGATGAGGTACGTGTTTTTTTTGGGCGAACTAAAAATATTAAAGCAGTTAATTTTTCGTAGCGATGAATTGTTGACAGTGAATTTTATTTGATGGCAAATTTTCCTTCGATGAATTTTCTGCCACTGACAGTGAATTGTCTTCCGTAAATGATAAATTTTTCTAGAGCCATTTTTTTTCTTCAACCTGTGATAATAGTGTTGAAGAGTTGAAGTAATTTATATTTAAATGGGTCTGCAGGTGATTGGATTTTTGTTGGCGTCAAGCGCTTCCGCGGCCTTTGCTGTTGCGTTCGAGCTCAAAACAGAGAATGGCCAGTTTTACGGAAGTGGTGAAGGTCTCACTAAAGTCGGCAATTTTTTCAAGAAAGCCGAGTTTTCGGCAATGCTGGCGCTTATTGCTACTCTCCCAATGATCGTAACTTCTATTCTTTCAGCCTATTTTCTTTTCAAAAGCTAAATACCAATGTTACTTTCTTCAATCATTCATAGTAAAAATGGAAGGCGTCTTCCATCCAACGATAACACAGACGTGTCTATAACGGACGGATTGTGAAAATTTGCAAATTATAAAATTGTACAAATTGAAAAGAATAACTGTAAATAAATGCACTGATTTTTATTAACTTGATTTTTATTGATAATTGTTTAAGAATGAGTTATATATATATATAGCAAGAGATGAGCTATCTAAAATAGCAACTGTCAATTAAAAAATAGGCACGCAATTTCATGCAAGATTGCACAACTAAGCAATCATTATCCTAAAAATCTATCAACTAGCAAACTTATCTAGAGGAATATTTTAGACAGAATATTCTACACTAACATCAATCAACTAATGTTCTTGCATAGTTACTGTTGAGAAAATGTCTCAACTTTGCTTTGTTTTTTAATTATTAATTGACAATTTGTAATTATCTTTTAGTTGTCATAAAGTTGTTAAATGCAACTATGATAATTTACAAAATATTTTTTAATTGTCAAATTAGAAACAACATGAAAAGGGGGAAGTTAAATGTGAGCTTGGAAAAAATAAAGAATATTTTTTAGTTTGCATGCATGTTACTAAAAAATGATAGAATCACAAGTTGGAAGACAAAGTTTCTTTTCTTTGTGATTTATGCTTAAATGGTTTTAGAAACCATTCTTGATTTGTGTTTTCTCTCATTCCTATATATTTAGTGTTTGAGTTGAAGTGAAAACAAGTTAAGTTATGTTATTGAAGCAATGAAGTGTTGTAGTGATTCAAAGGGAGTAGTTGTTTTGATGTAACCCAATTGAAGAATCAATACAAGTCTTAGATCTCTTTGGATGTGGAGTATTTTCTCACAAGGGTTTCTCCACGTAATTCTTGAGTTATGGTTTATATTTATATTCTAATCTATTTACATCTATGATTTATTGTTATTTGTTTATTTGGATGCATGAAAATATCTACATATTTTCATTGTAAAATTTTATCTCAATTTTCAACATTTTGTATCAAAGCCAAGTTGACTTGATTAGAGAAGGGGATGCATTTCTTGGAGTGTGTTGTGTTTTCTCGTAGTTTTAGATTCAGTGTGATAAGAGATCATGGCTCATTCATCTAGGTTGGACATTAAAAATTTCATAGGTATGAGCTTTGGAAGTTAAAGATGGAGGATCTCTTAGAAGAAAGAGATCAATGGATTTTTGTTAATAAAGAGAAGAAACCAGGTAGTATGTCAAATGAAGACTAGATTAAGTTAGATAAAAAGGCTCACATCACTATTCATTTGTGTTTATTTGATTTTGTTCTATTAAATGTGTCTAATGAGACTACTACATATAAATTATGAAATAGTATAGAAGAGATATACCAAACTAAGAGTCTCATTAACAATTTATTTTTGAAAAGAGAGTTATATTCTCTTAAAATGAACAATCAAGACTTGATTGCAAAACACTTGAATTCATTTAATTTAATCCTAACTTGGTTCCGATCAATTAATGTAAAGATAGATGAGGAGGATAAATGTATTTTATTATTACGTTCACTACCTAAATCTTGGGATAATCTTATTGTTGCAATCAATGGTTCTTTTTTAGATGATTAGAAGTTGGATGCCCACATTGCCACTCTACTTTTAGAGGAAATAAGGAGGAATTCAAAGGGTTCTATAGATGCATTGTATGTATGAGGTAGATCTAAGGAGAAAATGAAAGGACAAGAAGAAAGGTGAAAATGACAAGTCTAAGGATTGTTCTAAGTCCAAGGGAAGGTCAAAAACATTTGGTAAAAGTAGATTGAGGTGTTGGAACTAT
Source organism: Sequoia sempervirens (assembly GCA_007258455.2). NCBI lineage: Eukaryota > Viridiplantae > Streptophyta > Pinopsida > Cupressales > Cupressaceae > Sequoia > Sequoia sempervirens. Next base: position 199,437,664 of record VDFB02193867.1, read on the forward strand.
GGTAAATGGATTCATCTCAGAAAGGAATGTAAGAATAAAAAGAAAAATAATGATGATTCCTCTACAAATAAATACTCTAATGGTGAATATGACTTATGATGACTCTTGGTTAATAGATTCAAGTGCATCCTACCACATGACTTCTCATAAGGAATGGTTTTCAACATATTTAGCTTATGATGGTGGGAAATTTTTCCTCAGGGATAATAGCAAATGAAAAATTGTAGGCCGAAGGGAGATAAAATTTATCTACAATTATGGAAGGGTTGAAACCCTTAAAGATGTATTGCACATCCTTGGTTTAGTTAGAAATTTATTTTTTTTATCTAAAATGAATGATTCAGGGTAAATGTTTCTTTTGAAAAGAGTGGTTACAAGTTAAGCAAAGGGAATTTGATATTATCTAAAGGTAAGAGGTGTCTTTGGTCCCGTGGTTGTACCATCTATTGAAAAGTCTTGTTACTATGTTTCCTTTATTGATGATTATTCTAGATATTCATGGATTTACTTTTTGAAAGAGAAATATGTTGTTTTTTCTATATTTAAATAATTTTAAACACTTTTTGAGAAACATATAGATAGAAAAGTAAAGGTTTTAAGAATAGATAATTGTGGTGAATTTTTCTCTAGGGTCTTTGATGATTATTGTAAGTATGCATGAATTTTTAGGAAAAAAACAACTCCATATATCCCACAACAAAATGGAGTGGCTGAGAGGATGAATATAACTTTAATGGATAGATCTAGAAGCTTGTTGAGTAGTGTGAATCTTGAACAATTCTTTTAGGATGAAGCAGTTCATACTGCTTGTTATTTGGTTAACCAGACACCTACTTCTACTCTTGTTGATAAAACTCCCTATGAGGTATGGAAAGGTAAATGACCATTAGTTTCTCATTTTAGAGTTTCTAGCAGTGAGGCATGTGTTCATTTCCTAAAGAAAAACATTCTAAGCTTGATTTTAAAGCTAACAAATGTGTTTTTGTGGGTTATGGAGAGAACATTAAGGGTTATAAGCTTTGGGATCCTGTAGTAATGAAAATGATATATTCTAAGGATGTAATTTTTGGGAGCTTAAGGAATTTAAAATGATAAACAACCTCATGTAAAGTGTAACAAAATGGTGCATTTTGATATTAAGATTGAACCATAGAAAGATACACATGTAGAACAACCACAAGAAGATGCAAACATTGAACAACATGATGAACATGAAGGTGAAGAAGAAGGATTAGAAGATAATTTTAAAGAGGAACAACTAGAGCACCTTATTACACCTCTAATAAAATCTTCTAGGAAATGTAAATCTATTGTTAGGTTGGATATATTCCATCTAATTTTTGTTGTGTTTTTGTTTTATCTTGTACTAATAATGAACCTATATCTATGAAAGAGGCCTTATCTTTAGATGAGCATGATTATTGGTTAGAGGAAATAAAAGATGAGATAAAGGTCTTGGACAAATGTGACACATGGGATCTAGTTGAGATACATAAGGGGAGGAAAGCCATTGGATGCAAATGGGTATTTAAAAAGAAATTTAGAACAAATGGTAAGTTGGAGTGATACAAGGCCCAATTAGTGGTAAAAGGTTACTCCCAAGTTTAGGGAGTGGATTTTGGTGAGATTTTTTCTCTTGTCACTAAACTAACCTCCATTAGATTCATTTTATCTATTGCTACTACTTTTGATTTAGAAGTAGAGGAAATGTATGTTAAAACAACTTTCTTATATGGGGATCTTGATGAGAAAATATTTATGAAACAACCTAATAATTTTATTTTGAATGGACAAGAATACTTGGTTTGTAGGTTAAAGAGATCTTTGTACAGTTTGAAGGAGTCACCAAGAATGTGGTATCAAAAAATGGATGCCTTTGTATTGAATCATGACTTTATTAGAAGTGAAGAAGATCATTTTCTTTATTTTAAATTAATTGATGACCAATTGCTAATCATTGTCCTATATGTTGATGATATGCTATTTATTGGAAATAACAAGGGAGTGATTAGGGAACTTAAGATTCAGTTATCTAGTAGATTTGATATGAAATATTTGAGGGCCATAAAATATATCTTGGGTATGAAAATCAACAGGGATCAGGTTAACAAAAAATTATGGTTAAATCAAAATAAATATGTTAACCCTATTTTCTAATTCTTTGACATGAATGATTGTAAACCAATTAGTATTCCCTTTCAATTTGGCACTAGGCTATCTCTATAATAATCTCCTAAATAAGATGATTAACTTGGAGAGATGTATAAAGTTTTTTATGCTGGTGTTGTAGGAAGCCTTATGTATGATATGATTTGTACAAGACCTAATATTTCCCAAGCAGTGGGAGTTCTTAGTAGATTTATGGAAAATCCTAGTAAAGAGCATTGGACTTATGTGAAAAGGGTTTTCAGATATTTGCATGCAACTTCTAACCATTATAGTTGTTATCATGGATCTTATGATATGACTTGGGTGATTGATTTACATGGATTTGTTGATTTAAGTGGCTATTACTTTACTTTGTTTGGAGGAGCAGTTAGTTGGATGAGCAAAAGACAACCTATAGCTGCATTGTCCACTATAGAAGCATAGTACATGGCTACAACACATGCTTGTAAGGAAGTGGTGTGGTTATCTAGGGATTGTGTTTAGGTATTGGCTTTTAGTGTAAACAAGTAAGAATTAGATGTGACTATCAAAGTGTCATATGTTTGGCTAAAAACCCAATGTATCATGTCTGCATGAAGCACATAGATGTTCAGTATCACTTTGTTCGAGAAATGGTTGAGAGTGGTAAAGTCATGTTACAAAAAGTAGACACTTTAGAGAATGTTTCATATTATCTTACTAAACTAGTGAGCACAAAAAAATTAGTTGGTGCAAAGATTCCATAGGCCTCACTTCTTCTAAAGCTTGATTTATTCAATTTTCCTTTTTTTTTTTGCAAGGTGTTTGACAAGTGGGACAATGTTGAGAATACTTATCAACCTTGCTTTGTTTTTAATTATTAATTGGTAATTTGTAATTATTTTTTAGGTGTCATGAAAGTTTCTAAATGCAACTATGCCAACTTTTAAGGTGTTTTTAATTGTCAAATTAGAAAGAACATGAAAATGGGGAAGTTAAATGCGATCTTGGAAAAGATAAATAATATTTTTTAGTTTGCATGTGTACATTACTAAAAAATGGATAAAATCACAAGTTGGAAGAGGAAGTTTCTTTTCTTTGTGATTTATTCCTAGAATGGTTTTAGAAACCATTTTTTATTTGTGTTCTCTCTAATGCCTATATATTTAGTGCTTGAATTGAAGGGAAAATAAGTTAAGTTAAATGTTGTTGAAGCAATGAAGTGTTGTCATGATTCAAAGGGATCTTCAAATTTTTATTGATGTAACACATTCAAAGGATTAATACAAGTCTTGGATCTCTTTAAGTGTGGAGTTTTTTCCCACAAGGGTTTCTCAACATAATTATCGAGTTATGGTTTATATTTATATTGTAATCTATTTACATCTATGATTTATTGCTATCTGTTTATTTGGATGCATGAAATTATGTTCATATTTTCATTGTAACTTTTTATCCTAATTTTCAACAATTATGTGCCACCATAATTTGTACTTGAATAAAAAAATGGAATATTTTTCTTATAAATAAAATCATTGTGATGGATTATAAAAAATTGTGGAAAAACTTGGGTTTTCAAAAAGATTTATGTATTGATGTGTACAATGTTTTTCGTTGATGGTGCTTCACTCACTTTACAAGGGGAATCTCATAGAATTTTATGTCTGCCCTTTTTCAATCTAAGTGCTCTATTTTGAATACATACATGAAATATAAAAAAATGTATTTCTAAATTGTTTTCTACTATTTTTGGTTACACATAAATTTAATCATATATTAAAAAAATTATACAATATTATTTTTTCTTTTCCCTTATATATATAATTTTGGAAACTTCTTTTACAATTTTTGTAATATATATTAAAAAATGGTTAGAAATTTTCTCCCATTATGTAATATAACTAGCAATCATACCTTGGTGTGCAATGGCTATGCCGAAGAGGTGTGAAAGGTCAATTAGGAAAAAAGTTGGGCTATTGTTTGCATATATTTGTGTAGTAGATGAGGTTAATTGGTAGTCCATTTAGGAAATAACATTGTTTGTGCAACAAAGGTCTCAATGGAGAAGTGATAGCTTCAAATAAACTATGCATGGACACTTATAAGGGTCTGAACATGACTGAAGAAAAACCTTTGAATTAGGAAGATGAATGGTTTATTTTGCAGAACAAGTTGTGAAACAAGTGGAGTAGCAAGGTAATCTTTCAAACTCTCAAAATCTTGTTTACAATCCTCATTCCAATTAAACTAAACTTCTCTCTTAAGGAATTATGTGTGAATGGTAACGTTTGATCTGCTAAGGATGCTATAAAATTCTGAATAGCCTGAATTCTTCCTTGTAAAGTGTGTAACTGAGAAATGTTTCTGGGAGGTGGCATGTTAACTATAGCATCAATTTTCTTTGTGTCCACCTCAATGCCTCTTTGAGATATGATAAAACCTAAAAAAAATCCACTATCTACACCAAAGACAATTTTTTGGATTCAATCTCATGTTGTATTTTTGCATTCGCTCAAAGATCGGATATTCACATTGTCTTGTCGAGTTATAGATTTGGCTAGAATATCATTGACATAATCTTCCAAAATTTTATGTATGTAATCGTGAAATATCAATGTCATAGCCCATTGATACGTTGCACCCACATTCTTCAATCCAAAAGGTATCGTGACCCAACAAAATGTTCCCCAAGCTATTGTAAATGTTGTTTTGTATTGATCTTGAGGGTTAATAAAGATTTTGATTATATCCAAAAAATTCATCCATGAATGATAACAAAGCATGTACTGTAGTCAAGTCTAGTATCATGTCAATATTAGGAAGGAGAAAGTCATCTTTTAAAGATGATTTATTTAAGTCTGGAAAGTCTGTACACATCCTAATATGATTATCCAATTTCACAACTACAACAATGTTTGACATACAAGGAGAATAATCTATAGGTCTTATGAAACCAGCCTCGAGGAGTTTTTCAATCTCGGCCTTAACCAACAAGGCTATCTTAGGGTTCATCTTTTGAATGTTTTTTTCTAACAGGTTGAGCATTTTTAGCGAGGACTATGTTGTGCATCATGATCTTAGGTTCAATTCCTAACATATTTGAATAATTCAAAGCAAAAAGTTTGGGAAAGTCATAAAGTAAAGTTTCATGGTCCTCTTGTTCTTCACCATCAAGGCACTTTCCTATCTTAATCACTTTTTCTACATTTTTAATATCCATCGGTATGTCCATGGTATCTCCTAAAGGAAGTGCATTTTGTTTCAAGAATTCAGGGTTGTATTCTTTTTCATTCTTGTCACTCTTATTAATTTCCTCTTCTCCATATTTTTGCTAGGTACTAATCATAGAACACGTAACTCATTTCTTTTTAGGATTAAATGGTTTTTCATAAACTCCAAGCATTTCTTTCAAGGCTTCATCATCTTCGAAAAACTTCAATGATGTTTCGCAAGTTGTATCAATCAATTCTGGATGCTTCAAGGTGAGAGTTTTTTTAGGATTGCACATAATGGTGTTGATATTTAGCGAGGATCTTTTCGTTGCTTGTGTGATCTTAGAAGGGCAATATCCCAAACCACTATTTGTTTCTTTTGTATTAGGCTCTATAGGAACATGAATTCCTTGTTCTTTATTTCCACATCCTTTTCCACTATAACCAAGTTGTTTCATGAACTCACAACCTTTTCCATAAAGTCTTTCCATTTCTTTCAGGTTTGGCAATTGTTGATAATCTATCTCTTCAAAGTTTGTTGTATAGTTTGTGTCTTCTTCTTTACTTATGATTATGTATTCTCCCATAAATGAGGTTGTGAACTCTTAGGAACCCCAATCATCGTCCAATAACTTCAACACTATTTCCATCTCTTGTTTTTCTTCTTTCATAGGTTCTATGTTCGATATTGGAATTTATTGAAAGGTGCAAGAAAATTGAAAGGGGGGTGAATCAATTGTCACCAAACACAAACTCAGATCTCAAACACTTATCAATTTCTCATCCACTTAATTTTGTTATTAAGTATGAACATGAAATGAAAATAACAAAAAGCAATATCAACATAGGAAACACCAGATTTACGTGGAAAATCCAATGTTGGAAAAACCATGGTGAGGATTAAATCACAATATAAAGTAATAGAAAAATTGAATACAAGAGGCTCACTTCCTATAGAAATGACTCGCTATCCAATAGGGAGACTCACTACCTACAGATGCAAAAAATAACAGAAAAGATCCACCACAACAGGTTACAAACATTCACATCCTTGATCAACAGAATTGTAGACATTATCAGTTCACTACTTGCAGGAATATAACACATTAAAATAATCTACCTCAATTCACTTTCACACAAGTCTACTTTTCAAACTTGTGGCTTCCTTGATTGATTCATTCACAACATATCGACTTGTATTTATACCCTCTTCAACCTTAGAAACTTTCTCCAAGGTCAGCTACACACGCTTTATTTCATAAATTCAAATTAGGTCAGTAACTCAGCATTCCCATGGTGGAAAGGAATGAGAGAAGACCAAACCAACACTTAACCAAGACCCAAAAAAATGTCTTAGATCAATCACATGCTTCATCAATTAATTCTTAATCCTTCATATGAAGTGTGAACACTAGGTCGTCCAAACCTAATGAAAACATAAATGAGCTTTGAAGTACATGCTTCCTAACAAGAAGATAACATGCGGATGACATAACATGCTTCACCATGCACAAGAAAACATCTTAGATGCATTTAGATACATCCACAACAAGTGCAACAACCTTCATACACAGAACACCTTCCATCTATCCATCCAGACTGTACAAACACACACAATAGCTCTGAAACTTGTCTTCCAGAACACCAAAGCATGAAAAAATTTACCAAAACACAAATAACACCATTACAAGACATATTCTAGATACATAATTCTTGAAACAAACAAGCGAAGGACTACGGAGCAGAAACATTTCTCACAATCCATAGACAAACAACTTTGTCAAACCAGTTCACACACTGGTAAACACATCTTTCACTCTCCATCAAACCAGAAGCTACAAACTAGGAGATATCACCAACATATTCCCATAAGCAACATCTCATATTTGCACAAGCTTAGGGTCAACACAAAAGAAATGTGAAGCACAAACCAGAGCACATTTTGAATACACATATATTTGACTTCTCTATTTATTAATTTTCTCAAAACCACTTGGTAACCCATCATATCAGCATATCTACAACATCATAAAGATAGCTCCATGTACTCACAACATCTCAACAACATCTCAAAGTCTATACATGCACAACCTGCAACATCATGTACTGTGTTGACATCAATGACAACATTAATGTCAACACCACCAAACTTACTCATACTTGCAAAAATCTACCCCTTTTTCATTGATTGCAACACATGATTTGAAAAACCATCAAAGAAAAAATACATTTCATTCCTGCACTCTCCTTTATTTTTAGATTAGACAACCTGCACAACATTCCTGCACTCTCAATATTCCTAGAAAAGGTCTTCTCTTCCTCTTTTACTATTTTCACATGACTCTCTCTCCCCCTTTGGCATCAATGGAAAAGACCAAAAAGCTCTAATGACTCCCCCTTAGAAGTGCACCCATACAACTCATACTACAACAATGAAAACTTCCTACTCCCCCTGCGGAGTAGACCCATTCATCAGTCCAGATAAATGAAGAATTTGTAGATCCATTGCACTGATGCACCTCCATGTGCACCTAGTTTGAAGGACAGTCAATGACCCCCAACTTCACCCTGAGATACTCAAAAGTATCCTTCAGAAGAGCCTTAGTAAATATATTTGCAATTTGATCCTTTGTAGACACATACTCTAGCCTGACTTCATTCCCCAATAATTTTTCCCTCAAGAAATGATATTTGATAGATATATTTTTTTTTCTTGAATGCATTACCGGATTCTTTGAAATGTTGATAGCACTTGTATTATCATGTAGAAGATGGGGATAGGCTCATCACATATCACTCCTATATCCTTCAATTTTTGCTTCATCCACAAATCCTATGTGTAACAAGATGTTGCAACAATATTCTTTTCTTCTGCAGTGGATAAATAAATTGAATCATGTTTCTTACTTAACCATGAAACCAATCTTACTCCAAAAAAGAATGCACCACCACTTGTACTCTTCCGGTCATCCACACAACCAACCCAATCTGCATTAGTGAAATCTCTCAAGGCAAAGTCAGTATCCTTAGGATACCATAGGCCATAATCCAAAGTGCCTTTAAGATATCTGAATATCCTCTTCATAGTTGTAACATGTGCTTCTTTCGCTTCTACTTGAAATATGGAAACCAAACATACCACATGCATGATATCTGGTCTAGTAGCAGTAAGATACAATAGTCCACCAATCATAGATCTATACTGGCTCTGACCAACTTTAGCAGATTCATCATCTTTACTCAGCTTACATTCGGTCACCATAGGATTACTAACCGGATTGGAGTCATCCATTCCAAATTTCTTTAGCAACTCTTTGACATACTTCGATTGTGAAATGAATATCCCCTTATCAGTTTGATTTGAACTTGAAGACCAAGAAAGAAATTCAACTCACCAATCATGGACATTTCAAATTCTTTTGCATCTCCTCTGCAAACTTCTTACACATACCTTCATTTCCTCCAAAGATGATGTGATCAACATACACTACCACTATCAACATTTTGTTTCCTTCCACCTTGAAATAAAGATTGTTGTCTACAGAGACCTTGTTGAATTTTTGTTGTGTCAGATATATTTCCAATCTTGCATATCATGTTATGGGAGCTTGTTTCAATCCATACAATGCCTTTTTCAACTTACATACCATATCTAGTTTATCTGATAACTGAAATCCTTTTGGTTGTTCCATAGACACCTCTTCTTCCAATTCTCCATTCAGGAATGCAGACTTGACATCCATTTGATATACCTTGAAATCCTTATGGGTACAAAAAGCGAAGAACATCTGAATGGCCTCCATTCTTTCCACTAGGGAAAATGTCTACTCAAATTCAATTCCTTCAGCTTGTGAATAACCCTTGCATACAAGTCTTGCTTTTTTTCTCACAACTTCACCATTCTCATTCAACTTATTCCTGAAAAACCACTGTGAACCAATTACATTCTTATTTATAGGTCTAGGAACTAGTTCCCATGTCTAATTTTTCTCTATCTGCTACAATTCCTCTTTCATAGCTCTAACCTAACTCTCATCTTCGCATGCTTCACACATAGTCTTAGCTTCTATCTTAGAAAGTAAACACATATTTACTTCAACTGCTACCACCTTGCTTCTTGTATTCACACCTTCACTCTTATCTCCAATTATCTGTTCTTCTAGATGATTTTTCTATACATAATTAGGAGTCTTAGGAACAAGTTCTGGAGCTTCTTCCTTCTTTTCTTCTTCTTCTTCCTTATTCTCTTCAGCTACTGGTCCACAGATAGGATCATCTGGTTCAACTTCGCTTATCTCAACAGGTCTATGCATATCTTCATCAACCTTCACATTTTCACTCTCAACAATATTCCACAATATTTTATTGAAGCATCTATATGCTTTGCTCCTAGTTGAATATCCAAGGAAAATCCATTCATCACACCTTGCATCAAACTTTCCAAGATTATCATCATCTCTTTTAATGTAACATCTACTTCCAAACACCTTAAAGTACTTCATAGTAGAAATCTTACCAGTCCATAGCTCATAAGGAGTCTTAGTGATGTTACCTCTGATCTGAACTATATTAAGAACATAAACAATAGTGTGTATTTCCTCTCTCTAGTATACATCAGGTATATTTTCTTCTTTCATCATGGATCTTGCAGCCTCTTGCACATTCTGGTTCTTTCTCTCAATCACTCCATTCCACTGAGGAGTTCTAGGAGTATAAAAAATGCCTCTTTATGCCATGCTCTTCACAAAATTCATTAAACTCACTAGAAGTGAATTCTCCACCTCTATCAGATCTTAAACACTTGATTCCCAGGTTCACTTCATTCTCTACCCTTGCCTTGAACACTTTAAACCTATCTAGGGCCTGAGCTTTCTCCCTAAGAAAAGTAACCCATGTCATTCTAGAATAATCATCAATAAGGAGCATGAAATACCGGTCACCATTTAGACTTCTTGTTCTTGTAGGACCACAGAGATATGTATGAATTAATTCCAACATTTTGGTAGTTGATTTCTCTTTTCCTTTAAAATTGCATCTTGTCTGTTTCCCCAACTGACAACTTTCGCAAATAGTATTAGTAGGCTTTGTGATTCTAGGAAAATCTCATACAACCTCTCTTGAACTAATCCTAACCAGATTATAAAAGTTTACATGTCCCACCCTCTAGTGCCATAGCCAACTTTCATTAACTTGAGATACAAGGAATTGACCATCAACACCCTTAAGCTGATAGATGTTTCCATATGTTCTCCTTCCTACAACAACCATAGTTCCAGACCCTTTTCTGATCTCATAGGTATTATCCTAAAACACAAGCTTGAAACCTTTGTTACACATTTTTCCAACATTTAAAAGATTATGCCTTAATCCCTTAACATAATAGACATCCTCAGTGTTGTGTATTCCATAAAAACTAATTGTTCCTTTCCCAACAATCTTAGCTCCAAAATCATCTCCAAACATGACTAATCCACCATCATAATTTTCAAGCTTAGTGAACTTACTTTTTTCTTCGTTCAGGTGATTAGAACAACCACTATCAATCACCCAATAGTCTTCGTCCTCTCTAGCATGAAATGAAGTAACCAGAGTACCTTCCATCTCATCCTTCTTGTTCTCCAAACCACTTTCCCTTGCACATATTCCAGAGTTAGCAGACATAGATTTATTCTCTAAGGATAGAAACAAGCACTCACTATCATCACCCTCAAAATCATATTCATCATCAGAGATTCCAGCTTCTTCTCTAGTTCATAATACAACTTCTTGAACTTGTTATCCTTTTTTCTTTATTATTGTCTCTTTTCTTCTTATGTACAACTCTATTTGGACATCTTGAAGCATAATGACCAATATTACCACAATTGAACATTTAAAGGGAAACATACCTTTGTACTTACCCATACCTTTCTTCAACTTCCTTGTAAAGTTTTCTTCCAACTCATCTGAACCATCATTATCCAGATCATCTTTAGTCTTTGTTGCTTTAAATGTTGATTCTATCTTCTCCTTTTCTTTTCCAAACTTTCTCATCTCAAATGCAATCAAGGTGCCAAATAACTGTTCTTTAGTAAACTTTTTAGGATCATACACTTCTTCAATAGTTGAAACCTTATTAGTGTAACTCTCCAGAAGGGTCATCAATATCTTCTCCATCACATATTCATCAGTTAGAGTACCCCCTTGAAATTTCACATCATTCACTACAATATCAACCCTCTGAAAATAGCTTGCAATATCTTCAACTTCTTCCATTTCAAGTTCTCATATCTGCGCTTAGCTGTCAGCTTCTTTGACAAATTCACTCTATCATAATTTCCTTCATACATATCATCCAACTTCTTCCACACTTCATAAGCAGTGCCCAAAGAAATAACTTTTGTTCGCTTAGTCTTAGATAAAGCACTGTAGATTACATACCTCACTTTCTCATTCTCCTCATAAACTGAAATCTCATCTGCAGAAGTAGGAACACTTTTTGGTGCAACATACTTCATCTCAACAACCTTCTAGGTCCTGTAACCAAGAGAGATTATGTAACCTCTCATCTACACTTTCTAGTCACTACAGTTAGATCCATCAAACATAGGTATTTCTAATTTGTGTGTCATCAGATCTACCTCAAGCGGTTAAGCTCACTTCCAAGGAACCAAATGCTTTGATACCAATTGTTGAAAGGGGCAAGATGACTGAGAGAGGGGGGTGAATCAGTTGTCACCAAAAAAAAACTCAGATATGAAAAATATATCATTTTCTCATCCACTTAATTCTATTATTAAGTATGAACATGAAATGCAAATAACAGAAAGTAATATCAACACAGAAAACACTAGATTTATGTGGAAAACCCAATGAGGGAAAAACCACAATGAGGATTAACTCACAATATAAAGTAATAGCAAAATAAAATACAAGAGGCTCACTTCCAAGAGCTCACTACCCAGATACAAAGGCTCACTTCCTATAGAAAGGACTCATTGTCCAACAGGGAGGCTCACTGCCTACAAATATAAAAGATAATAGAAAAGATCCACCACAATAGGTTACACACATTCACAACCTTGATCAAAAGAATTGTAGACATTGTCAGCTCATTTCTTTCATGAATCTAACACATTAAAGTACTGCTACCTCAATTCACTTTCACACAACTCTACTTTTTAAACTTCTAGCTTCCTTGATTGATTCATTCGCAACATCTCGACTTGTATTTATACCCTCTTCAACCTTAGAAACTTTATCCAAGGTCGGCTACACACGCTTTATTTCATAAATTAAAATTAGGTCAGAAACTCAACATTCCTACAGTGGAAATGAATGAGAGAGGACCAAACCAACACTTAACCAAGACCCAAAACAATGTCTCAGATCAATCACACACTTCCTTAATTAATTCTTGATCCTTCGTATGAATTGTAAACACTAGGTTGGCCAAACATAAGGAAAACAAAAATGAACTTTGAAGTACAGACTTCCTAACAAGAAGATAACATACGGATGACGTAACATGCGTCACCATGTACGAGAACACATCTTAGATACATTCATACACAAAACACCTTCCATCAGTCCATTCAGACTGTACAGATACACATAGTAACTCTAAAACTCACCTTCTAGAACACCAAAGCAAGAACACCTTTTCTAGAACAAAGATAACACCATTATAAGACATATTCCATATCCACAAGACCTAAAAAGAACCGGTGGAGGACTACAGAGAAGAAACATTTCTCCCATTCCATAGAAAAACAACTCTATTAAACCAGTTCACACACCGGTGAACACATCTTTCAATCTCTATCAAACAAAAGCTACAAACCACAAGATATCACCAATAGATTCCCATAAGCAACACCTCAGATCCACACAAGCATAGGATCAATATAGAAGAAATGCGGAGCACAAACCAGAGCACATTCTAAATACATAAAGCTTTGAATTCTCTATTTATTAATTTTCTCAAAAGCACTTGGTAACCCATCATATCAGCATATTTGCAACATCATAAAGATAGGTCCATGTACTCACAACATCTCAAAATCATCTCAACTATACATGCACAACTTGCAACTTCATGTACTGTGTTGGCATCAATGACAACATTAATGACAACACCACCAAACTTACTCATACTTACAACATAATTAATGTGTTTAGAGGACTTGTGTTTCCCTTTTCAACTTGTAAGCAAATTTCAGGCTTGGGGTTTATTTCATTATACGATGAAGAGTTGAAGGCATCACATGCATCTCATGAATCCAAGGTCTTCCTAAAAAAGATTATATGAAAGGTCATGAGGCATAACATGAATAGGAGTTTGTAAGGTAGCCTTTCCAACTATAATAGGTAAAGTAACCACACCAAGCGATTTCTTTCCTATGTTGTCAAATCCTCAAATTGATAAGGAATAGGGTTGAATTCTTGATTTTTCCATGCCAAGTCTATCCAAAAGGGTCACACTACACACATTAAGAACAAAACTAGGGTCACAAGGGTTCTTTTTATTCCTAACCTATTATAGATGGCTATTATCATGAAGGCATCATTTTTCTTTCTCAATTCCAAAGGAGGTAGCTCATGTTGATGAAAAGTAATGTCTACATTAACTGTATTCATTCCTTGTATTAGAGCTGCCATATAATTTGCATTTGCATCTAGGGAACCACTACTTGTTGCAAGGTTGTTTGAAGCATAGTGTGATAATTAGGTGAATTTTGAATTAGGTCCCATTGGGATACTTTTGCAGGAGTATGAATTCTTAAGTTTTTTAGCAAGATCATACTCCTTTCCACTATTCAAAGGAAAACGAGAAGCACTAGGCAAGACAAAGTTAGGAAAAGGTAAAGATGTTGATGTTGTTTGTCTTGGTTGTGGATTGATTCTAGTGTTATATGTATGAGCAATGGTACTATGATTTGATTGCTATGAAACATTGTTCTTAGGTGGTTCAAGTGTAAAAATGGGTTGGTTTTGAGTTTGATCTATTTGTGTGAAGGTGGGTAAAGAAAAAGTTAAGGTTGAATCACATTAACGTCTCTTGGTTTTGGTTTGTCATAACAAGCCTTTGTGGATGAACCTTGTGAGATGAAGTCCTCAAGGGATGCATCTAACATGTCAAAGTCATCACTATTAAAAGGCTTGAGGTTTAGGTTAACTCAAACAAAGAGATTTGACATAGTCAAATAACTATGCTTTCTCTAAGTAGTTCATAAGCTTATAGGTGTTTTTGGTTTTATTTTCTACTGATTTCTAAATGTAATATAATCTAATTGAACTATGAACTAATGCTGAAAATGAAAAGTACATGATTCTAATTCTATCCACAATTGCAATGAATGTAAATTATACTATCTCTAGTGATTTGAATATAATGAAAACCATGCAAAATAAAATAGAAAGTTATCAACAGAAAATAGAAGCTCAAAAATAGGGAATTTAGTTTTGTAAAATGTAGATTAAAATTTGCACTGGGACTAAATCACCGAGAGGGGTGTATGAGTCCGAGTGAGTGTTTTTTCACAATTTTTGGAAAATTTTAAGTGTTTTTTATGCTTTTTAGTTTGTATGATCTGTAGAATAAATGAAAATGCAAAATTTAGATGATTTTCAATGATTTGAGATGCAAAACTGTAACCTATATGCACTTTCACTAATGCAAAATTTAGAATCCCTAGAATACCAATTAACTAATATGCAAACCCTAATGCAATGTTAATGCAAGAAAGATCTAGGATGATGATGCAATCCAAATCAAAATTAAAATGTTCTAAATGAAGGTTCACCAAAATTAAATGAAATAAAATGGTTGATTTACTATTTAGGACATAGAACAACACATTTCACAATCATTCATTCAAGGAAAACCCTAGAGATCTTAATCTAAAGTATGCAAAGGAGAAATAGATATTTCAATAGGGTTTTCCTAGAGTCTGGTTATAAACTAAAGAGGGGTTCACCACCAAGCTAGGGCTTGGAAATATCAATGAAATACAAGTCCAAATGCTTAAACCTAATGTGATGCAATATTTCAATAAATGACCTAGAAAAGTATGTAAAACAGAATAGAAAGGTGAGAAATTAGAAGTGTGCACTTGGGAATCTGTAGAGGCCTGGAATGAGCTTTGAAACACAAAAAGTTATGGAATTAAGGCCCACTAGGACTCATACGCCAATATGAGTGTATCAGTCCTAGACTAGGTTTTTGGTTTGGAACAGGTTTCTGGCAGTGTAGATTTAGGATATGTAAAAATCTAAACATTTCCTTGTAGTGGGACTCATACACCACTTTTGGCATATCATTCTTGTTCTACTTTTTCAGGAATTCAAAAGCTCAAATTTGTGCTCCAATATTTTCTCTTCCCTTTCAAACTAGTTTCTGCATTCGAACTTGTAAAAAGACCTATAAAACATAATCTAGAGTTGATTTTCTTATGGGGGTTTGCCTCGATCAAACCCATAGTTTTGTAATTAAACCTTGATAGAAACAATGAATCATGAATGTAAATATAAATGGAAACCCTAACCTTATGTGTGTCTAAGATTAGGAAATGTGGAATGCAATGCAACCCTATTCTATTGTGCTAGAATGAGATGCAAGAATGAAACATGGACATGAATGACTCACTTTGAGATATCCCCAATCACTCAAATGAGCCCTAGTAATGGGTGTACCTTCCTTAGGCTCAAAGTAGGATGATAATGGAGGATGGAATCACTTAGGAAAAAATTCATTAGGCTTGGCTTGATGGATAGTTGCATCCTCCCAACCTAGAATCCATCATGATTCACCATAGGCAATCATAATAAGCCCTTGACAATGCTACATCTTGAATGAAAGTGAACTTGAAGACTTGCAAAAACACAATAATATTGCTTTAGGCTTCAACTTTACTAATTACTTGTTCTTGAATGCTCTTAAAGGATTGGATCTTGAAATTACTCTTCTAAAAATGCTTTGTTAGATAAAAAATGACTTTAGAAGCTTGCATATATAGGAAAGAAAGCTAATGTACTGTTATTTAGATCTCAAAAGTTGACATCAACCAAAAATTTGAATTAAAAAGTTGAATTTCCTGCTCAAACCCCCGAAAAGGCCCCAAATGGGACTCATATGCCACTCCTAGTGTATGGGTACCACCTAGGGGGACTCATACGCCAAAAGTGGTGTATGAGTCCCACCCTAGATTTTTCGGGGTGGGTTAGAATTTTTGATATTTTTGTGGATTTTTTTTGGGTTTTTAGTTGAAATAAGCCTCGAGATCCAAAATAAAGGGTCTTAAGGGCCTATTAATGATGATTTAAAGGAAATTTAATGCAAGGGTACTAAAATATGTTTAGATTAAATGATAAATTGCACTATTTCCAAGAAGGGAGTATAATTTATTTCATTACAACTACTAACATAAGTAGGGATCTCTACCTTTGGCTTGGACCCTTGTCCAATAATTACCTTAAGAAAATTGTTTATTCCTCCATCCACAAGCTCTTCACCCTCTTATTCTTCTTATTCTTCTTCATATTATTCTTCTTCTTCGAGTGCTTATGGTTCTTCCTCTTTGTCACTCACATCTCATGTGATGAATGCTATTCTCTGTTATTCCTCTAATACTATGAGTCTAGTATTTAAAATCACTTTCAAATGGGTAAGTGAAGGATCATGGGAGTCTAAAAAGAGGCAATATGACAAAAATGAATTTTTCATTTTCCCAAAAACATGAAATTATGCTTTGAATTTTTACTTGGGTCAAGTGAAAAGTACATGCTTCCATGGTAAAAGCCAAAGAAAAATGGATATCTATTTAAAATGGATATCCATTAATAACATATATCCGTGTAAAACATATTTATATTTTAAATAGATATCCATTTTAATGGAATCATATAAAATAAATATATTATATATGTAATATATTATATTATATACAATATATAATAGGGTAAGTGCATAAAGATGTGACACACAAAAGATGTCACTTTTGTTTTTTACCCAAAATGACCATTTGGCAAGTGCCAAATGGCTTAGATGATCAAGCCTAAGGCTTGGCCATCCGAAAAAATCCAAATTTGGAAAGTGTCAAATATGGTGAATGCCAAATTCAGCGCTTGCCAAATGAAAGTGCATCCATTTAGGTAAAGAGGGATAGTTGAGATAGATAGAAGTGGAGAGAGAGAGAGGTACATAGAGAGAGGGGGTAGGTTTAGAGAGGGAGAGGAGAGATAGAAAGAGAGGGAGAGAGAGAGACAGAAGTAGAGAGAAGTAGAGAGGGAAAGAGAGATAGAGGGAGAGGTGGGGATGGAGAGAGAGGTGAGAGAGAGAAAAAAAGAGGGAGGTAGGTAGAGTGAGGGAGGGGGAGATAGAGAGAAGAGGGAATGA
>VDFB02193867.1:199458411-199586953 GCA_007258455.2 Sequoia sempervirens
AGGAGGAAGAAAAAATGGCCAAGGTACCATATGCTTCAGCTGTAGGTAGTTTGATGTATGCCATGGTATGCACAAGACCAGATATTGCACATGTTATAGGAGTTGTTAGTAGGTATTTGAGTCATCCCGGAGTTGAGCGTTGGAATGTAGTAAAATGGATTCTCAGGTACTTGAGAGGTACATCCAATAAAATTTGTCTATGTTTTGGGGGCTCTAATACTGATTTAAAAGGCTATATTGAATCAGATTTGGCTGGGGATATAGATACCAGGCGGAGTACCACAGGTTATGTATTTACAGTTGGTGGGACAACAGTGAGCTAGATTTCTCAATTATAGAAGGTGGTTGCTTTATCCACTACAGAGGCAGAGTATGTTGCTGCAACAGAGGTAGAAAAGGAGATGATATCGCTGCAACTTTTCATGGATGAGTTGGGCAAACAACAGGCTAGAAATTACTTGTTTACAAACAACTAGAGTGCTATACATCTTGCAAAGAATTCTGATCTGCATTCTAAAACAAAACACATCCAGTTGAGATATCATTTCATTCGGTTAGTGTTGGAGGATGGACAAGTTAAGTTGGACAAGATACATACAGATGTCAATCCAGCGGATATGTTTACGAAGGCGGTGACAAGGGAGAAGCTGAGCTCCTCTTCAGCTTTAGTTGGTCTCCAAGGTTGAATTCAAGTATAACAAAGCAGCAGGGTCCAAGGTTGGCTAAGAGATTTGGAGAAGAAAATTAATAAAAATCTCTGATAATTCTTAAAATTTCTTGTTTTTCCTATCTTTTCTAGACTTGTACGGGTCGATACAGGATTTTCATGGTATAACCATTTTAGTGGATGTTGGTAAATGTGACCACTATCATTTAAATTTTTTTTGAAGTCTTAAGATAGGAATTTGTAAAAGATATCTTCATCTTATTGTAACTACCCTGTTTTATGTGTTAGAGGGTTTTGAAGAAAACAAAATGATATCCTAAGCCTTCCACCTACTGTACTGACATGTGTCTCAGTGGAAAGGATTCTCTTAGGATGTAATAATGTTTCTTTGTTGATTTTTCAACCTGTGAGTACGTGCAAAGAGAATATGATGATGCCATAGGGCTAGTCAAGTTGTTTTCCTTGTATAAAAAGGGGTAATGAGGGGTGGTTTTGTGAAAATGTGTTTGGGATTTTCCATGTGATGGTTTTTTAAGTTTTTGCAGGGTATTTGAAGCCTGATAGAATCTTTTGTTGGGTCAAATAAGCATGGGAATACAAATTTCTATCAAAACCCTTGTTTTGAGCATGTAAAGCGAGGGTTTCTTCGATCAACATATAGAAGGGCTTTAATCTGAGTTCTAAAGGTAGATTCAGTGGTTTTAGGGCATTTGAATTGTTTCCCCAAGGTTTCAAAGTGTTTGGTGGAGTCTAGAAGGTACTCCCTTTGTAAATTAAGCCTAATTTGTGTAGCCTAGGCAGGGGGTGTTGTATTGAAACTCATAGTTGTTACAAAGGAACCCTATGAAATCTCTTATTTTGGTGAAGAACTTGGTAAAAGGTGTCTAAAACTCCAAGGGTTTGAGGTCTCGAGGTTTTTGTAGAGTCTTATGCCTATTTTTCATGTTTGGAACCTTATAAGGGTTTTGAGGGTGAGTTGATGTCTTAAAGTTGAGATCTTTGGGAAGAGAGTTTTCCTTGTTTAGTTGTGATTAGGCTGAGCTTGTTTGAGTGTGTTCACCACCCCTCTACATCATCCGATTTAGCAATGTGATTATTCCTCTTCCATTGTGATATGTTAGGACTCTTGATCATCTTAGGGGACAATCATTTGCAGAATGTCTTTTAGGAAAAAGACCAAGACATTGGGTAATCAAGAATTCCATTTTAGATAAATTATAGTTCAATATAGTTATTTTGATAGTAATTTCAAAATTCTAAATTATGGTATATAAGTTTCTATTTAGTAGTCTAGCTTGTCAACCATTGACATAATTAATCTAATTTATGGTTTGAATTGTTATTGTCTAGCCAGCTTCAAAGCCACCAAGTACTTTGAGGAGGCTTCATTTTGATGATCCACCACAAGTTTAAGATTTTCTAGAGACATTTAGGGATTGATACATAGTTCTTCAACATGTATATTGTATATAGATCTTAAGATGGCATATGCCACATTTTGTAAACATTGTTTTGAGTTAGCATATATGCCAAATTTGTTCTACACAATTATTCTACAATTTGATATATAAAAATTGATATTCAATCCATTTTGTTCATTGTGTGCATGTCTTTCTACTTTGAAACTTGAAATTGGAATATATAATTTGTTTAGAATGTCTAAGTTATGATCAGTAACATGTTATAGATTAATTAAATTGTATTTTAATAGAACTTATGAATTATAATTGGTAATCAATCAATGTTAGTGTTAAATTTGGTTGGCTTAGGCAACTTCACCAAATTTTATGACCATTTTTCTAATGTTATCAATAATAACATTGATGCTTAGTAATCATGGACAACTTCATAAAAAAGGGATGTTGGAAATGTGATTACTCACATGAGTAGCATAATGGCAGTAGAAAAGCGAGAATAATTAGTGGATAGTCCTAATGAAAATAGGACAATCCTAATGAACCTATGACAATCCTAATGAATGTAGGGAAGTCTTAATCAACCTAGGATGGTCCTAATCAATGTTCTAATGATTCAAGATCAGCCCTCATGAACCTAGGATAGTCCTAATGAACCTAAAATAGTCCTAATGAACCTAGGAAAGTGTAACAAAAACTATACCATAGAATAATATAAATTGAATTTATGTCAAGAAGTGAAGGAAGTTTCAAAATAAAATAAGGAAAGTCATGAACCAATGTCAAAATATCTTTAGGATAGCCATATGTTCCTAGGTGTGCCAACATGAACCAATGTAGGAATGTGTGAGTGATTTTTATGTGAAAATATATACACATGACATTCATGGACATACATAAGTAGGTGCATGCACATAAGATTTGTTATTCTATGGATCTTTTCATCATAAACATCAATATTTGCATACATTTGACAAACTTAATCATGATTACACATTGTATAGGAGCAAATTTTCACCCCTTATGCATATTCCCCTTTCACACACCCTCACCTTAGAAAATAAAATTCAAAGTCAAAATTCCACATCACCCAACTACCTTCTGTCCAATTGGCATTTGTCCTTTGTGTTGGTGAGAGACTATTTGTCAAGGATGCATGCACGACGCATAGAAATCCATGCAGTGCGCTGTCATCCCTGACAGATTCCTGTGTCTAAAGTTGGCAGAGGCGTTACACACCCAATTGGGACCGAATTGTAACACCCTCTTCAACTAACCGACCCAAAAATGGCAGGTTCTTCTTCATTCTTCCTTCAAATTCATTCATTCTCACTTCATTTCATCTTCTATCCATTCTCTTGCATTCTCTAGCAATTCTCTTGAGAATTCACTTCACTCTCAAGTAGCATTTCAACACTCCATTGTAGTAGCACTCCATCAAATCCACATTGCAAGTGTGAAGCAAGCCATAAAAGCATGGGCTTGGAGTCTTACGAGACCTCCCCTCATCATAGTTGTAGCTGTGGTGACTTTTCCAAGTCCATATCTCCTCCATTGGCTAGTGAGATTTTGGGTGGAGGTGGTAACATTTCACTCCTCTCCTTTGTGATTTGGTTGAGTAGCATTGAATTGTTTTGTAGTGTGTATTGGTCTATTTTCTTTCCTTTATCGCATATTCTACTTCTTTTATTTTTGGTTGTCTATGGAGGTGGAAACACCAAAATATTAACCTGGTAATTCCTGATACAACCACCAAATTTATACAAGATCCAAGATCCACAAGAGGCGGTTAATCCATGTCATGAACCCAAGTGTTGCGCTGCACAACACAAGGATACCAAGGGTGAAACTATTGCAACATAAATACCTTGGCTAATTTATTGTTTATGCAGGGACAAAACAAATATCCATTATAAATGGATATCTGTTATGAGCACTAAACAAAAGGTTTTGTGCGGATACAAAATGGATATCCATTTAAAATGGATATTCTTTAAAAAAAAAAAAAAAAACCAAAGAATATACATAAAACCAATATTGTATTATTAATATATAATAAATATATCAAAAATTATGGGCCAAGAAAAACACATTGTTTGTTGGGTAACTTTGATAAAGTGTTACAAAGATAATCAAGAGGTGCTAGAATAGCACAACCAACTTTGTGGTATGTGAATAGAGTGAAGCACATAGCAGAATGTATTCCCCCACCTTAAAGTAATTGTTGATGCCAACTGGGAGAAATTTCCTTTAAGATAGAAAGAGTGATACATGCAAAATAGGTGTGAGATCTTTACAAAAGCAATATGCCAAATGATATGTTCCTAAAAGCTACATCATGATGAAGGGTTTCCCCTAAGACCAACAAAGGTAATGCCATATATAACAATCAATATCACACAATAGCATATAAGGGATCCAAACACCTTGGGTCCTGGTATGAATATATGATAAATAATGTATATCAAAATGATAATTTTGAATTGACACCATTCCCAAAATACATTGGAACTATGAGTACAAGGGAAGACGAGCACATGAAAACAAATAAAAATTTAGGGTCAACATTGAAGAGACCTATTGTGTGGTCTCATAATACACTCCATGTTACTTAAAATAACATGAGGACCCGACCTAATAATAATATATTTTAACAAGCCTTAATTGCAAAAGGGATAAGAAAGACTAGTATGGTGGTTTGATTGCATGTAAAAGTTTGAAATAGTTAAATTTGAGAGGTGAGGCATTTGCAGAATGTAACACCCTATGGAATTGAGTATCACAACTTTTGATTTGGTGATAAGCATAGTATAGCCCACAAGGTCTTTAGTGAAATGCGTAGGTGAAAAGGGTTGTTTCATCGCACAACTATCTTAATGATAAAGTAGACCCAAAAAAAAATTGAAAAGTAAAATGGTATAGATCAAATATTTTGAAGCCTATTGAATCTAATGCGATGCTCATCTACTATACTAACTATTGAGGAAGTAAAAGAAGTTTTTTCCAAAGGGGACCTTAAGTAATAATAGTAATAATATGGTGTGAAAGATATTTGGTGAATATATTAGTACTGAATCAGTTAATTAGGGATTTGAGGAATTCGATAGCACAAGAAATTCTTGAACCTTCCTTTAACAATATTTTGTGAAAGTTACTTAATAGTGAAAAACACAAAAATGTTAGCAAATGCTATGACTGGGTAGGTCAAAAGCTTGGTTTGGTGAAAATTAAGGGGAATTGAGGATCTAAGAATTTTTAATGTTTTTCCTTCCTTTGAATAAAATTATGTGATTAATTGCATGATAATTCATTTATTGTGTAATAATATGTTGGTGTAGGTAATAGGCTACAAAATGTGGAAATAAATGTTGATTCTAGTAGTAGACATTTTTCTCGATTCTAGTAGTAGATATCTTTCCTAATACAATAAATGGTGTATTCAAATACGATAATTTTGAAGATTTTTGGGCTGCTGAATTGAATTTTCAATTTTGAAGCCCAAAGAAACCCAAATACTACATTATCTGATTTCTTTAGGAATCAAGGAATCTTCAATAGGAATAAAAATATATCTATGAGTACAAAATAATGTTTGGAATGTAAAGAAAATATGTTGAAATGTGCTATGTCAAATTAACAAGATTTAGAATATATTTCAAATATCAATGTGAGATGCAAATAGGAAGAAAAAACCTAATACCTAAACTAGCCTAACCTCCTAATAACTAGGATTCTAGAATTTTTTACCTTTTACCTTTTTACATGGGACAAGAATAGAACATAATAGAAAAATAGAATATTAACATATTGTTGGTAGGTGAATTGGAACTTGAAATGATATTTTGACTCACCCAATGGAAAGTGACAATAACACACCAATAGTTGGAGAGATTGCTTGTGAAATAATAATCTTCCTCTACGTTTGAGAGGGGCATCTCCCTCGTATGTTGGGAGTTTTAGGATTTTTATGTACTTTTAACCCAAAAGTACAAAAAGGTGAAAAGATAAATTATAAAGTTGAATTGTAAAAGCACAAAGTTGTGTCACACTTTCAGCCAACTTATCAGCACAACTGAATTTAAGTATTTCTAATTAAAAATCAATTTTGGTCAAACATATGATCTAGTAAGATTCATTCTAGCTAAGTTAGATGCTTCCACAACTTTTTCAACTAAAATTTTTGGCTAAAAATGTATGGAGCATCACTTTGAGTCCAATTTACCAAAAAGAAAAAATTATTTGAAAATCTTGAAGTTTCAATAACTCTTGCTAATGTAAACAACATTTTTTTAAAAATATAAAATACCCTTTTGTAGATCCATAAGTGTAGTTTTCAAAATATATTTATTTTAATAGTTTAATTAATTTTTATATTTTATTTTTTTTTTTACTAAAAGTAGGTTTTTCCACAAAATATAAGGTTGATTACTATGCCAAGGAAAAATACTAAAACTTATTAAAAAAATTGAAAAAAAATATTATGCACTAGATAAAAGAATCTAGTTTAAGATGGTATAATCTTGTTTCCATTTTAGATAAATATTTAATATGAAAGTTGACGTCCGATGAAAACAATTATTTTTATTCATGCACATTTTAATATTTATTTAAAAATATATATTTATCAAAATTGGAAAAAATATATCCATGCACTAAAATTTCAAGTTATAAATACACACAAAAAATTTGGAAGAAAAAAAAATTCTGTAAAAAGTTTGACGTCCATGCAACCATTTTTTAGCATTTTATCAACTAAATTATAGTTTAATTTATTAAAAAAAACTAGTTTAAAATAATTTTTATATTTTTTTAAAAAATACAAACATAAAATATACTAAAAAATAAATATTTTACTAGTTTACATCATTTCAAAATTCAAAACATATATGCCACTTTTTAGTGATTTATGTTTAAAAATTGGATCAGCGTTGGCTGTTTCCTTTATAAAGTGTGACAAAACTTTGTGCTTTTACTAATAACAAAAACCCCAACAATAGACATACAAATATCAATTGAGATTTCACAACAGACGAAAAATTACAAGGGGTTTCATTACAAATATGTTTTTGATATACAATACAATAAAATAAAGATAACAAATTTCAACATACAAGGAAACAGGTTATCTTAGCACATTCAAACCAAGATACCAAGGTATGATTGTGTTTCATCAATCACACATAAATGACAAATAGATACCACAATTACACAAAGAGATTACAAATTTAACATACGAGAAATCAACAAAATAATCTAGAAACACATTGAAGACATACTAATCAAATACATTATTGATAATCTTTGTGAAATTACACAATATCAAAATCCCTCAATTTCAAAGTGTCAAACCAAAATTCTTGATACAATTACTCTCAAAAGTTCTCAAAAGTTTTCCCCTTTTGCAAAAAGTCCCCCCCTTTACAACAACTCAAGAGCCTTGTATTTATAGGCCTCTTCTTGATAACTACCTCTAAATACTTGGTAACTACCCTAGCTACTTTCTAAATACCTCCTAACTACCTTTGAAGTACAATAATGTTACTTAGGATTTACATCACTTTTCTGAAAATAAATCTCATTTTCTAACCTTTTGATTACAATAAGTGACATAAGTCACTTTTACAAAAATCATTAGAAACCTATAAATTTTGAGTTATGAATTTTTCCAAGGTACTTGTCCATATTTTTCATCTCCATCTATACTTGTAACCACATAACCATCAAGGTATAAGGTCAAAAATATTCACATAATGATCCACTTATAGAGAAATGTGAAAATTTACACTCATCAAATCAATGTATTGCTCCTCACTATCCACTAGCTTTGCATGACAATATGCAATGAAAGCACTAATAAATTTGACACCATCTGACCTTGTAATGGAGTTTGGAATGATATCAAAGAGTGGAAGAGCTTCTTTTCCATAACCATACATAACATGATCCAAAATTTTCACATTGATCCATATTTAAAATAATGGTATCAACTCATCCCTAACAATGATCTTCCTTGCAACTATCTTTCCCACCACTTTTATTCTATAAACATTTCAAGCCATTCTATAACCATACATAACATGATCCAAAATTTTCACATTGATCCATATTTAAAATAATGGTATCAACTCATCCCTAACAATGATCTTCCTTGCAACTATCTTTCCCACCACTTTTATTCTATAAACATTTCAAGCCATTCTATAACCATACATAACATGATCCAAAATTTTCACATTGATCCATATTTAAAATAATGGTATCAACTCATCCCTAACAATGATCTTCCTTGCAACTATCTTTCCCACCACTTTTATTCTATAAACATTTCAAGCCATTCTATAACCATACATAACATGATCCAAAATTTTCACATTGATCCATATTTAAAATAATGGTATCAACTCATCCCTAACAATGATCTTCCTTGCAACTATCTTTCCCACCACTTTTATTCTATAAACATTTCAAGCCATTCTATAACCATACATAACATGATCCAAAATTTTCACATTGATCCATATTTAAAATAATGGTATCAACTCATCCCTAACAATGATCTTCCTTGCAACTATCTTTCCCACCACTTTTATTCTATAAACATTTCAAACCATAAAGGAAAATATTTAATTTGAAGTATAAAGGCACAATGACTTAGCATACACCAAGGTGAAACTCTTCGAATCTTTTTTCCAAACAATTCACATGCCTACAAATGAATCATGTCTTTTTTTTCACGTCATATTTCTACGTTGACCTTCTCATACATTGCTTATAAATTCTTCAAACAATTTTTGAGTTTTATACTCCTATTCTTCTAATTTTTGAAACATTTTGAATTTAAATTTTTTGTTTAGAAATAAAAAAGATATCATAGTTTTAATGTGACTATGTTAAATTGAAAATTCCCCAATGCACAACACAATTGCATTTGCTTGAGAGTTTCAAAAAATTATTCAACAAACCAATTTTGTGCACAACCTGCAATCATTGGATTTCATTTGATGACACGTCCCCAAGGAATTTTGTTGACCACTTCAACACCAACCTTGTACAAGCTTCCACATTTACATGCATGCCTTCAACAGAATTCATAACTTCAAAATCTATCAAAATCCCTTCTTTTACATGCCAATTGCATTTACTTGAAAGTTTCTAAAACCTTTAAAGAAAATATATATTCATGCA
Source organism: Sequoia sempervirens (assembly GCA_007258455.2). Lineage (NCBI taxonomy): Eukaryota > Viridiplantae > Streptophyta > Pinopsida > Cupressales > Cupressaceae > Sequoia > Sequoia sempervirens. The sequence goes on from VDFB02193867.1 coordinate 199,467,679, forward strand.
TATTTTGTAATCATCATTCAATTGATGTGGCTAGTCCATGTTATTTCACACTCAATACATTCAAAATTTTCTTAAGGATTTTCAACAAATCCATTTTTTGTATATTCTCCACGCAGCTCACGTCCTCATTAAACCTATAGTTTGATGGATTTTTATGCATTCAAATAGAGATTTTTTATAGATTAAAACTCATCAACTCTCGAATCTTTCACTTTGGTATAAGCATGTGAGATATTAACAAAAGTCAAGGGCATTAAATCTGCCCATTAAATTTGCTTAAGATTTTCAACAAATCCATTTTGCACATATTCTCCAATTATTGCAATCCACAAAGCGATATTTTTTTGAGATTAGTGGCACCTTCAAATTTTGAAAATTTGAAGTGCTTATGCCCTTTCAGTTTAATGACTGGGGTAGGTCTACTTCCTATCAAATATACCTTGGAGCCCATCTTTGCCAATTAAAATTTTGCAACTCAATTGTCTTCATACAAATCCCTGTGATAGAAAGATTTTTGGGATATATGGTAGTAAGCCTACTTAGTTTTGTGCTTTCAGAATAAGTTTTGATATGCCATAATGTGTTTCTAACTACGATCGGGCTAGATTTGGTGTTCTAAAAAGTTGCAAATTTCAAGAATTTGAGGGAAACCCATTTCTTATTTTGGTCTCAAACATCTCCATTTCTAGTTTCATCAAAATCCAATGTTAAATGGTGCATTATTTTAATGTTTTTCAGCTGCGGTGAACACCTCCAATAGGCCTATTTACAAATGAATTACTAAATTTTGGATTGCTAGGTGAGATGTGATGAAAAACCCATGTTTTATTTAATTAATTAGGCCAACTTGCAAAAAAACTCATCTCTCGGGGTTCCCATTTGTGCACAATAAAATTTCATCATTTGGCCGGCAGGAGAAATTAAAACTTGCCTATTTCCTAATGTTTTGATATGTGATATTTAAAACATTTTCAATATTTTAAATAATTATTTACAATGGAACTTTATAAAACCTTATAAATAAAGAAATTGTCTCTCACAAAACTTTTCTTGCCATCCTGACCAAAATTTTGTCACTAAAGGAGATGTGTGGGGGTGTGGGGAAGAAGTGTTTGGAAGAAAATTTTGTTGGGCACTCATTGTTGTTGATTCCACGTGGTTGGCATGTGTTTTATCACAATGTTGAGAGGAGTTTTTTCTCTCATAGTGTTTCTACGCAATCCCACAACAACAAATGTTGCCACTAGAGGATGCTTGTGGGATGGCGAGATTGCATTTTTGGGGCATTTTTAAGGCTTCTCGGGGCTTGCATTGTGGCTAAATATATGTCTCCCATCCATGTTTGGATGCTTGAGGGAGGTTTTGAGGCCTTCAAATGGGTGAAATTTTCTGATTTAACCCTCTAAAAATTTCCTTCAACTCCTTTCACACCCTTGCAATGTTTTGATTGTCATTTCAAGCCTTTTTTTGATGAATAGGCAACTATCTATATTAATATAAATAAAGATAAGGATACATATTAAAAAAAAAGGTGGGTGGTAAGAAGGCACGCCTCGAGAGTCACATGGGAAAAGCCCAAAAAACCAAAAAAATAGAGTCACATGGGCCTAGCCCAGAAGTCCATAAAAAATACAATTATATAAAAAAATAGCCATCAAGTGACCATAGCAGTGCCAACAGAGCTAGGAGGGTCTCTATCATTCATGTGCTTCCCCCATACATCAGCGGGGTCTAGAGTGATGTCAAGAGGAGGACCCCAACCATCATCAGCATCTTTTTCTCTCTTTATCTTTATCCCAGCGCTGGGGTGAGATTGCAAGTGCTAGACGTGAAAAGCTTTTCTAGAATCTAGCCAACCAAAGCTAGTAGCAAGAGTGTCATCAGAGGGCTACCTGGAACCACCACCGCTGCTCCTCATAGCTCCTCCAGAGGGCCACCCCTGGCCAGCCCACAAAGGAGGAGAACGAGTCTACCAAGGAGGGTAGGAACCACGCCAAAGAGGAGGCTGAGAGTGGGGGCGAGCAGAGCCACTTCATTGCTGACCCTGAGAGGGCGACTGACATAGAGAGGAAGTGGGTGAAGCGAACACCCAAGAAAAAATACATGGGGCTTTGCCCCAATGATCCAAAAGAACCTGAAGGTGAATCACCTCAAGTGCAACCTTGTTGGCCTAAACCTGAATCTATAAGAGCACATTAGAGCAAATAATAGCTTTAGAATACAAAGAAACATTTTTATCCATTTGTGTGTTAGCAAATATGAAGGCATTTCTATCTTTCTAGATATTGACGAGGATTTCCACCTTGAAAGTGTGCCAAAGTTGGGTATACTTAGCCAGGAGTTTGGGCGAGTCTCCCAATAGAACCATATGCCAAGAGAAAGGCTCCAGTCTAAAAGGCCAAAAGAAGTCATGAATCCAATTCAAAAACTGTTGAGCTCTGGTACAAAACTAGAAGAGATGCTTAAAAGAATTAGCTTTCCCACAAAAAGGGAAATGAGGATCCTGGACCCCCAAGTGAACAAGTCAAGAACCCATAGGCAAGCCTTGGAAAAGAATACAATTTCAATCCTTTTTAAATGCTCATTAGCAGGGGAAACAAACCAATAATCAAATAAATGTATTGCATTATTGGAAATGACTTGCAATGCTACTCTCTACCACAAAAATTGAAGATCAATCACATTTTTAATATTCAGGGTAGATTTTTAGGGTGTTTTCAAGTTCAATTTATGGTTATTTCTCATTCAAAGGTTGTCCCAAGGTATTTCCCATGTCTTGAGAGAATTTTCACGATATTTTGATCTTTTGTAGGGTGCCAGTAAGAAAAGAAATGACCCAATTACTATAGTCACAAGCTGCATCTCATTCTTCTTTTGTTGTAATGGTTAATGCACCATGTGAAGGTTTCAAATGGTCTAGAGATAATTTTGTGCCAAGAAAGAAGATTGAAGAAGGAAAACATGCATCCTGAAAATGGTGTAAAATGCTAAATTGGTAATAGAAAAATTGCACAAATGATTAGTTGTCAAACAACTATTTGATAAAATTTCAAATATTTTTAGAGAAATAAATGAAAGATTTAAAGATTAAAATGTGTAGTAAATGAAAATTTTAATTGCTCTAGTGAAATGGGTTTTACCCAGAAGTGAAAAAATTTCACTGTCATGTGAAAATGCAATTGTAAATGTATTTTTACATATAGGTCAAAGAGTTGCATGAGATTTGAAGATTTAGGAGAACATAAAATTCAATTGCAAAAGAGGAGGGAAAAGGATGTGTAAAGGAGCATCTTCTAAATACCAATTTGTTGCAAATCTGAAGGTTGAGCTTGTGATAGCTTTCAGATAGAGATTCAATCTAACCTTTGTTATCTTCTTTATATTGTAATCTCTATCTCATTTATAAAGGTTATAAGTTTTGGGAGGCTCTTAGCTTTTAGGTTTTTGGCCATGGAAGAAGTGTACTGAAATTGTTGAATGCCAAGTGTGAAAATCCTTATGTTGTAAGTTCATATATTACAATGCTCCTGTAACTTGAATGCAGAGATATGAATATATATTATTATGTAATTGTCTCAATGTAATATATCATTTGGATTAAAATAAAAAAGTTATTTAGGTTCTTCATACACGTTTTCTATTTGAGATATGTGTTTTTTTTCTTTCCATTCAAGGAGTCATGTAAATGCTTGCATATAGGTAATGAGGGTATTGTATTTCTCAATTGGATTGATAAGTAGAATTTCATGACATGCTTAAGAATACCTTTCTATCATAATGCAATAGATTTTTGTAGGTCATCATGATTATGTTATAGCTTTACAGTGTGATGTGCATGATATGTCACTCTATAGCCCAAGGCAGAAAATGGTCTTGCATAGTTTTCATTCCCCATCCTCAAAAACAATCTTCAAATTTGAAAACTATTTCCTTACTTTAATTAGTTTATATTTCTTTTGTGTCTCAACTTCATGCTTATAATGAAATGAGAAGAAGGGGTACACCATTATTTGATGTAGCCATACACATCCTTGTTGTATTGTATGAAGTTTATCTGCTTTACACTGTGTTGCACCATAAGCTAAATATTTGTATCTAGTGTCACATAGGACCACCATCCTAGGTTTTTTAGAGCCTGAAGTGTAGGGGAGAAAAGTACAAAATCCATCTCCCATTCATTGGCCACTAATATTGAAGTTCTTGAAAGTAAGTGTTGGCTATCCTTTAGAGGATTTTAAAGGTTTATCTAGGAAAAACACCAATAGATTGACGACTCTACTGGGGAGATCTGATACAAAGGAAAGTCTTGAGAAACTTAGTAATAAACCCAAGAGGCAAGGTAATCAAAGCTCAACTCCTTTTTGCTTGCTCTTAGAAATAATTTTAGGCTACTAACAAGGGATTCTCAAAAAGACTTGATTAAAATAATTTGAGATAGTGCTCATGCATGGTAGATCTATCATGGGTTCAACAACCTTAGATACAATTCAAATGAGGTGACAAACAACAACTACCAAGGAAACTACACCTTGCATTGATCAACCAAATAGAATGGTTTCAATGTAACACAAAAGAAACCATTACAGAACATTCAAACTACAAAGAAAGCTCGGGAGACCTCTTTTAGACATTCAAGAGTTGATTTCATAAATTATATAACCCTATTTCTATGCACAAACCCCAACTTGATTTGATTCCCATGCTTTCCTTATGGCTATCTAACAGTTCACTTGGGACAGTCAAAATTAAGCATGTAAAAATCTTTCAAAAATCCCCAAAACTATTGATTCAGGTCTAAGAGACCTCTAAAGACATTTCCCAACCCTTAACTATGCCAACCCCTATGAATAAAATGCAAATATTTACACAAACCCCATAGTGTAAGGGTTTTACACTATTTTTGAGCTAATTTGGAGCGAACTGGTGAAGTTTTCTTCCCAATGCATGCATAATAGGACCTCCAACCTTGAAAATATTAAACATACTATGAAATTTTTTTGGGTGATATTTTAGCATTTTTGAATGGTGGAATCAAAAGACATCACATTTTGAAAGCCCACGGGTTATCCTAGCTAGGGTTTAGGCAGATTTTAGAAAAATTGTTATATCTTCCTTATTACTCAATGAAAATTCATGCCACCACTTGAAAATGAAATAATATTCATCAAACTAAACATGAAATCAAATATTAATTATTATAAAGAACGTATAGGTCATACAAGCTATTAGAATGTGCTGCAACTATAAAAAACACCAAAAAAACTTCATTTCATTCACTCCAAGTTTGAAAAATCAATACAATAATGCTTGCATTCAACCATTTCAGCATATTCATTATTTTTCAAACTATTTACAATTTATTCCCACATTCCAACAATTGCATGTAACTGAAAACCACATTTTTGACACTTTCTAAAAGAAGTTGCATGACAATTTGGCAACTTTTGACAATTTTTGCAATTTTGCAACTTTTCCCACCAACAACTAAACCCACTTGACCAAAAATGAATTGAATAGATAGGAGATGGTCATAAATGACCTTACTAACCACTAAAACCCATTTTCAACCCAAAATTACAAAAATACCAAAAATGAGCAATAATGAAGTGCCTAGTGCCCCTACACCATACAACCAAGGGGAAGAATACTCAAGTCCCACTTGAGTGCAGGTATTAAAAAGTGTATTCATGCTTGATGATATCAGCTTTAGAAATCCAGGTAGCATCTTCCATGGGAAGATCCCTCCACTTGACCAAGTATTGCAAATAGGTGGTGTTTGTTGTCTTCTTGAGCTCTTTTGTATCTAATATGCACTCCAACTCTAAAGGCTTGCTGGGAGGAAGGTATTGGATCCATTCTTCATCTTCAAATACTTGAGAACCTAATTTATTACCTGCAACAAAATTTCCTTTGAAATGGTAAAGGTCAAAAACATTAAATATAGGTGAAATTGCAATTCCACTTGGTAGTTCAATCTCATATGCATTTGGACCAAACTTGTGAACAACCCTACAAGGTCCAATTTTATTCATTTTCAGCTTGGAATAATATCCCTTAAGAAATATATTCTTCCTTAGATGAGCTAGAACCAAATCGCCAACCTTAAAAGTGACTTTTATCCTATGTTCATCAACCCTTTTCTTATACTTTTCAACACTCTTTTGCAGTTGATCTTTGACCGATTAGTGAATCTCTTTCATAGACACAACAAATTGGTCACCCTCAACACTTATCCTCTCCATCCCACTTGTATCTCTCAATTCAAAGATTCCTCTAGGATGCAACCCATAAACAAATTCAAATGGACTCTTACCCACACTCCTATTGACTAAATCATTATATGAAAATTCTTCCTAAGGAAAGATTAGATCCCATTGAGTAGAATGCTATTTTTTAATACATCTCAAGAGGTTACCAAGACTCCTATTGACTAGCTCGGTCTTCCCATCAATTTGGGGGTGATATACAGAGCTGAAACTAAGGTTAGTGTCAAGATTCTTCCATAAATTTCTCCAAAAATGCCTAACAAACTTACTATCTCTATTTGAAACAATACTTAAAGGAAAACCATGAATTCTTACCACTTCCTTGAAGAAAAAACCTGCAATGTATGATTCATCATTAGTTCTCTTGCATGGGATGAAATGTGCCATCTTGGAGAACCTGTCCACTACAACATAAATAGAATCAAAACCTCTAGGTTTTTTTGGTAAACCCATTACAAAATCCATGCTTATTGACTCCCAAGGCCTATTTGGAATGGGAAAAGGCTGATACAAGCCTGCATTAGTATTGCTTCCCTTTTCCTTTTGACAAATAACACATTTCTCAACAAACTTCCTTACATCACTTTGCATTTTAGGCCAAAATTAGTGCCTTCTCAGGTGCTCCAAGGTCTTATCAAGACCAAAATAACCTGCATGAATTCCACTATGCTTTTCCTTTATCAAATTATCCCTCATGGAACATTTAGGCACACAAATTTGAGCTCCGTTGAAGAAAAAACCCTCTTGAATCAGATAATTAGAGTTTATCTCATAAGAAACACCATTAGATTGGCTACAAGCTGCATCAATATCTTTGAAATCAACATCATCTTTATACATACCTTTTAGTGCTTCAACACCTACACTTTACAAATGGATTTCTTGTACCATGATTTTCCTCCTACTCAATGCATCAGCTACTTTGTTTGACTTCCCCTTCTTATGTTTGATGGTGAAGGTGTAACCTTGCAAATATTCTACCCATTTGACATGCCTATGACTGCATTTATCTTGACTATTCAAAAATTGGAGAGCATGATTATCAGTAAACACTATGAACTCCTTAGGAAGTAGGTAGTGTCTCCACTTTTTCAAGGACTAAACTAAGCCATACATCTCTAGGTCATAGGAAGAGTATTTCTTCTTAGCTTCATTGAGTTTTTCACTAAATAAAGCTATGGGCCTGCCCTCTTGACTTAAGATTGCCCCTATGGAATAACCACTTGCATCACACTCAATAGTAAACACCTTATTGAAATCGGGTAGAGCTAATATGGGATTCTCTACTACCCTCTTTTTCAAGCATTCAAAACTCTTTCCAACCTCACTAGTCCAAACAAACTTCTTTCTCTTTTCCCCCTTTATAGTATCCAACATTGGAGCACAAATATGACTGAAACCTTTAATAATTTTTTTATAAAAATTGGCCAAACCATGGAAACTCCTTACCTTAGCAACTGATTTGGGTGGAGGCCAAATTAGAATAGCTCCAACCTTGTTGGGATTCATCTTCAATGTGTCATTTGTAACCAAAAAACCAAGATATATTAACTCTGCTTCATAAACTCACATTTCTTAAAATTGATCATTAGTTTCTCTTCATGCAATCTCCTCAAAACCAAATCTAAATTTTGTAGATGCTCTTCCTTAGTTTTTCTAAAAACAAGAATATCATCAAGGTAAACCACAACAAACTCACCAATAAAAGGCTTAAGAACTTCATTCATCAACCTCATGAAGGTGCTTGGTGCATTTGAGATACCAAAAGGAATCACAAGCCACTCATAAAGTCCTTCATTTGTCTTAAATGTTGTCTTCCATTCATCTTTGGGTCTAATCCTGATTAGGTGATACCCACTCTTGAGGTCTATTTTTGAAAAGTAGCATGCTCCACCTAGACAGATCATCAAGTCTTCCATGCGTGGAATGGGGAATCCATATCTAATTTTAATCTTATTGATGTCCCTAGAATCAGTGCACATCCTCCACTCATCTCCTTTCTTTGGTGCTAAAACAGTGGGAACTGAACAAGGACTAAGGCTCTCTCTAATTAGCCCCTTATCAAGCAATTCTCGGACTTGTCTCTTAATCTCATCATTCTATTGTGGGGTCATCTTATATGCTACTTTATTAGGTAAACTAGCCCCTGGTATGAAATTAATGTGGTGACTAATATCTCTCATAGGTGGCAGGGTTTTTTGGAGCTCATCTACTACTATATTGGCATACTTCTCAAGCAAGTTTTGAACTTCTAAAGATAACTCTTCTTCTTTTACTGCTGTCACAATAGACCTAGGCTTAACTATGATGGAAAAACCAATTTCCCCCTCTTCTATAGCCATTATGAATTTTGTTTCCCCTAACAACATCACATTGGATTCTACTTGTGTTGTTTTATCTTCATATTTCAATGGTGTTAGTGTATGAGACTCCATCTTTCTTTATGACATATGTTTTCTTTCTACTATCAAGTTTGGCATTCCTATCATACTACCATGGTCTACCAAGAAGAAAATGAAAAATTTCCATTGGAATGATGCCACACAATACCTTGTCCTTATAACCCCCTATATGAAATTATACCCAACATTGTTCATTCACTAACACCTGCTGCCCTTTGTTCAACCAAGGCACTTTGTATGGAGTGGTATGAGGCGATCTTTGCAAATTTAACTTCTCTACCATTTCAACTGAAACTAAATTATCATTACTTCCAAAATCAACAACAAATCTAACAAAATTTACCTTGGCTTTTGCATGTAGTCCTGAAGAGTGAATTTCGTTGGGGTGGTTCCTTCTCCATAGACACTTTAATCAAGATCCTTCTCATCAACAAGGACTCTCCAATTTCTAGTTATACATTCTGTGATAGTGAATTGACACTTTTAGCATCATCTCCACCTTGTGCACTCTAATTTCTCCTCTCATTTCTAACTGAATTAGTTGACTGCTCCTCAGGGCATTGCCATGCTTGATGGATTGCAAACTTGTTACACTTAAATAAAACTTGCTATTGAATCCACTTGAGCCTCCTCTATTACCAAATCTACCTCTAGAATTTGGTCTTCTTCCTCTAAAGCTACCCCTTGAATTTGATGTTTGTTCTTATGAGTTACTTGTCTCTCCTTGGAGCCTTTGGGACTATCCTATATACCAACAAAAGTCCCTCTTCCTTTGAATTTTTTCCTTCCTCTACCTCTACTCTGTTTCTCTTGTCTCCTCAACTTGTCTTAATCCTTTATGGCTAACTGATATCATTCTTCAATAGTTCTTAGACTTGAAATACTTAGTTCATCTTGCACGATGTACTTTAGCCCATTCAAATACCTTGCAACTTTGTCAACATCTTCTTCCATGTGGCCTGATCTGATGCTTAGTTTTTAGAACTCTTCAGTGTAGGTCTTCACATCCATATCCTTTTGCTTCAAATTTTGAAGTTTCTTGTACAAATGAACTGCATAGTCATTAGGTAAGAACTTTCCTTTCAATTTTGCTACCATTCTATCCAATGATGTGATCTTTGATTTACCCTTCTTCTTCATCTCTTCTTGTACATAGTCCCACCATAAGGATGCATGTCCTTTTAGCTTTGTTCTTTCTAATTTCACTTGTTGCCCCTCATATATCTCCTCAAAATCAAAATACTTATCCAATCTAGGAGTTCTACTCCATTCAGACTCCCTAAATACACTGTAAGGTCTATCTTTACCTTGGAACCATCACTCTTAACTTCCTTTAGAAATCTCTCCAACCTTCTTTCTTCTTCCTATTCTTCTGGGTGTGCATTTTCACCCATTTCTTCATCTTCTTGGTCACTCAAATCTCCTGTGACCACTCCTCTTCTCTGGTTGGTCTCAACTAATCTGAGTCTTGCATCAAGGCCTTCTTGAATGGATCTCAACTCTGTGGCAAGAGAATCTCTCACCTCTCTGACAATTCTTTCCACATTTATCCTGGGAGGCCCATCTTGGCAATTCTTCAACTAAATTTATCAGTTACCTTTATTGATATCCCCTACTCTAATACCAATTTGATGTAGAGGAAGTTCTTGAGCAACTTAGTAACAGACCCAAGAGGCAAGGTACTCAAAGCTCAACTCCATTTTTCTTTCTCTTAGAAGTAATTTCAGGGCTACTAACAAGGGATTCTCAGAAATACTTGATTCAAATACTTTGAGATAGTTCTCATGCATGGAAGATCTATCATGGGTTCAACAACCTTTGATACAATTCAAATGGGGTGACAAATAATAACTACCAATGAAACTGCACCTTGCATTGATCAACTAAATAAAATGGTTTCAATTAGCACAAAATTAACCATTGGAGAACATTCAAACCAAAAATCGGGCTTGGGAAACCTCTTTTAGACATTAAAGAGTTGATTTCATAAATTATATAACACTAGTTCCATGCACAAACCCCAACTTGATTTGATTCCCATGGTTTCCTTATGGTTGTCTAACAGTTCACTTGGGACAGTCAAAACTAAGCGTATAAAAACCTTTCAAAAATACTCCAAAACTATTGATTCAGGTCTAAGAGACCTCTAAATACATTTCCCAACCCTTAACAATGCCAACCCCTATGAAGAAAATGCAAAGATTTACACAAACACCACAGTGTAAGGGTTTTACACTATTTTTTAGCTAATTTGGAGTGGATTGGCGAAGTTTTCTTCCCAATGTGTGTATAATAGGACCTCCAACCTTGAAAATATTAAAGAACATACAACAACAAAAATTTGGGTGCGTTTTTAGCATTTTTGAATGGTGGAATCAAAAGATATCAAATTTTGAAAGCCCACGAGTTACCCTGGCTAGGGTTTGGGTAGATTTTAGGAAAATTCCTATATCTTCCTTATTAATCAATGAAAATTCATGCCACCACTTGAAAATGAAAGAATATTCATCACACTACAACATGCAGTTGACTCCCAATTAGTATAAAGACCGTACAAGCTATCAAAATGTGCTGCAACTATAGAAAAAACACCAAAAAACTTCATTTCATTCACTCCAAGTTTGAAAAATCAATACAATAATGATTGCATTCGACCATTTCAGAATATTCATGATTTTTCCAACCATTTACAATTGATTCCCATGTTCTAAAAATTGCATGTAACTGAAAACCACATTTTTGAAAACTTTCTAAAAAAAGTTGCATTATAATTTGGCAACTTTTGACAATTTTTGCAATTTTCCAACTTTTCCCACCAATGACTAAACCCACAACCAAAAATTAATTGAATAGATAGGAGATGGTCATAAATGACCTTATTAACCACTAAAACCCATTTTCAACCCAAAATCACCAAAATACCAAAAATGAGCAATAATGAAGCACCTAGTGCCCTTGCACCAAGATCAGAGGAGTATTCAATTGGAAAGAGAAAAAATTGGTGTATCTAAACATCTGGTTTAGATATTGAAAATTTCAGACCTAGAGAAGGCTTTTTGTATCAATTTTAAAGAATTTATGTGTGACTTTGTTGTTAGAAGAGAGCCTGAATGAAATTAATCTTTTAAAGAGCTTCATACTATTTGAACTTCAGTACTCTATGAAGAGAGGTGGCAACTCTATGAAAAGAACCTGATGAAAATGTGAAGACTGTTTTAGATCTACAAAGGTTTCTAGTTAGAAAAGAAATTTTGTAGCAACTACAACATATTCAAGTATTTTTTTTATATTATGGTTTTCATGAAGGATAATCTTGTGTATGAAAACCATATTTGAAAGTCTTGAAAAAATTGGGTTCCCTATTGAGGGAAACTAAGCACTAAGAAAGGGATATAGTAGTGATAATTCTACATACTTTTGAGTTATTAATTGTAGCCTATGTATTATGTTGAAGAAGTATGGTTGTTATTAAATATGCCCACTAACGAGATCTTAGGTATAGATGTGTTTGGGTTATGCATTGCAATATTTTAAGGCCACGATGGAAGAAAGAAATAGGGCGGTGAATGATCAACTCTAGAGTTGATATAGGAAGTTTGTAAGAGGTGTAAGAAAATTTATCATCCATCTGTATATCCCTATGGGGATTTAGGTGTAATCATGCAAAGTGTGCAACCCCTATCATGTCATCAAAGAAATTTCTCTATTGAAATATACAGAGCCATAAATTTTAGTGGTATTTTTTCATTTCAAAATGTTATCCCTCATGAAGTTAGTGAACACTTGCTAGAGTTTAGAGGGAAAATCTCAAAATCATCATGTAAATATTTGCAAGAATTCATTGACTTGATGGGAGATTATAAAATAGGCCATGAAGATGTTGTCATGAAATTCTTTGTTCAATCTCTAAAGGAGGATGCTATAGGTTGGCTTTTAGATTTACCAGTATGTTATATCTCTTCATGGAATGAGTTAATGGCAATATTCATAGAATAGTTGGTGAGAGAATTGATACAAGTTCATTGACACAAAAATTCATGGACATTCAAAAATATGAAGAAGAGTTAGCCCCAACTTTCAACTTAAGGTTTTCAAAGGAAATAAGGGATATTTTAGAAGACCTCAGACCAAATGATGCATTGTTCTTGTTTATTTACCTTGGAGAATTTGATGAAGAAATGAGCTATTCACTTAGAGAAAAGGATCCTGCAACATTACATCATGCATATGTTATAGCTATGGATATTGAAAATAATCTGAAGTACTCAATGCCAAAGGGATACATGGTTGTAAGTGTTGGTTTTCCTAGAACATCTTATGCATACATCCAATGCAAGGAAAAAAATGAAAACTATTGTCAAGATAGTTATATCTCTACTATTTTGATTTTTCCATCATTACAACATGCAAATAACTCCAAGTTGAACATGAACAAAATTTGAGTAGTGTTGATCCTATGTCTTTTGTTCAAAAATTGTCATACATGAAGAGGAACAAGGGAGAATGACCATATAATTTGTTTGCAAGGTATTTGGATGCCTTGTTGGAGGTCCCCAAAAATTTCAAACCTAAGGATTCAATGTGTATTGATTTGTTTCTTGAAATCTATGAGTCAGGGCTGAGTACCTTGCCAAAAGAATTGAAGCCTATTAGTCTTGATCAAGTATTTGATTGGATAGGGATTGTTGAAAAAGATAGATGTGATTAGGAAAAGAGTGTCATGTCCCAGAATGTTGATAGCAACTGTCATATTGTTAGATGTGAGAAAAATCAGAACATGATGCACATAAATGAAAAGAATATATCAAAAAATTAAGATGCACATCTTATTTGAATGAGGATATTGATTGTAATCACTGGGGTTCACAAGCAATAAATATGCAAATCAATATAACAATGATGAAGATAAGGATACATGATATGATGGTAAAATATATATGCATGAAATCTCTCCTTGTAATATCTTGGTTAATGAAGAAGTAAAAGAGATGCAAGATGTCATTCCATGTCATTTTTTGATTAGTGATAAAAGTGCAAGTGTTGCAAATATCTCTTTGCAAATCAGTGGTCATGATATTGAAAATGAAAATTTAAGCATTCATTCTAAAGATTTTGAGCATAGTTTATGTAGTGATGAATTTTCTTGTGACAAGGATCATGATGACAATGAACTTGATTTTTTTTTTAGGATTATGAATGCTTCTATGAGGATGATCTAAAGGTGTTTTCTTCATATAAAGAATGCAATGATATGAACGTCGATGAAGTCAATTGTTCACCAGTGAATGAACAAACTTCATATGATGAATACTTGGAATGTAGTTCGGGTTTGCTATCAATAGAGCATACTAACTATGTGAGTGATGATGAATTTGAAGATAAAAACTTGTGTGTTGAATATCCAAATCCTCAGCACAATGTCATAAATGATAAAGACGTTGATGGTGTTGACTATGATGCTAATAAACATGATTATGTCCCTACTGCTTGTGATTGTTTATATGAAACAAAGATGGAAATGTTTGTGACACATGAAGAGGATGTTGATGTGCATAATATTAATAAATGTGTTGATTCAAATCTATATGTGAAGCCACTAGCTCATGAAATTAATGATGAGATGGAATATGCTTATTTCTTTGTAGAAATGGACATGCTTTCATTCAATGAGGAGTGCATTGGTGTGAAAGAGAATGAATATGCTTGTTCAATTATTAATGAACAAATTTTAGAGTATAATGAATCTTTGGCATAAAGTTCAAGATGCTTATCAGCCAATAGTATACATGAAGCTACCAGTGCACATGAATGTTTTTCTCCTAACCATATTATTTCTAAAATTCTTAGCATTCAAAATGATTCAAATGTTCCTATTGTCAAATTGTGAAAGGTAGTATTGACTATGTTACTCATTGCAGTAGTGAATATGTTACAAAATGTCAATATGAAAATTTTGGCTCAACATTAGATTCTGAAATGTTTGAGCCTTTATTTGGAACATTTCATATGGAATTGTATAATGGTCTAAACCTGAGATGGAAATGTTTGTTGATACCTGGGATGTTATGATATTGCTATCAGGATTTAACCGTGTAGTTTCGAGTCAAACTCATTGACCCATGTTTCATGAGTAGTGGTTCAACAAGAACCCATCTCTCATGATATCGAATGGTCCACTTAGCACTCATTGCATCTAGGTGATGCTCACAGAGGTGAAGCACTGGTCCGTCCCGGGAGGTCACCCATCCCAGTACTGCTCCAGCTCAAGCGCGCTTAACCAGGGAGTTTTCTCCAAGTTAAGCCCGCTTGAGTTGTTACCCCATTTGCAAAACCTTCAGCAAGTGTTGTGCTTTATGAACCATTCATAATAGAGCCCCTTTAGCTCATCAATTGATAAGTAGGAGGTATTTTTTCCCGCGTGTCAAATTATGATCTTGCTATCGGGATTTAACCGTGTAGTTTGAGTCAAACTCATTGACCCATGTTTCATGAGTAGTGGTTCAACAGAACCCATCTCTCATGATATCAATGGTCCACTTAGCACTCATTGCATCTAGGTGATGCTCACAGAGGTGAAGCACTGGTCCGTTCCCGGGAGGTCACCCATCCAGTACTGCTCCAGCTCAAGCGCGCTTAACCAGGAGTTTTTCTCCAAGGTTAAGCCAGCTTGAGTTGTTACCCCATTTGCAAAACCCAACCGACCAAGTGTTGTGGCATGAACCATTCATACAATAGAGGCCTTTGGCTCATCCAGGGTGATAAGTAGGAGGTATTTTCCACAACTTGTCAATTTGTTATATTGCTATCGGGATTCAACCGTGTAGTTCGAGTCAAACTCATTGACCCATATTTCATGAGTAGTGGTTCACAATAACCCATCTCTCATGATAATGAATGGTCCACTTAGCACCCATTGCATCTAGGTGATGCTCACAGAGGTGAAACAGTCGTCGGGAGTCACCCATCGGTTGCTCCGGCTCAAAGCCCGGCTTAACCGAGGGGAGTTTTCTCAAGGTTAAGCCAGCAGTTATTACCATTGCAAAGAGCCCGGCCAAGTGTTGTGCCTTATGAACCATTCATAATAGAGCCCTTTAGCTCATCAATTGATAAGTAGGAGGTATTTTTCCACAGCGTGTCAAATTATGATATTGCTATCAGGATTCAACCGTGTGGTTTCGAGTCAAACTCATTGACCCATGTTTCATGAGTAGTGGTTCAACAAGAACCCATCTCTCATGATGTCGAATGGTCCACTTAGCACTCATTGCATCTAGGTGATGCTCACAGAGGTGAAGCACTGGTCCGTCCCGGGAGGTCACCCATCCCAGTACTACTCCAGCTCAAGCGCGCTTAACCAGGGAGTTTTCTCCAAGGTTAGCCAGCTTGAATTATTACCAATTGCAAAACCTTGACGAAGTGTTGTGCTTTGAACCATTCATAATAGAGCCCCTTTAGCTCATCAATTGATAAGTAGGAGGTATTTTTTTCCGCAGTGTCAAATTATGATATTGCTATCGAGTTTAACCCGTGTAGTTTCGAGTCAAACTCATTGACCCATGTTTCATGGTAGTGGTTCAACAAGAACCCATCTCTCATGATATCCGAAGTCGTCCACTTAGCACTCATTGCATCTAGGTGATGCTCCTGAGGTGAAACCGGTCGATCAGGAGGTCACCATCGATCTTGCTCAGCTCAAGCAACGGGGAGTTTCTGAGGTTAAAGCCGACGATTGATACCATTGCAAAACCTTCACAAGTGTTGTGCTTTATGAACCATTCATAATAGAGCCCCTTTAGCTCATCAATTGATAAGTAGGAGGTATTTTTCCACAGCGTGTCAAATTATGATATTGCTATCAAGATTTAACCGTGTAGTTTCAGTCAAACTCATTGACCCATGTTTCAGAGTAGTGGTTCAACAAGAACCCATCTCTCATGATATCGAATGGTCCACTTAGCACTCATTGCATCTAGGTGATGCTCATAGAGGTGAAGCACTGGTCCATCCCGGGAGGTCACCCATCCCAGTACTGCTCCAGCTCAAGCGCGCTTAACCAGGGAGTTTTCTCCAAGGTTAAGCCCGCTTGAGTTGTTACCCCATTTGCAAAACCTTCAGCAAGTGTTGTGCTTTATGAACCATTCATAATAGAGCCCCTTTAGCTCATCAATTGATAAGTAGGAGGAACCATTCATAATACCTCCTACTTATCACCTGGGATGTTGATAGCACTGATGTTTGTTTTGATAACCTTGATTTGAATGTGGACAAGGATACTATGGAGTTCGATAGATCTTATTTCCATACCACTAGGGCATGTAATAGTATGACTAAATTTCAATGCTTAAATGGATGTGAATGCCAGTATAATGAAAATTAGTTTGAGCATATGCTTGTGTATGAACACTTGTTGTTCATCACACAAAATGAATGCATGTTAGATATGGGACAAATATCAAAGGATCGCTCCAAGGTTTTATATGATTTTTTTACTCAATCTGATTTTTTAGACTTGAGGCTAAGGTTTGACTTAAATGAATCAAAGCATTCATTTCTTGAGGGGACTATTGAACAAAGTGTCTATGACAGTTTCAAGTTTGATGTACAAATTGAATATGATGTCAAAATTTATGATGCCAACTATCAAATGGACTATGAGTGTTTTCAATTTTCAGTTCAGTTGGATGAGCGTTTAGTGAAACATAATCATGAGATGGATGAGTTAAAATGTCACAATGATATGGATTTTAGTTAGTGTCTGATTGTAGATTGTAGATTGAAAATGGTGACATTAGAAAGCACAGTGATATGGTTAAACAAGCTAGTATTGATGTTGGTTTTCAAGTATATAATGGCAGTGTTTTTAGAATTTTCCTGGTGTAGACAACAAAGAACAAAGTGTTTGATAGAGGTAATTATTGGTACTTCATTTTTGGGGGCCCGGGGCCACCAAAATAAAGGTTGAAGAATGGTTTTCTATGTAGTACAGAGGAGTAGTTACATAGCACCCAATGGATTTGGCACATGGTCTACTCCCTAGAGATCTAGAATCTCACCATGCCCACAAGGAGCATTCATCCCCAAACATGAGCCACTGGTGGTACCTTCAAATTTTTCAAATTTGAAGTGTATATGCCCTTTTAGTTTGATGAATAAGGTAGGTCTATTTCCTGTCAAATCTACCCTAGAGCCCATCTTCGGCAATTAAAATTTTGTAACTTAGATGTCTTCATGCAAATCCACGTGGTAGAAATTTTATGGGACATATGATAGTAAGACTAAGTTTAGTTTTGTGCTTATGGGATGAGTTCTGATACACCATTTAGTGTGTTTTTTATTGCGATTGGGCTAGATTTGGTGTTCTAAGAAGTTGTAACTTTCAAGAATTTGAGGGTAACCCATTTCTTATTTTGGTCTCAAATATCTCCATTTTGAGTTTCATCAAAATACAAGGTTAAATGGTGCATTCTTTTAATGTCTTTCGACTTTAGCGAACACCTCCAACAGACTCGTTTACAAAGGAGGTACTAAATTTTGGATTGCTAAGCAAGATCTAATGAAAAACTCATGTTTTATTTAATTAATTAGGTCCACTCACAAAAAATCTCAGATCTCAAGGTTCCCATTTGTGTGCAATGAAATTTCATCATTTGGTCAGTAGGAGAAATTAAAACTTGCATATTTCCTAATGTTTTGATATGTGATATTTAAAACATTTTAAATGTTCTAATAATTTGGGGAAATAAATATTTACAATGGAACCTTATAAAACCTTAGCAATAAAGAAATTTGTCCCTCACAAATTATCTTTCCCCACCATCCTGCAACAACAAATGTTGTGGCCAAAAGGATATGTGCGAGGTGTGGGGAAGCAGTGTTTGGAAGAAAATTTTGTTGGGCACTCATTGTTGTTGTTTCCATGTGGTTGGAATGTGTTTTATCACTATAAGGAGAGGATTTTTTGCTCTCATAATGTTTCCCTGCGATCCGACAGTAGAAAATGGTACCGCTAGAGGATGCTTGTGGGATGGCAGAATTGTATTTTGGGGCATTTTTAAGGTTGCTCAGAACTTGCATTATGGCTAATATGTCTCCCATCCAGGTTTAGATGCTTGAGGGAGGTTTTGAGGCCTTCAAATGGGTGAAATTTTCTGATTTAACCCTCTAAAAATTTCCTGCAACTCCTTTCACAACCCTACAATGTTTTGATTGTCATTTGAAGCCTTTTTAAATGCTCATTAGCAGGGGAAACGACCCAAAAATAAAATAAATGTCTTGCATTATTCAAAAAGACTTTCAAAGCTGCTCTCTACCACAAAAATTGAAGATCAATCACGTTTTTAATATTTGGGGCAAACTTTTAGGTTGTTTGCTGGTTCAATATGGTTGTTGCTTCATTTAGAGGTTGTCCTAAGGTATTTCCTATGCCTTGGGAGCATTTTCACGATATTTCAATCTTCTGTAGAGTGCCTGTAAGCAAAGAAATGACCCAAATACAATAGTCATGACCTGCATCTCGTTCTTCTTCTATTGCAATGGTTAATGCACCATGTGAAGGTTTCAAATGGTCTACAAAAATATTTTTGTCGGGAAAGAGGATTCAAGAAGGAAAACATACAATTGGGCAATGATGCAAAATGCTAAATTGGTAATAGAGAAATTGCATAGAGGATTAGTTGTCAGACAACTATTTGACAAAATTTCAAATATTTTTAGAGAAAGAAATAAAATATTTAAAGATTAAAATGTATGGTAAATGAAAAATTTAATTTCTAATGAAATGGGTTTTACCCAAAAGTGAAAAAGTTTCACTGTCATGTGAAAATGCAGTTGTAAATGTATTTTTACATATAGGTAAAAGAGTTGCATGGGATTTGAAAATGCAAAAGAACATAAACTTCAAATGCAACAGAGAAGGGAAAAGAATGTGTAAAGGAGAATCTTCTAAATTCCAATTTGTTACAGATTTGAAGGTTGAGCTTGTGATAGTTGTTAGACAAAGATTCAATCTAACCTTTCTTCTCTTCTTTATATTGTAATATCTATCTCATTTGTAAGGGTTGTAAGTTTTGGGAGGTTCTTAGCTTTTAGGTTTTTGGCCATGGAAGAGGTTGTGTACTAGAATTGTTGAATGCCAAGGGTGAAAATCCTTATGATGTAAGTCCATATATTGTAATGCTCCTATAACTTGAATGCAAAGATATGAATATATATTGTTATGTAATTGTCTCCATGTCTGAGATGTAATATCATTTGAATTGAAATAACAAATTTATTGAGGTTCTTCAAACACATTTTTTGTTTGAATTATTTGTTTGTTTGATTTCCATTCAAGGAGTGGTGTAAATGCTTGCATATAGGTAATGAGGATATTGTATTTTCAGGTGGATTGCTAAGTAGAATTTCATGATAGGCTTAAGAAGACCTTTCTGTCATAATGTGATAGATTCTTGTAGGTCATCAAGATTATGTTATAGCTTTATAGTATGATGTGCATGATATGTGACTCTATAGCCCAAGGCAGACAATGGTCTTGCATAGTTGTCTTTCCCCATCCTCAGAAACAATCTTCAAATTTGAAAACCATTTCCCTATTTTAATTAGTTTAAAGATTTATTTTGTGTCTCAACTTCATGCCTATGATGAAATGAGAACAAGGGGTGTACCATTATTTGATGCAGACATACACATCCTTGTTGTATTGTATGAAGTTTATCTACTTTACACTGTGTTGTACCATAAGCTAAATATTTGTATCTAGTGTCACATAGGACCACCCTACTAGGCTTTGCAGAGCCTAAAGTGCAAGGGAGAAAAGTATAAAATTCACCTCTCGTTCATTGACCACTAATCTTGAAGTTCTTGAAAATAAGGGCTTGCTATCCTTTAGAGGATTTTCAAAATTTATTTGAAAAAAACACTAATAGAGATATTCATTTTTCATGCATGTTTGTGGTGGTATTCACAACTATAAAATCCACCAAACCCTTTTTCTTTGATGAATTCTAATACATAATTTTAGAGTCCCTTCATTGATGGTGTGGTATGTTGACAAACATTGTAGATTTGGCATTATACCTGCCAAGTGTAATCTGCTTGAAATTTCTAATTCCTTTTTAACACTCCCATTTGATCATTCTTGTGGGGCGTGGTTTTGCATTCATTCATTGTATAAAATGAAATATCTTTATGGCTACACAATTTCCACCAAAAACTTCATCATCCAAGCTTCCTTTTGGGATTATGGCATGTGCTTAGAATATGAGCAGCGTGAAAGATAATTGTGGGCTTCCATAGCATCTAAGACAAATTTACAAAATATAGTATATCTTTGTAAATTAAGACTTTCAGCCTCCGTTCAAGTGTAGATCAAAAGTTACAGTTGTTACCATGAATAAAATATTTGATGAAAAGGGCCTTTAAAGGATTTTTATGCTTATCGACATAGTTTATTAAATCCTTTTTGGACATGGTCAACAATCTGAATATTGCATTAAAGTAATTATTACATGTAGAATGAGCATAATTCTTGTAAACTTCTATTTAAATCCCTTTGCATGTGCATTTTCTAAAGTGCTTAGATACCCAACATGCACAAGAAGTGATTGGTTTTAAACTTTACCAATATTCTTAAAAGTTTTTACAATTTTTTCACCAAATATGTTTTGTGCATACCTCTGCCATTGAAGCATTCTGTCAATTATTCAATGTGCTTTTCCTATACTTCCATGCCTTACATGCAAGTCTAGCAAGGCAATGGAAATTACAATATCAAACAAAAATCCTCATCCTCTATGGCATGATGGAGACTACACTTGGTTTCAAAGCTCTTATCAAAGCACAAATAGTAAAGATGTTGGTAATAGTTGTGGGAGTTGGCTTTACACCTGCCAATTGCTATTGTGTGAGAGTTCCTAAAGTCTTTTCTTCATCCATATTTTGCATGTGTTGCAATATTTATGAAGTTGTGCCATATCTCTACAAATTTGGGAGAGGAGGTGATGTGTATGTCAACCTTTCAAAGATGGCGTAGGAATGGGGAGAACAATAATTAAAACTAAAGTTTAAGTACCCACAACATTATGTTTTCAAAAGTGGTGCCAGAAATGGAGATAATGAATGTTATGCATGAGTTTTGATTCAATGGAATCTTCACTTCCTTCAAAACTTAATAATAGCTTTCCCCAAAAATAAGAATAACCAACAAAAGTAGTTATACGAATTCACAACCTTTTTTTAATGAAATTAGGATTTTGCGTTGTGAGTTATAAATTTGATTGAATTTTGCAAGTTACTCACAACCTACTTTCCTAATTTAGAATTTTGGATTGCAAGATGAAAATTTTAGTGAATTTTGTAAACTCACAACCTGAACCATAGATTTTTGGCACCCCTGATCTTTCTAGCACTTTTGGGGTTTTTCACCTAGAAGTGGAAAGTAGGGCCAAAAGATCTAGCTAGGTTCACTCAAATTATGCAATGTATGATGTTATTTGAACTAAATGAGATGATATAAGTGCAATTATATTAGTTAATTGACTAATTATGTAGGAAAAACATATGATTTATGCAATGCTGGAAAACACAATGATGTTTGCAAACAATGAACTATGAATGAACAAGTACAAAACATAATAGAAAGAGACTGAATCAGAGTGCACCTGGGTAGAAATTAAAGAAACTGCAATCTTTTGAATGCTTTCTAAAATCATAGAAGATCACTAATGGGACTCATTCACCATTGATGGTGAATCAATCCTGCTTCTGATGAAAACTATCGGGAACAGGTTTTTGAATGTCGGGATCCAGAATCTGACAAAACCTATATTTCCAGCCTTAAGATGGAACTCATTCACCACTAATGGCGAATCAGTCCTCTCCCAAATTTTGAGAAATCAGGGGACAATTCTGTATTACCAGATCTAAGGTTTTCTGCTTGTCGGGTTGCCGAAGTCAAATATGCAAAAAATGAACAGAATGTCTTCTCCACGCTTGAAATAGGATGTTTTTGACTTGAAACACTTTTTTGACTTCTTGTCCACTTTTCAACACCTAAATTCTTGTCAAATCTGCACACACAAGTCTGCAAATACACATGCAAGAGGGGAAAAATGGTTAACGGTTAGTTTATAGGGATTTTCCTTGGTCAAATCCCACTTTGGTAATCAAACCCTTAATGAAATAGTGAAATGAAAGAGAAGGATACACAAATAACATGCAAATGCTATCAACTTACCAAACCCTTGTTGAAGAAAATATGAAGATATTTCAATGGCTTCTCTTGAATTCTTGATTGATACTTGATTATAGGATGCAAAGTGCTCAAATGCTAGTTGAATGCTTGAATGAGTTGGAAGATTGTAGAAGATGTAAAATGAGGAGAAAAAAACTTATTTATACACACTTGTGCCTTAGTAACCCATTGATACCTCATCACAGGTCGACATCAAGTAATTTTGAATAAAAACCCGATAGGAAATTTGAAATATTTTGAATTTAGAGCAAAGAGGGACTAATTGCCACCCATGGCGAATGGGTCCCACCTTAGGCTTGAAAGTGGGTGTCGAGAATTAAGTCACATTTAATGTTATTTGTCAGGTTTACATTCAAAAACACAATTAATTAAGCCTTATAAGGGCATAAAGGGGTCAAATAAAGCATAAGAAAGGTGTAAATAGTGAAATTATGCCTAAAAAAGCATGAAATCTTGTTACAAGACTTTACAACACTTCAAAATAGGATTTGATAATGAATAAAAAGGTGATTTTTAGGTGAATTGTAATGAGTAGAGTCTAGAAAAGTGTAGAAATGTTTCACAACACTTCAGAACACCTTCACAAGACAACATTAATTGAATTTTAAGGACTTGAATGTGTATTTTCAAGCCTCATTGCAACATTAAATCAAAGAAAGATAGATAAAACATCATGAAGCAAGGCCTAAAAGACCATTAAAATGACAAGGGGCCATTTTTCTATGGCACATTTAGCTCCCACTTTAGTGAAGGATGAAGTTGCTTTAAACTCACACTAAAGTAGCCATACATATTGAGAAGGAGGTCTCAATGCACTTATGTTAGAAAGATGAAATGAAAAAAATCAAGAGGGATGATCAAGCCCCCAAGATGAAGATCCCATGGAAAAATAAACATAAGACCAAAGGAACACACATGTTGAAATGGAAATTGAATTGAGCTTCAATCATCTGTCCAACTAGTTGTGGATTAGATCTAGGTTGTTTTTCTGAAAAAGAGAATGCATACTCACTTTGGGGCAACATAACTCATGGCGGTCCGTCGGGTGAGAAGACCCAAAAGGGTAAGATGCATATGGTAGTTGGTATGCACTTACAAACAAAAAGGTGGCTATGGGGAAATTCATGCCTCTAGATGGGCTTCCTACTCAACCATATCAAAGTTATACCTCCTGATAACTTTAACAAGGCACCACAAGGGAAAATGTCATTTCATGCTTCATGAGATAAGAAAAGCTTTGTATGCTTACAACTCATGAACAAAGAGGATAGTACCACAGACATGCAAGTTGTGTTATGCAAGGTGGAAAAGAGTGCAAAATGTAAAATGTAAAAATGTCAAATGTGAGAGTGTTCAAAGGAGTCTTGTTAAGTTTATGTGAGGTCTACCACTTAGGGAGCATTGTGTCTAATGTCTCAAAGGGAGGACCAATCAAAGAATAAAATATTCACAACTTAGGAGATGCAGTGCATTGCATCAGGCCACCAAGAGGAATGTAATATGCTAAGATAGATCACACTTATGAAGGACATCATACCCACATTTGTCATCCACAAAGTGACAAACACATCATATGAAACGACAAGGTTGCACTAAGAACCGAGGATGCAAAATGAAATATGGTAATTTATGCCCCCCACTTTAAAGGAATTACCACACATTGTTCTATGAGAAATTACGTTAAAGAAGCAAAGGAAAGAAAATGCAAAGGGTAAAAAGAAAGACATGAGAACTAACTTAGAAAGCCCTATGACAAGTCATATGTTTCTAAGTTAGGCTGCTTCATGTAAATGAAAAAAAGAGAACAAAAGAAAAAGGGAGTTTCACCCTAGAAAGGAACACACCAAACACATAAGGGATCTATGGATTTGGGGCCAGTATGTTCATTGCTTCAATGTTTTTATAAAAGAGCTTGGAATTGTCATCATTCCCCAAAGCACATAGAACTAGAAGAATGACACAAAGAGAGCGAAAACAAAAGGAAAGAAAAGTCTGTTTTGGGTCAACATGGAAGAGACATTGTGATCTCAACGCTTTGCATTGTCCCCAAAAGGAAAACACAAGAGAAAAGAAAATGAAAACGAAAATGAAAAAGAAAAATCTTTTGGGTCAACATGAAGGAGACATTTTGGTCTCGAAGCCTTGCATCATCCCCAAAAGGAAAACACAAGAAAAGATAAAGTAAAAATGAAAAGGGACTGTGCCATAGTAAAATGGCCCCTTGTCATTTTTATGGCCTTTTAGTTCTTGGTTCATGGTGTTGGAACTATTTTGCTTTGATTTTATGTTGTGGCATGGCTTGAACATGCTTATTTAGGTACTAAAATTCAAAGAATGACATCTTGTGAAGGTGTTGTGAAGTGTTGTAAGACATTTCTACATTCTTCTAAACTCTATTAATTACAATTCACCTAAAAAATCACTTTTTTATTAAATCAACAAGTCCTATTTTGAAGTGTTGTAAAGTCTTGTAACAAGCTTTCACACCTTTCTAGGCACATCTTCACTATTTATCCATTTTTCATGGTTTATTTGACCCCTTTATGCTCTCATATGCTTAATTAAGTGTATTTTTGAGTATTATCCCAACAAACAACATTAAATACAACATATTTCCTGACACACATTTTTAGGTCCTAGGTGAGACCCATTCACCATGGGTGGCGAATGAGTCCCCCTTGGCCCCAAATTCAAAATATTTTAAATTTCCTTTCGAGATTTTATTCAAAAACACTTGATGTCGGGCTATGATGAGGTATGAACAGGTAACTAAGGCACAAGTGTGTATATTTATAAGTTATTTTCATCTCATTCTAAACCCCCATTCATCAAGTTAACTTATCCACCTATTCACTCAAGTATTCAAGCATTTTACAACATCTTTTCAAGCACTTTCAAGCAACCATTGACATTACTTCAGACTTGCATCATCAAGGGTTTGGTAAGTTGATAGAAATTGTATGTTGTTAGTTTATCATTCCTTTGCATTTCATTATTTTATTAAGGATTTGATTACCAAAAGCGGGGTTTGACCAAGGAAAACCCCTATTCACTAACCTTAAACCATTTTCCCCCTATTACATGTTTGTTTGCAGCCTTTTGTATGTAGATTTGACAAGGTTTTTGGTGTTGAATATTGGTTTACAATTCAACTAGGTTCTTCAAGTCAACTGAAGTCTATTTGAAGCTTGGAGAAGGTTTTTTGTTCGTTTCCCACAGAATTGACTTTGGCAACCCGACAAACAATGATTTCCAGATTTGGTGTTGCAGAGTTGTCTCCCAATTTTTCAAAAATTTGGGAGAGGATTGATTTTCCACCTGTGGAAAATGAGTCCCACCTTAGGACTAAAAATCTGAATTTTGTCAGATTTTGGATCCCGATAGACAGAAACTTGCTTCCTATAGTTTTCACCAGGAGGAGGACTAATTCACCACCCTGCGCGAATGAGTCCCACTGTGAAAAACCAGTGATTTCAGTCAATATCCACAACATTCCATATTTATCATATTTTTAATAGGTCCACTCTAATTTAACTCATTCCTTTATGTTCTGCATAGTTTCTTCATTTAGTTCATTATTGCATAACACAATGTGTTTTCAAATATAGCTTAAATTTCACTTTTGCATTCATTTTCATTCATTCAGATTAGTCAATTACATTTAGTTAACTTCATTTAGGTTAGAAAACATTACACATAATGTTATTTGAATGAGCCATTAGCATTTTTGCTCCTATCTCTCTCCTTTTAGGTGAAAGACCCTAGAAGAGTAAGAGTTCTCCATAGGAGCCAAAAATCACCAGTTCATTTTGGTGAACCCAACTTTTGACCACTTTGCATTTCTGATTTCATTTACATATTGCATCCTAGTTTACATTTGCATTAACATTCAATTAGTACATTGTTTTGTTTTTGCATTTTAGGACATTTAATCTTGCATTAGTGAAAGCTTCATTTAGATTTCATTTTTAGATTGCATCTCATTGAAAAAAGTAAAAACCTGCATTCTGCATCTTAGATTTCATTCGGTGGAGCATTAAAATCATCTTAAAATTCAAAAAAACACATAAAAACATCATACTGGGACTCATTCGCCACCCAGGGCGAATCAGTCCCTCTGCATTTGTTAAACACCATTTTTAGCATTTTTCTAGAATTTTTTTGCATTTCTATTTTTTGTAGTTAGATCTCAGTTACAGTTAGCAGCATTTTTGTTATTTTCATTTCAAACTCTTAGATATTTTTTCATTTGCATTCACCCCTCCTTTGTGGTACTTGCATGAGTTTTTGGTGCCCCGTTGATAATACTTTTGTGAGAAAAAGTTCTAGACTCATGGCCTCCCGCGATAGCACTTTCATTGTGGACCTTGGGATTTCACGAGCTCCTACTCCTAGTGTGGATAATGGTGCATTAGGCCCTGACAATACCACTTCTATTCCTTCACCTTTCCATCCAATGAATGTTGACAACCGAAACAACTCCCTCCCACAGGAAAAGGTCATTAATATTCATGAGGATTTCACGCATTTACAACAAGACTTGTCATTTGAAAACATTTCCACCGCTGCCATACCTACAATTGGAAATCTTCATCGTTTCACTGAAAGTGATGATGGCTTGCAAGTGATGAAGAGAAATGTCAAGATTTACAATAAAAATACCTCTTCTAATACCAAATCCACAACCATTCTTGTAAGCCAAGGAGGACCTCAAGTTCCCCCCCTTCAACCATAGCTTCCATACCAACTTATACCAATCCACAAGTCCATACAACTATGCATTAGGCTAATTATGCAGCTACCTCTTTTCTGATTTCCACTAGCATTCCTACTTCTCTTGTGGCATCACAAGTCCCTTCCACCACATTCACACACCATAGTATTCCTTTTACTTCCCCTCACATGACCTATACTCCATCACCATTTTTCCTTCCACCTCAACCCACATACCCTTATCCCCTTCTTATAGAACTCCTTACCACTGTTTCATCTATGCAACATCAACTTTCCATCATTAGCTAAGGCCAATTTTCTCCACTTACATATCATGTCTGTAGTAGCCCCTTATCCTTAGAAATCTTACGTACCCTGATGCCACAAGGGATAGAAATGCCTCAGTTTAAGAAATATGGAGGAAAATGAGACCCTATCAACCATGTTAATGCCTATACAACTTTGTGTAGTGACTTCGTCCTTGATGATAAACTGTTAGCCAAACTGTTTCCAAGGACCTTGAAAGACACTGCCTTAGAATGGTTTTCCAACTTGCCTAATCATTCCATTAGTTCATTCAATGAATTGGTGGATGCTTTCATAAGTCACTTTCAAGTTCACATGACACCTAAAAAGAAAATGGCTAGCCTTATGCGATGTACACAAAACACAGATGAAAAAGTAACAGATGTTATCTCTCGATACCAATTTGTGTATGCTCAAATTGATGTCAAGATTCCTGATGCACATCTGTAAAAGATGTTTATCGAAAACTTGCACACACACCTTTAGGATAAATTAACAATGATGAGATTCCCTTCATTTATGCATTTATGCACAACCTTGTGTGAAAACTATAATTCAGTTTCAAGTTATGATTCAAAATCCACTTCTAACCGAGCTAACTAACCTGAACACAACAATCAAAACCAGAATAACACACAAAACTTTTGCAAACCAAATGGAGGCTTTTTACAGTTTAATCTGCCTCCTCAACCTCAACCGTAGCCAACACAATCCATTCCAAATCAAGTGGCAACTATTAAACCAACGATGCCTTATACCTATGGGGACTCGAAGAGAAAATTTCTCCCCTACCCAATATCCTTCATAACACAATGAACCAATTAATTCAACAATGCCTGCTCACTTTTCCACCCGTTTGACTACTTGATCCAAACCAACCTTCTCACCTTCAAACTTAATGCTCATTGTCATTTTTATCGCTAGAATGTACATGACACTGAACATTGCAAGCATCTCAAACATTTAGTTCAAGACCTCATTCATTTAGGCCATCTGTCCATTATGGGTGTTAATGATCAAGACAACAAGTCTATTGCACCCCCTAACCAGAATTTGCAAACTTTCACTAATCCCATGCCTAAACATACTACCTCATTTATCAAGGCTAGTGAACCTTCAACCACTGATGTAATGACTGTTGATACAAACAATGAGCAACATGATACACCTCCCCCTATTACTACAAAAATTCTTATGGATGAGCTAGTAGCTATGATAGACATTATCCCGAGCGTAAGGACCAAACCACTAAGTCTCTTGATATCAGTTTTTCTACTAAAGAAATACTACAAAAACTTCCTAATGGTCCTCTTTACGTAGTTGGCAGAATCTATAATAATCCCACTAATGGGATATTAATAGATATCACTTGCAGTGAGAATGTGATCACAAAGGAGTTTCTAGTATTATATAAGCTATATCAAGATGAATATAATAAACCAACTGCATGGTTTAATACACATATTGGTTTTGCATGCCCTACAATTAGATCGATCATTCTACCCTTACAGATAGGACCTAAAACTTTGGAGGTAACATTTTCAATTATTCCACAATTTAACCAATTTCATTTGCGGCTAGGCCACCCTTGGCTCCACTTAATGAAAGTGGTCTCATCGGTTGTTCACAAGTATTTGAAGTTTCCACATGATAATGAGATAGTCACCATACACCATAGTGGCTTTAATCCCTTATCTTCCAAAGGTAATTTTCCATTAGAAGCCTTTTGGCCTGCACCTATGGAACCCATCACACCTCGAAAGGACTTCTTTTTCATAACTTATCAAAATTTTAAAGCCAAAAAGATAGTCGAATTGTCTCTTCAGAACTTGTCCCTGTCCACTTCTTTACCTCCTATCATAGACAAAACCATGCTTCAACCTGAGTTTGACATTGAGCAAACCATACTATCCTGAACAATCACCCCTAGATAATTCCCCACCATCATTTAAATGACCAAGGGAAAATGAAACCACTCTTGTCATGCCTCCTCACGTTAAAAAAGTGTATAAATCCAAATAGAAAGTGGTTGATCCATCCTCTTTGGTTTCTTTTGTTCTTCCCTCTTCAAAAGTAGGAAAACCTATGTTGACTCAATCTGCTCTTACACCTCAACAACTCCAAAACACAATTCAACAAAACTATGGTGCTAGAGAACAAAGGCATCGTCATTGTTTCCTTGCTCATCAATCTCGCATAGAAGATAAAGAAAATCAACCTATACCTTTGACTAAAGTAATAGATGACCACCCTCCTTCTCCTGACCTGCTAGAAGACAGTATAGTGCAACAATCCCAACAAATTGAACCAATCCATCAACCTCCGCTTTTGATCCATCCATCCTTAGAAATCACCCATCATCCTCCTATTGTCATTAATCTTGATGATGATGATGATGATGATGATGCGACAATAGAAAAAATAGATGAAGAAGTGTATAACGATTTAAACTCTATATTTCCATCCACAATGAGCTTAAAAGATACAACCTCTCCATCAAGTGAAGAACCTGGTACAATTTGTGGTTCAGTGCTTACAATTCTTTCTTTGGACAGTTAACCACCCTCGCATTACACTAAACATGATTAGGAGGTGGGTGACCTGTTAGATGGTTGACTTGCATTTGCCTAACTAACCTTTTTTCTTTTCTCTTTTGATTTTTCCTTTTCATGTGTGCATCGTATTCCCTCGTATCATGTGTTTTATGTTTTATCTATCTTTGTACGCTTCTTCTATTTGTATCCCTCTTCTTCTATATGTCTTACATTGTCTTTTTTTCTTTTTTGTTTTGTGTTCACATTTTGGGGATGACAGAAAGCATAGAGATGCCCTATGTCTCTTCCATGTTGACCCAAAAGGTCCTTCTATTTTTCTCTTTTTTGTTTTGTGTTCTCCCTTTGGGGATGACGCAAATTATAGAGATGCCCTATGTCTCTTCAATGTTGACCCACAAGGTCTTTTTCTTTTTCTCTTTTTTTTTTTCTCCTTTTGGGGATGATGCAAGGCATTGAGACCAAAATTTCTCATTCATGTTGAGCCAAAACCCTTTTCATTTTCTTTCACCTTTTCATTTTTGTTTCGCTTGTGTTTTCCTTTTAGGGATGATGCAAGGTGTCGAGACCACAATGTATCTTCCATGTTGACCCAAAACGGACTTTCGTTTTCCTTTGTTTTCGCTCTCTTTGTGTCATTCTTCCAGTTCTATGTGCTTTGGGGAATGATGGCAGTTCTTAGCTCTTTCGTAAACACATTGCAACAATGAACATACTTACCCCAAATATATAGATTCATTATGTGTTTGGTGTGCTTTCTTTTTTGGGGGGCAACTCCCTTTTCTTTGTTTTTCATTTTTCCTTGACATGACACAACCTAACTTCGAAACATATGACTTAGCATAGGGATTTCTAGGTTGGCTCTCATTTCTTGTTTTCTTTTTGTATTTTCTTTTCTTCTCTACTTTAAATTAATTACTCATAGAACGATGTGTAGCAATTCCTTTTAAGTGGGGGGCATACATTACCATTAATTCATTTGCATTCTTGGTTCCTAGTGCATCCTTTCCATTTATGTAATGTGTTTGTTACTTTGTGGATGACATTGGGTGTGATGTCCTTCATAAGTGTGATCTATCTCACCATATTACATTCCTCTTACTAGCCTGATGTGATGCACTGCATGCTCTAAGTTGTGAATATACTATTCTTTGATTGGTCCTCCCTTGGAGACATTAGACACAATGTTCCCTAAGTGACTGACCTTGCATGAACTGAACAAGACTCCTTTGAACTTCTTTTACACTTTTTACATTTTTACATTTTGCATTGTTACAACCTTGCATAGCACAACTTGCATGACTGTGGTACCTTTATCTTTTTGTTCATGAGAATTTTTCTTTGTGGCACCTTGTTAAAGTTATCAGCAGGTATAACTTTAATATGGTTGAGCGGGAAGCCCACCTAGTGGCATGACTTTTCCCCATAGCCACTTTTGTGTTTGTGAGTGCATACCAACTAGTGTATGTATCTTACCTTTTTGGGATTTCTCACCCCGCGGACAACTGGTTTTGTGGCCCCATAGTGATTACATTTTTTCCTTCTCAACCAGTGGAACGTCATGTGTTCTTTCACCGCAGAGTGATATACATACTCAATCAGCCTAGATCTAATCCACAACTAGTTGGATTGACAATCGAACCTTCATCTAATTCTTCTCAACACTTGTGTGTTCCTTTGTCATTATGCTTAGCTTTCCATGGGATCTTCATCCTGGGGGCTTGATCATCCCTCTTGATTATTGTATTCCATCTTGCTAATGTAAGTACATTTCTACCCTCCTCTCGATGTTCATGGCTACTTTAGTGTGAGTTTGAAGCAAGTTCATCCTCTCACTAAACTTGGGGCTAAATGTTCCATAGAAAAATAGCCCCTTGTCATTTTCATGGCCTTTTAGGTCTTGTTTCATGGTGTTGGAACTATTTTTCTTTGATTTTATGTTATGACATGGCTTGAACATGCTTATTTAGGTACTAAAATTCAAAGAGCGATGTCTTACGAAGGTGTTGTGAAGTGTTGTAAGACATTTTTGCATTCTTCTAGACTCTATTAATTACAATTCACCTAAAAATCACCTTTTTATTCATCAACAAGTCCTATTTTGAAGTGTTGTAAAGTCTTGTAACAAGCTTTCATGCTTTTCTGGGCACATCTTCACTATTTATCCCTTTTTCATGCTTTATTTGACCCCTTTATGCTCTCATATGCTTAATTAAGTGTATTTTTTAGTATTATCCCAACAAACAACATTAAATACAACATATTTCCTGACACACATTTTCAGGTCCTAGGTGGGACCCATTTGCCATGGGTGGCAAATGAGTCCCCCTTGGCCCCAAATTCAAAATATTTTAAATTTCCTTTCAGGATTTTATTCAAAAACACTTGATGTCGAGCTGTGATGAGGTATGAACAGGTAACTAAGGCACAAGTGTGTATAAATAAGTGATTTTCATCTCATTCTAAACCCCCATTCATCAAGTTAACTTATCCACCTATTCACTCAAGTATTCAAGCATTTTAAAACAACTTTTCAAGCACTTTAAAGCAGCCACTAACATTACTTCAGACTTGCATCATCAAGGGTGTGGTAATTTGGTAGCAATTGTATGTTGTTATTTTATCATTCCTTTGCATTTCATTATTTTATTAAGGGTTTGATTACCAAAAGCGGGGTTTGACCAAGGAAAACCCCTATTCACTAACCTTAAACCATTTTTTTCCTATTGAATGTTTTTTTGCAGCCTTTTGTATGCAGATTTGACAAGATTTTTTGTGTTGAAGATTGGTTTACAAGTCAACTCAGGTCTATTTTAAGCTTGGAGAAGGTTTTTTGTTTGTTTCCCACATAATTGACTTCGACAACCTGACAAATTGTGATTTCTAGATCTGGTGTTGCAGAGTTGTCTCCTGATTTTTCAGAAATTTTGGAGAGGACTAATTCACCACCTGTGGCAAATAAGTCCCACCTTAGGACTGAAAATTTGAATTTTGTCAGATTTTGGATCCCGGCAGACAAAAACTTGCTTCTGACAATTTTCACCAAGAAGAGGACTAATTCGCCACCCTAGGCGAATGAGTCCCATTGTGAAAAATTAGTGATTTAAATTAGGATCCACAACATTCAAGATTCATCATATTTTTCCCAAGCACACTCTGATTTAACTCATTCCTTTTTGTTCTGCATATTTTCTTCATTTAGTTCATTATTGCATAATACAATGTGTTTTCAAACATAGTTTAAATTTCACTTTTGCATCCGTTTTCATTCATTTATATTAGTCAATTGGATTTAGTTAAATTTATTTAGGTTAGACAACATCACACATAACATTATTTGAATGAACCATTGGAATTTTTTCTCCTATCTCTCTCCTTTTAGATGAAAGACCCTAGAAGAGCAAGAGTTGTCAATAGAAGCCAAAAATTATTGATTCATTTTAGTGAACCCAACTTTTGAGCACTTAGAATTTTTTATTTCATTTACATATTGCATCCTAGTTTACATTTACATTAACATTCAATTAGTACATTGTTTTGTTTTTGCATTTTAGGACATTTTATCTTCAATTAGTTAAAGCTTCATTTAGATTTCATTTCTGCATTGCATCTCATTGAAAAAAGTAAAACCCTGCATTCTGCATCTTTTATTGCATTCTATAGAGCATTAAAATCATCTCAAAATTCTAAAAAACACATAAAAACATCATATTGGGTCTCATTCGCCACCCAAGGTGAATCAATCCCTCTGCATTTGTTAAACAACATTTTTAGCATTTTTCTGGCGTTTGTCTGCATTTTTATTTTTTGTAGTTAGATCTCAGCTACAGTTAGTAGTATTTCTATTATTTTCATTTCAAACTCTTAGATTATTTTTCATTTTCATTCACCCCTCCTTTGTGGTACTTGCATGAGTGTTTGGTGCCTCGTTGATAATACTTTAGTGAGAAGAAGTTCTAGACTCATGGCACGAGCTCCTACTCCTAATATGGACAATGGTGCATTAGGCCCTGAAAATACCACTTATATGCCTTCACCTTTCCATCCAATGATTTTTGACAGCCGAAAAAACACCTTCCTACAAGAAAAGGTCATTAATATTCATGA
The DNA here is from genome assembly GCA_007258455.2 of Sequoia sempervirens. NCBI lineage: Eukaryota > Viridiplantae > Streptophyta > Pinopsida > Cupressales > Cupressaceae > Sequoia > Sequoia sempervirens. The sequence goes on from VDFB02193867.1 coordinate 199,502,276, forward strand.
GGATTTTGCACATTTACAACAAGACTTATCACTTGAAAACATTTCCACCACTTCCATACCTGTTATTGACAATCTTCATCATTTGATTGAAATCGATTATGGCTTGCAAGTGATGAAGAGAATTGTCAAGACTTACAATAAGCATGCCTCTTCTAATACCCAATCCGCAACCATTCTTGTAAGCCAAGGAGGACCTCAAGTTCCCTCCCCTTCAACCATAGCTTCCATACCAACTTATGCTAGTCCATAAAACTATGCATCAAGCTAATTATGTGGCTACCTCTTTTCCGATTTCCACTAGCATTCCTACTTCTCTTGTGGCATCGCAAGTCCCACCACATTCACACCGCATAGCATTCCCTTTACTTCCCCTCACATCACCTATACTCCATCACTATTTTCCCTTCCACCTCAACCTACATACCTTGATCCCCTTCTTACACAACTCCTTACCATCGTTTCATCTATGCAACATCAACTTTCCACCATTAGGCCAGGTCAATCATCTCCACTTACATATCATGTCTGTAGTAGCCCCTTATCCTTAGAAATATTGCGTACCCCGATGCCACAAGGGATAGAAATGCCTCAGTTTAAAAAATATGGATGAAAAGGAGACCCTGTCAACCATGTTAATGCCTATACAACTTTGTGTAGTGACTTCATCCTTGATGATAAACTATTAGCCAAACTGTTTCCAAGGACCTTGAAAGACACTTCCTTAGAATGGTTTTCCAACTTTCCTAATCATTCCATTAGTTCATTTAATGAATTGGTGGATGATTTCATAAGTCACTTTCAAGTTCACATGACACCTAAAAAGACAATGGCTAACCTTATGCGATGTACACAAAACACAGATGAAAATGTAATGGATTTATCTTACGATACCAATCTGTGTATGCTCAAATTGATATCAATATTCTTGATGCACATTCTTTAAAAGATGTTTATAAAAAACTTGCACACACACCTTCAGGATAAATTAGCAATGATGAAATTCCCTTCATTTATGCATTTATGCACAAACTTTTGTGAATACTATAATTCAGTTTCAAGTCGTGATTCAAAATCCACTTCTAACTAAGCTGACAAACCTGAACATAACAATCCAAACCAAAATAACACACAAAACTTCCACAAACCAAATAGAGGCTTTTAATAGTTTAATCTACCTCCTCAACCTCAACCATAGCCAACCCAATCCATTCCAAATCAAGTGGCAGCAGTTAAAGTAGCGGTGCCTTAGAACTATGGGGACCCGAAGAGATAGTTTACTCCCCTACCTGATACCCTTCATAACACAATGAACCAATTAATTCAACAACACTTGCTTAGTTTGCCACCCTTCCGACCACTTGATCCAAACCAACATTTACCACCCACCTTCAAACCTAATGCTTATTGTCATTTTCATTTCCAGAATGGAGATGACACTGAACATTGCAAGTGTCTCAAACATTTAGTTCAAGACCTCATTCATTCATCTATCCATTATGGGTGTTAATGATCAAGGCAATAAGTCTGTTGCACCCCCTAACCAGAATTTGCAAATTTTCACTAATCCCATGCCTAAACATACTACCTCATTTGTCAAGGCTAGCGAACCTTCAACCACTGATGTAATGACTATTGATACAAACAATGAACATGATACACCTCCCCCTATTACTACAAAAAGTCTTATGGATGAGCTAGTAGCTACAATAGATGTTATCCCTCGTAAGGGAAAAACCACTAAGTCTCTTGATATCACTTTTTCTGCTAAAGACATACTACAAAAACTTCCTAATGGTCCTCTTTACATAGCTGGAAGAATCTATAATAAGCCCACTAATGGGATATTAATAGATCCCACTTGCGATGAGAATGTGATCACAAAGGAGTTTCTAGTATTACATGAGCTATATCAAGATGAATATAATAAACCAACTACATGGATTAAGACATGTACTGGTTTTGCATTCAGTAAAATTGAATCGATCTTGCTACCCTTACAGATAGGACCTAAAAATTTGGAGGTAACATTTTCAATTATTCCATAATCTGACCAATTTCATTTGTAGCTAGGCCACCCTTGGCTTTGCTCAATGAAAGGGGTCTTATCAGTTGTTTACAATTATTTGAAGTTTCCACATGACAATGAGATAGTCACCATACACCATAGTGGCTTTAATCCTTTATCTTCCAAAGGTAATTTTTCATTAGAAGCCTTTTGGCCTCCACCTATGGAACCCATCACACCTCGAAAGGACTTCTTTTTCATAACTTATCAAAAGTTTAAAGCTAAAAAGATAGCCGAATTGTCTCTTCAAAACTCATCCCCATCCACTTCTGCACCTCCTATCATAGACGAAACCATGCTTTAACCTGAGTTTGACATTGAGAAAACCATACAACCTCTTGAAAAGCCACCCCTAGATACCTCCCCACCATCGTTTAAGTGACCAAGGGTAAATGAAACCACTCCTATCATGGCTCCTCACCTTAAAAAAGTGTATAAAGCCAAAGAGAAAGTGGTTGATCCATCCTCTTTGGAAGTAGAACCTATGATGACTCAATCCGCCCTTACACCTCAACAACTCCAAAATAGAATTAAAAGAAACCGCGGTGCTAGGTACTGAAGGTGTTGTTGTTGTCTCCTTGCTCGTCAATCTCACATAGAAGAAGATAAAGAAAATCAACCTTTACCTTTGACTAAAGTAATAGATTACCACCCTCCTTCTCCTGACCTGCTAGAAGACGGTCTAGTGCAATAATCCCAACAAATTGAACCAATCCAACAACCTCCACTTTTGATCCATCCATCCTTAGAAATCACCGTTTGTCCTCCTATTTTCATTAATCTTGATGATGATGATGATGATGCGACAATAGAAAAAATAGATGAAGAAGTGCATAATGATTTAAACTCTTTATTTTCATCCACAATGAGCCTAAAAGATACAACCTCTCGACCAATTGAAGAACCCAGTAAGACTCCTGGTTTGGCACTGGTGCTTGCAATTCTTCCTTTGGACAGTCAACCGAACTTGCATTACACTGAACATGATTGGGAGGCGAATTCCCTATTAGATGGTTGACTTTCATTCACCTAACTAGCCTTTTTGCTTTTCTCTTTTATTTTTCCTTTTCATGTGCGCATTGTGCTCCCTTGTATCATGTGTTTTATGTTTTATCACTCTTCGTACACTTCTTCTATTCATATCCCTCTTCTTCTATATGTTGTACATTGTCTTTTTCTCTTTTTTATTTTGTGTTCTCCTTTTAGGGATGACACAAAGCGTAGAGACACCCTATGTCTCTTCCATGTTGAAGCAAAAGGTCCTTATCTTTTTCTCTCTTTTTTTTGTGTTCTCCTTTTGGGGATGACGCAAAGCATAGAGATGCCCTATGTCTCTTCCATGTTGACCCACAAGGTCTTTGTATTTTTCTCTTTTTGTTTTGTGTTCTCCTTTTGGGGATGATGCAAGGAATTGAGACCGAAATGTCTCCTTCATTTTGACCCAAAACCTTTTTCATTTTCTTTCGCCTTTTCGTTTTCGTTTTGCTTGTGTAAATTCCTTTTGGCGATGATGCAAAGCATCGAGACTACAATGTCTCTTCCATGTTGACCCAAAACAAACTTTTGTTTTCCTTTTTTTTCCCTCTCTTTGTGTCATTCTTTCAGTTCTATGTGCTTCGGGGAATGATGACAGTTCCGAGCTCTTTCATAAACACATTGCAGCAATGAACATACTAACCCCAAATCTATAGATCCCTTATGTGTTTGGTGTGCTTTTTTTATGAGGCGCAACTCCCTTTTATTTTATTTTCATTTTTCCTTGACATGACGCAACCTAACTTCGAAACATAGACTTGGCATAGGGCTTTCTAAGTTGGCTCTCATGTCTTGTTTTCCTTTTGCATTTTCTTTTCTTCTCTACTTTAAAGTAATTGCTCACAGAACAATATGTAGCAATTCCCTTAAAGTGGGGGGCATACATTACCATTAATTCATTTGCATTCTTGGTTCCTAGTGAATCCTTGTTGTTTACATAATGTGTTTGTTACTTTGTGGATGACATTGGGTGTGATGTCCTTCATAGTTGTGATCTATCTCACCATATTACATTCCTCTTAGTGGCCTGATGCGATGCACTACATCCCCTAAGTTGTGAATATACTATTCTTTGATTGGTCCTCTCTTGGAGACATTAGACACAATGTTCCCTAAGTGACTGACCTTGCATGAACTGAACAAGACTCCTTTGAACTTCTTTTACACTTTTTACATTTTTACATTTTGCATTGTTACCACCTTGCATAACACAACTTGCATGACTATGGTACCCTTTTATTTTTGTTCATGAGAATTTTTCTTTGTGGTGCCTTGTTAAAGTTATTAGTAGGTATATAACATTAATATGGTTGAGTGGGAATCCCACCTAGCGGCATGACTTTTCCCCATAGCCACTTTTGTGTTTGTGAGTGCATAACAACTAGCATATGTATCTTACCTTTTTGGGCTTTCTCACCCCATGAACAACTAGTTATGTGGCCCCAGAGTGAGTACATTTGGGCCTTCTCATCCACTAGACTATCATGTGTTTTGTCACCCCAAAGTGAGTATACATCCTCAATTAGCCTAGATCTAATCCACAACTAGTTGGGTTCATGATCGAAGCTTCATCCGATTCTTCTCAACACTTGTGTGTTCCTTTGTCATTATGCTTAGTTTGCCATGGGATCTTCATCCTGGGGGCTTGATCATTCCTCTTGATTGGTGTATTCCATCTTGCTAACATAAGCACATTTGAACCCTCCTTTTGATGTTTATGGCTACTTTAATGTGAGTTTGAAGCAAGTTCATCCTCTCACTAAACTAGGGTCTAAATGTGTCGTAGAAAAATAGCCCCTTGTCATTTTCATGGCCTTTTAGGTCTTGTTTCATGGTGTTGGAACTATTTTTCTTTGATTTTATGTTGTGACATGAATTGACCATGCTTATTTAGGTACTAAAATTCAAAGAACGGTGTCTTGTGAAGGTGTTGTGAAGTGTTGTAAGACATTTCTACATTCTTCTAGACTTTATAAATTACAATTCACCTAAAAATCACCTTTTTAGTCATCAACCAGTCCTATTTTGAAGTGTTGTAAAGTCTTGTAACAAGCTTTCACGCTTTTATAGGCACATCTTCACTATTTATCCCTTTTTCATGCTTTATTTGACCCCTTTATGCTCTCATATGCTTAATTAAGTGTATTTTTGAGAATTATCCCAATAATCAAAATTAAATGCAACATATTTCCCGACACATGTTTTCAGGTCCTAGGTGGGACCCATTCACCATGGGTGGCAAATGAGTCCCCCTTGGCCCCAAATTCAAAATATTTTAAATTTCCTTTCAGGATTTTATTTAAAAACACTTGATGTCAGCCTATGATGAGGTATGAACAGGTAACTAAGGAAAAAGTGTATATAAATCCATTCATCAAGTTAACTTATCCACCTATTCACTCAAGTATTCAAGCATTTTACAACATCTTTTCAAGCACTTTGAAGTAGCCATTGACATTACTTCAGACTTGCATCATCAAGGGTTTGGTAAGTTGATAGCAATTGTATGTTGTTAGTTTATCATTCCTTTGCATTTCATTATTTTATTAGGGGTTTGATTACCAAAAGGGGTGTTTGACCAAGGCAAATCCCTATTCACTAACCTTAAACCATTTTTCCCCTATTACATGTTTGTTTGCAGCATTTTGTATGCAGATTTGACAAGATTTTTGGTGTTGAAGAAGGGTTGACAAGTCAACTAGGTGCTTCAACTCAACTCAAGTCTATTTCAAGCTTGGAGAAGGTTTTATGTCGGTTTCCCGCATAATTGACTTCGGCAACTCGACAAGAAATGATTTCTAGATCTGGTGTTGCAAAGTTGTCTCCTGATTTTTTAGAAATTTGGGCAAGGATTGATTGACCACCTATGGCGAATGAGTCCCACCTTAGGATTGAAAATCTAAATTTTGTTAGGTTCTGGATCCCAACAGACAAAAACTTGCTTCCGACAGTTTTCACCACCTTGGGCTAATGAGTCCCACTGTGAAAAATCAATGATTTCAGTCAGCATCCACAACATTCCAAATTCTTCATTTAGTTCATTATTGCATAACATAATGTGTTTTCAAACATAGCTTAAATTTTACTTTTGCATTCGTTTTCATTCATTCAAATTAGTCAATTGCATTTAGTTAACTTCATTTAGGTTATACAACATCACACATAACATTATTTGAATGAACCATTAGCATTTTTGCTCCTATCTCTCTCCTTTTAGGTGAAAGACCCCATAAGAGAAAGAGTTGTCCATAGGAGCCAAAAATCAACGGTTCAAGGACTGATTGGGTCAACATGGAAGAGTCATAGATCATCTCAACACTTTGCGTCATCCCCAAAAGGAAAACAAAAAACAAAAATGAAAAATAAAAGACCTTTTGGGTCAACATGGAAGAGACATAGGGCATCTCAATGCTTTGCATCATCCCCAAAAGAACAAAAAACAAAAATGAAAAAAGGCAATGCATGACATATAGAAGAATAGAGGTACAAATAGAAGAAATGGACAATGAGAGGGAAAACATCAAACACTCAATATGGGGGAACATGATACACACATACAAGAAAAACAGAAAGGGGCTAGTAATGCAAGTGTCAGTCAACCATTAACTAAGTTATTGGTTTCTCAAGCTTAGGTAGTTAAGCAGAAAATGAATAACACAGTTAAGAGACAAACACAAGTGCATTACAAGGAAAAGGCTAACAACTTCTTGCCCCCCACAAAGTGAAGGAAAGAATGAGCCGAGGTGGGTGATGTGAAAAGATCATGCAATAGTGAGAATAGGGAATTCTACAACTATGACATGATAATAGGAGTTTTGTTTTAAGGAATAATGGGAAAGCACTTAGTAGCAGTGAAGTGATATTAGTTTAATATGTCATCCAATGTTTTAAATTCTTCAGTGCGATGTCCAAGAACATGATGATATTTGCAAAATGGTATGTTAGAATCTTTAGGACGAATGACCAACCTATTCATAGGTGGTAAAAGTATAAGACCTTTATTTAAAAGCAATTGAAGTCTCCTTTCACATTCAGGTGGAGGATGTGTAGGAAACTTGAGTTTTTTCAATTTGTAAGGCCATTTTTGTTTGCTAGATTCTCCTTTCTCATGAATGGAAGGAGGGGGAGGACCCATGGGGATCCTAGCATCCTTTTCATGAGAATCAGGTAATGGTTGTTCACGTGAAAGGACAATGTGTAAGTCAGGAGGAGAATCAAAGATCATTGTACCATCCTCACGAAGTCTTTAATATTCAAAAGGAGATCTATCAGGATGAGAAGGATCTTGATATCCTAATCCGATGGTGTTTTCTTTTGTTGGTTTTTGTTCAAGAAGTTGATGAATGTCATGTTCATGTGTTGTGTCACAACCATGTTTACTTAGGATAGTAAAGCCTCTACCATATGTTTCTTCAAGGTTTATGGGAGTGTTTGTGACTTTGTGATCATAAAATGGTTGAGAGTGTGTTTGTTGAGAGGAACTAGGTCCACTTGATGGAGGAACTTTAGGTCCTTCATTGATTTTAGGATGTAAGTAGGAAAAATGATTAGGGGGTGCAACAGTAGGAAGATCTTGTGGTTTCATTGATGGGTAAAAGGATACATTGGCTTCTAGGTTATCAAGGTAGTCATTGTAGAGCTTGTTCATGCTATCGTGATCTTCTCCAATGATGTCTACATCATGAGGAGGAAAATCATGAGGAGTTGAAGGAGCATGAGGTAGTTCAAGGTCATTAGGGTCACAGCCAAAGGCACAATTGGACTTATCTACCAAGGATTTTAATAAATTCCAAAACTTATGAAAAGAAAATGCCATGGTGCAAGTAAATTAAGATGTAAGAAACAATAGAAAACAGAGATCCTGGAAAGAAAAATAGAAAGCAACTACAAAAAACAAAAATGCAGGAAATGTCCCAAAAAAGCCTAAAAATGCAGTTTGAAATGTGTAGGTGGACTAATTCACCCATGGTGGCGAATGAGTCCCAGTATGAGATTTTTTTGTGTTTTTCAAAAAAAATAATGTGATTCTAATGCTTTTTAGATGCTAATTAAGGATGCAGATGCAGATTTTCAGCTTTTTCAATGATATGTAATGCAAAAATGAAACCTAAACGAGTCTTTCACTAATGCAAATTAAGAAACCCTAGGATGCAAAAACATATCAATACCCTAATTGAATGTTGATGAAAATGAAGCTTAAGATGCAAGATGCAATTGAAATAAAAAATGTAAAGTGTTCAATATGCGGGTTCACCAAAATAAACCGTAGATTTTTGGCACCCTTGATCTTTCTAGCACTTCTAGGGTTTTTCACCTAAAAGGAGAAAGTAGGGCCAAAAGATCTAGCTTGGTTCACTCAAATTATGCAATGTATGATGTTATTTGAACTAAATGAGATGATCTAAGTGTAGTTATATGAGTTAATTGATTGATTATGTATGCAAAACCTATGATTTATGCAATGTTGGAAAACACAATGATGTTTGCAAACAATGAACTATGAATGAATAAGTGCAAAACAAAATAGAAAGAGACTGAATCAGAGTGCACTTGGGCAGAAAATGGAGAAACTAGAATCTTTTGAATGCTATCTAAAATCACAGAAGATCACCAATGGGACTCATTTGACACTGATGGTGAATCTGTCCTGCTTCCGATGAAAATTGTCGAGAACAGGTTTCTAAATGTCGAGATCCAAAATATGACAAAACCTAGATTTCCATCCTTAAGTTGGGACTCATTCGCCACTAATGGTGAATCAGTCCTCTCCCAAAATTTTGAGAAATTGGGGGACAATTATGTAACACCAGATCTAAGGTTGTCTACTTGTCGGGTTGTCGAAGTCAAATCTATAGAAAACAGACAAAATGTCTTCTCCAAGCTTGAAATAAGATGTTGTTGACTTGAAACACTTTGTTGACTTCTTGTCCACTTTTCAACACCTAAATGCTTGTCAAATCTACACACACAAGTCTGCAAATACACATCCAAGAGGGGAAAAATGGTTAAGGGTTAGGTTATAGGGATTTTCCTTGGTCAAATCCCACTTTGGTAATCAAATCCTTAATGAAATAGTGAAATGAAGGAGAATGATAAACAAATAACATGCAAATGCTATCAACTTACCAAACCCTTGTTGAAGAAAATATGAAGATATGTCAATGGCTGCTCTTGAATGCTTGGTTGATTCTTGATTATAGGATGCAAAATGCTCAAATGCTAGGTGAATGCTTGAATGAGTTAGAAGATTGTAGGAGATGTAAAATGAGGAGAAAAGCACTTATTATACACAATTGTGCCTTAGTAACCCATAGGTACCTCATCACAGGCCGACATCAAGTAATTTTGAATAAAAAACCGAAAGGAATTTTGAAATATTTTGAATTTAGAGCCAAGAGGGACTCATTCGCCACCCATGGCGAATGGGTCCCACCTTAGGCTTGAAAGTGGGTGTCAGTAATTAAGTCACATTTGATATTATTTGTCAGGTTTACATTCAAAAACACACTTAATTAAGCCTTATAAGGGCATAAAGGGGTCAAATAAAGCATAAGAAAGGTGTAAATAGTGAAATTATGCCTAGAAAAGTGTGAAATATTGTTACAAGACTTTACAACACTTCAAAATAGGACTTGATAATGAATAAAAAGGTGATTTTTAGGTGAATTGTAATGAGTAGAGTCTAGAAAAGGGTAGAAATGTTTTACAACACTTCACAAAACCTTCACAAGACGCCATTGTTTGAATTTTAAGGACTTAAATGTGTATGTTCAATCCTCATTGCAACATTAACTCAAAGCAAGATAGATCAAACATCGTAAAGCAAGGCCTAAAAGACCATGAAAATGACAAGGGCCCATTTTTCTATGGCACACAACCTAATTTTCTAAGTTAGGATTTTGGGTTGTGAGTTGCAAATTTTAGTGATTGGAAGCTCACAACCTACTTTTCTAACTGAAAATTTTAAGTTTCAACTTCATTTTAAAATCCAACCAATTTTCCCACTTAGGCTTTCAAAACTTGGAAAATACAGTTATTACATGAAATGTAAATTCCTCCTTTATCCTTGATCATGTGTCTACCATTTTTGATAAAAAATTATTCAAATGAAATTTTATGTTGCAACTGAAAACCAACTAAATCCATAATCCTACCAAAAAAAGAAATTTTCATAACTTTCGATTAGCTATATACTTTTCCATGAAAATTTTCTAGATTGTTCAAAATGGCAATAAGAAGAAACCCATTAAGCGAAATCTTCCCAGCTTCTCTGAAAATTCATATTTAATTGTTTTTGTAATCCCGTGCACAAAAAATTAAAGCATGAGAATATCTCAACTGAGAAGCTAGCCGCATGGGCTGAAATAACCTTGCAAATATCCCTATTGAAATAATTTACACCAACTTTCATTAATTTTCAAAATTAATTACTTTCATTAATTTTTCCACTACTCCCCATTGTACTTGACAATTGGAACATGGATAATGAGTGATTTTGCTTCAAATTGGTGAGATACTCAGAATTTGTGGATAACTGGAGAACATTTTGACTAGGAGGGTCTTAGTTTAAGGACTTTGACTCAAAAGTAAAATTTTTTGAGTTTAAAAATGGGGTTAACACATCTTATTTTATACCTTATGAATCATAATAAGGTTCTTAGAACCTTTTTTTGTAGCTCCTAACAAATTTAACCACCCTTGATGTATTAACTCTTCCCGCTAGACCTAACTTGAGAATCGAGCCTAAATTTTCTCATTTTCTTTGGTGGACCTCATTTACCAAGGTTCATCTTTAGGAGAAACACTTGTACATAGTAGAATTTCTCATCTAAGTTATCTAGCAAACAATAGACTTGAAACCTTCAAGAAATTTTAGGACATGTGCATGTGCCTAGAGTTCTTGGAATGATGCTCAAAGGTTTTTGTCTTTCTATTGTAAATTTATTTCCTAAATAATTTATGTATACAATGATGTTGCTCGTCAAACCTCTTACACTATTAAACTATCTTTTTAATTCTTTTAGCTTTATAAATCATTATATGTGATGATATATAACTCTTTTGAACAAAAATATGTAGTATTTTTATATCAATGTATTGAATCACACTTTATGATACATCATGAAGAAGAGGATAAATTCCCAATGATATATCATTTAGTGAACATCTAAAATGTCAATACAAAACCATTACATAGTTTTTATCCAAAATACTCTTTATTAATTTCATTGAGGCTATGGAAAGATTATGCCTCCAATAAATATGTTATTTTAATATAGACATTTTTTTCTTTTCTCCTAATGAGAATGTTCATGTTATTATAGATATTTATTTTTAGATTTAGCTACAAGTCAAGAAAACGTCCTTAGAATTTTAACACCTCCAAGACATTCAAATCACTAGGGGAATGCTCCTTGAATAATGATTCAAAATCCACTTGAATAATCCAACCCATGTGCAACTACCACTAGTAGGATTCATTCAAACATTGAGATTCTCCTCTTGCCTCCTCCTTCTTGGTGGAAAGGGAAAGCTCGTCACCTAGTGGCTTGGAACCATCATTATATGACAAGTTTGTTATACTGCCTAGTCTATGGTGACATGAACAATGGCTATATTGTGTTTCCACCTCCTAATTGAGGGGTGACTACTTCTCTTACAATCCAAGACTCTCAAAATGGATGGGTGATTCTCAACCCTCTTTGGTGAACCCTCGAAATGAATTGTTCTTTGTTTCCAAGATGATCCACCACTCCCCCGCCCCCCTCTCGCCTCCCACACCCCCCACACACACTTTTGGTTAATCTAAAAATCTATAAAGTATTTCCAACTGAAAAGAGATACGTAATATAATGTAATAATTCTGTGTTTTTTAACAATACCACACACACACAAAATGTAATAATTATGTGTTTTTTTAATTTTAACAATGTGGCATGCATACACACGTATTTTAACAATGTCACACACACATTACAATCACACAATCACACACAATCACTTACACAGAGAGAATATAGCTATATATAGCCAAAGTCGAGTCGCAGACACACACACAATCACTCACACAGAGAATATAGCTATATATATAGCCAAAGTCAAAGTCACAGACACACACAGAATCTCTCTCACACACACAGAATACAGAATATAGCCAAAGTCACAGACACACACAGACAGAATATAACATACACAATATAGCCAAAGTCACAGACACACACAGACAGAATATAACATACACAATATAGCCAAAGTCACAGACACACACAGACAGAATATAACATACACAATATAGCCAAAGTCACAGACACACACACAGACAGAATATAGCCAAAGTCGGTATTATAGAACTAGGAATTTAGTACTATCATATTTGTGGCCTCTATAGTCTGGTCCGATCATTTTTGTCCACTTATTGCAGACCCAACGTAACAGCCAAAGCCTTTCCAACTATATTATCTGCAGTGTCTAGGGCAATTTATCCGAATTGACAAAAGGAAGCAAACAAATTCACGAGGAAACCAAAGCAGAGAACCGAATACATCGATCCCCTTGTTTTACGTTGTGATCTGGCTGGTTTTAGATAACAATTAGACTACTAATAGCTGAATAACCACTGTAGATTTTCAGACATTGAATAGAAAGAAAGAAAATGGCAAAGGTAAAATCCCCCATTAACCATGTAGTCGTTAGCTTGATTCTGAGAATACTCACAGCGGCAGTGCTTGCACTCTCCATCACAGTTATGGTGACCGATACTTTTAAGCTTCTCGACCAAAGTAAGGTCACCTTCAAAGACGTTTATGCATTCAGGTGAGAGATTTTAGTATTTCTTATGCTTAATCCATCGCGTTTTGTTTTTTGTTCTGTTTGTTCATAAATATTATATAACTTGTGATTTGTGCATTGTGGGATGCAGATATTTAGTATTAGTAAGCCTGGTAGCTTTCGTATACAGCGTTTTACAAATTATCCTCAATATTTTCTTCCTCATTATAAGAAAATTATTGCGTCCCACTTTCACTTTGTACTTGGATTTCATTGCAGACAAGGTATTACATTAAAAGCATAAAATTTTCACAGTTTATGATAATCAAGTGATCAAGTGAACTATTTGTGGATTGAAACTGTGTCAATTTTTTATAACAACATTCCAATCATACTCCATGATCCATCATCAAAATGATATGCAAACAAAAAAAACTACTTGCATATCATAGATCATGAAATATGATCCGAAACATATAAATTTCTCATGATTTCCTATAAATGATCTAGTATAATCTGATGTGATTGCAGGTGGTAGCATATTTCTTAGCTTCAAGTGCTTCTGCAGCGCTTGCTGTGGCGTTCGAGGCCAGAAGAAAATTTCGTCCTTTTTTCATTGAGTTTCTTGCCCAAGATGACAATCAAGGTGTCAAGAAAGTTGACAATTTTTTTGCTAAAGCTGAGATATCCGCGGCTCTGGCTCTTGTTGCTACGCTCACTATGATTCTCGCCTCTATAATATCCGCCCGTTTTTTCTTCACTAATTATTAGATGTTATTTTACGTGTAATTATTAATGATTTATAAAGACTACGTTGTGGTTGGAAAGTTCTTTTACTTTTGTTTTTCATCTACTGCTTTCAATATAAAGGAAGAAAATCCAGTCAAGGCTCCAGTACCTCTGGTTTTCATCTCTCGCCTATATTACTGTTATTCTCCCTTGTCTTACCATCAATCGGTAGCAGATTATGTAATTCAGCATAATTTGGTTGGTTGGCCTTTTGTTTTTTGTTTTTGTTAACTATTAGCAGTTGCACAATATTCAATGAGCAACGTAATAGCCAATAGGCACAGACAGATTTTGTTTTGCAATGGCAGTATAAACAACAACCATTTTTACCAAAACACCACTCCCCTTATCACATGCACCATACCCTAAAATTGTCAGGAATGGCTTACACCTCACATTAGTGTGTCAAGCCTACCTAAACCACCTTCAAGAAATTCATATGTAGGTCACAATTGTCTTTATAAGCAAATGTAAAGATGGAGGAAAGACGTGAAGCAATAATCAATTGTGAATGACGTGTTCAACATGGTTGTCCGTATGGTAATTCAGACTGCAAATCATATTGAAATGGTTAAAGACTGAGCTGATAAATGACCAACAATAAATTATGTTAAGCAATTTCAACAAATATAAATAAATTCCCTAGCTGTAATGGCCCCCACATAATTACTCTAAAAACAATGAGTGAAACAGCTTGGAGAAATATCGTCAGAAACTAATCAAACATGGTGTATATTAAAGGTGAGTCTTTTTCTATCACAGGTCATTTAGAATTTAATAATTTAAAATAATTTAGATACAAATTGATTGCATTTAATTAGATAATTTAGAATTCTGATTAAATTTCTATTAATTCATTTTAATTATGTAACTATATAAAAAATGAATTGGTTAATTGTAAATGAATTCAAATGATTTATCAAATTGCATTTTTATAAATAATAGGATGGAATTAATAACTTAATATATATTATTATCTTGTCTGCTATTGTTCTACCTATCTAATAACTTTACTTTTACCAACTTAATTTGAATCTTCCATATTTATCTTCATTTCCACCTCTTTGGTTCCATGCTATTCAATGCAAATAATTCACCATAACGATAGCCTCCCCATTCCAACAATTTTCTCCCAGCCCAACTACCCAACTATATTCTGTTATCGGCTTTTGACAACTAATGGGAAGTAGTTTGTTCCCGTGTTCAAAGCGCCCACTATTACTGTTTGGCCTGCATCTCTTTTTCATTCCCAATTTTCCGCTACTTCTTACATAGCATGGGCGCAACTGCAATCATCCTAGCTGTTTTATTTGCATTCAGATCCATTCCAATTGTCTTCTCTTTTCATTGTTCAACTAAAACTAAATTTATTATTCTCGCCTTATGTGTGGCCTCCTCTATTACCACTACACTTTAGACTCCAATTTCCTTGCCCTTGTAAAGAAACTCCAACACTCGGTTCTCCTTGTTACCTATTTGGTGTATGGATTCCACAGAGATTGAAATCCCTTCGTATTTCTTATGCCTGATATCGATGCAGCTAATGACAGACCCTGTCACGCTCTGCACCGGTGCGACCTACGACCGACACACCATCGAGAAGTGGATGTACACCATGGGAAACAACACCTGTCCTATCACAAAGCATGAATTAAACACATAAATAAATGACAATACACAGTGCACCTCTTAAGAATGCATCAATTTGCAGGCAGGAGGCAATTTTGCATGGCGGGCAAAACGTTCATGCGACGCCCATTTAATAAATGACAATGCTCACGGGAATGCTGTCGTTGTGACCCAGGGCGGCCATGGCGGAGTAAACAGAGTCAATCTGAGCATCCAACATGTTGTAGGTGAAGCCATTGGGATCCTTTACCCCAGAAGACTGGTCGAAGAGCACATAATCGAGGGAGACTTCTTTGGGGTTGTCTCTGTAGGCAAAATAGGGATAGGCGTTCACCATGAAGGGAGCCACTGTTTCCTCCAGAAACTTGAGCAGAGGCTTCATGATGGGTAGCAAAGGGGGCGTGAATGTGGCGGCCGAGGGAGGGAAGGAGCTCTGAAGGACGGCCATGCTATGCGCCGTAGAGACCTTTATCTTTGTCCGCCAGACCCAACGATACCAGTGCCATTCAAACATCCTCGGTCAGGTAGGGTGACCCTCGGGTCTCGGTCCACTTTACCATGAGTTAATGATAGTACTTAGATACGTCAGACTGTTATCCAACATCGAGCATCCTTGATTTTTGGCAATTCGTGGGTTCCCACCGGTGTCAGACTGGGGGAAATGCCGGTGGGGTTCCCCCACGTAGAATAGCCTATCGGATAAATATATTAATTAAAAAGCTAGAAAATATTATAGAAAGATTTCTAAAATAGCAACGACTGTCATTAAAGTTAAAAGAATGAAATTCTAGGAGGTTTGTCTTAGAACCCCATCTTCAAGATCCAAAGGAAAAAAAAAAACTCACAAGTGAAACAACCTTAAAGAAATAGTAACAATGGTTGACCCATATCATCTTGAAGATGGTAAAGAAACTATGAAAATTGATTAGGGAATAGGGACTCCCAATCTAAAACATTCCATCTATGATTAGCCTCAAAAATCCATTTGACTAGACAATCTGCAACAACATTCCATTCACGAGGAAAATGATTAAAGGAGGTGAAATCAAAGTTCTACAAAAGACAAAGAATCTACTCCACAAAAGATGCCAACCTCCAAGATAAGTAATTAAAAATACCATTCTTTATAAGAGAAACCAAAATCATGTAATCCATCTCACAAATAACCTATTTCCAACCCATTTCACAAGCTTTCTCCAAACCCAATAGAAGGGATGTGTACCACAATGCTGAAATATCTATACATGTAGATAAACTATAACATCATATCCCTAGAGATACATTGCAAGAATTGTATTACATGTGAGATTTAAATTGTCTCTTGTAAGACCTATGCGTATTATACGTAAGATCAATGAGTATATTATTTTATGTAAGACCAATGGGAATTACCTAAAGAACTTAGAGGTTATACTTTGAGGAGGCCTTGGCTTAAATAAGAAACTTTAGAAGACCTCTTTGTGAATATTATTAAAAATTTCAAGATTTAAATTTTGATAAGTAGTTTATCATGTAGTCTATTTGCATGGTCTTCGTTGTGGTATATATTTTATCCACATTGCATTTATATTAAATAAGTCATTTTTTATTCATGAACATCATATTTTTCTTAATATACACCTCCTATAAATGTAAAGGTGAGTGTTAGAGCATATTAGTTACAAATAATATTTTGAAGGATCTAATTATAATGAGTAGACCTTATAATATAAATATAAATATGTCATATTATAAAACATATTTAACTAATAAATTGGCTAATATAAAAATAATCATCTTTAATATTAATTAATTACTAAATAAATAGTATGTCTTTTTATGAAAAGGCTTTGATAATTACTCAAAGGAGTGTGACTATTTTTTTTGATGTAGGAGAATCTAAATTGTAATAGAAATCTTGCATCAGCCCCAAAAAATATTTCATTAATATTTGTAGTCATAAAATGTACACTACAACTTCTAATTCTCAATGCAAAGGAACATGCCTAGTTCCAAACTCATTCATAGGCATATCAATTTTCTAGCTTATTTTTCTAGTTTGTGGTAGTTATATAGGTTTTACAATGGCACTTGATTATATTTCTAAGCTCATTGGTCTCAAGGACATTCATGGGATGAGAAATATCAATATTTAACCCATATAATTCACTACATTCATTCTAAAAGGTTCCCTTAAGGCATGTGCACCAAGATGGGGCACAAAAAAGTGACCAAATGCCTAGAAATGAGAAAAACACACTTGTGTTATGAAGAACTCATGTTATGGCTCAAATTTTCCAAGCTATAACACAAGCATGTTATTTGAATTAAAAACGCATTTTTAGCATTCAAAACATGTACATGATTTTATTAGAGCAAATCGCATACGGGTTTTTCTTAATAAAGTTATAAAAAAACATGCTCATTTTCCTCTATAATGATTTTTTTGCCCTCAACCTAGTATAACACAAAATTTATTTTGACATTTGCAACCTAAATTCACAATGCCATGTCGTAGAAGAGGCAAGTTCTCATTTTTTGTGCTTTAGATTTAAATTTTTTTGTATTTGAAAAAATGCATTTTTATTTTTATCAATTTCATGGTTTTTTTGAAATTTTATAATAGAACATATAAACCTTGAGCCACAACCAAATTTAAATGACATGAAAAACCTAAGGAAAACCTTAGGATGCCTAACCCTCCTCCAAACCTTCCAACAAACCTTGGACAAATCCATGAGGATTTGTTAGGGAATCTAGAACAAAAAAAGTTGTAAATTTTGAACTAATTTCAAAATTGAGTGGTTCAACATCAAACCAACACCACCTATCCCTTGACTTAGCATTGGAAGCAATGATGAAAAATGTTGGCATGATTATAAATCAAATAGATCAATGAAAAAATTATAGAGATTCATGCCATCAATTTTATGCAACAAAATTATCCTATGATCAAGTGAAAAGGAAAGACATAAGAAAAGAGAAAATGTGTTATTTTTATGAACCCTAGAACCAATGAATTTATTCCTTTGAATTCATAGAGGTTTCCAATACATTGGTGTAATCATGATGAGATAAGAAATAATTTTGGGGATAGGTGGTGGATGGTCTTTTACAAACCTCCATGTAATAATTATGCTGGTGTTGCTCTATTTTCTTAGAAAACTATACTATGAGTTTATCCTTCATCAAATTCTTAGTTATTTTGATATGAGGGATTTTTAGGGTAGAGGTGGAGGCTCTTCCCAACATAGAATAGGATCTCATAAGGTAGATAACCGTGCACATCGAAGAACACTAGCATAAAAACATATTCATCATGTGACGATTCGAGTAGCCATCAGGGAGAGTATGGAGGTGCAAACTCTCCATGTAGTTTCTAGCATGATAGACACCATTATAGAGCATGGCACACAGATATCCAAACCTTTTTCCTCACACAATTTGATGCAACAGTTCGACCATCTAACTCTAGTGCCCCTAGCTCTCACATATGCTCAAACTATTGTAATCTATGCTTTGGGAGAGATAGTGATGTAGAGGGTACATATGGTTCCACCTCCCATGTGTGTTCTCATTGTTAGTATAAATGTTATGGGAGTAGCAAGGGTCATTAGGGTGGTGCATCAGATAACATGGTGATGATAGATGAGTTGTTGAATGAGGTGTATGCTAGTCAAATGCAGGTATGTTGATTTAAATTTATAACATATTATCTATTGAATACTTAAAATTTATAAATGTAAATATATTTTAATTATAGAATTGAATTAAATTTATACAAACACTATATAGTTCATGGTGTAATGCTAGAGGGTGGTACACCATCGACCTTTCCTACAACAACTTGTACACCTCCATCTATATTAAAGGTAAAATTTGTATAATATATCAAAATAGAATAATAATTTATATTCAAAATAATGTTTAATATTGTAAAATACAACTTTTTATTAAATAGGTGTACATCACATCACCATCTAGTACACATTTTGTCATGGATGCTTATGACATTGGATTTACACAAGTACACTATAACAAATTTAAGTTTGTTTTTGAAATTTTCAATTTTTTTGCTTATATATATTTGTGTTTTTGAGTTTCATCTATTATTATTTTTTTAGTTGATGATTACAATAGTCACACCTCCTACAATAAGAGAAAATTTTGAAGTTAGAATTAGTTCAAAAATTTCATCATCAATGTGCCTAACTCAGGTATGAGTATGAATATATGTTTAATAATGTTTATTTTGTGTCAATTGATATTAGTAGACCTATACAAAATAATTGATAAATATGTCTTTGTTATGTTATAGATGGATGTAAACACCCCTGTATGAGGACGAACATCTCTTGATGATGTCGAGCATCATAGGAAAGAAGAGATAGAGTACCAATATGTTGTAAGTTTGTTTATAATATATATCCCTAACTCGCCCCCAACATTCCAAGCCACACTATAGTGACATATTCTCTTTAGTGCCCTAAGTGCAAAAAATTGCCAAACTTTGACAGGCTATTTCTCAAAATTCATGGAGCCTCTAAGGAAAATGTTTTTGAACCTAAAAGGTCAAATATAGCCCCTCTACAATAACCTCTCTCACTTTTTAAATAATCCAATCAGATTGCTCATGGTGGCAAGTTTTCAAATGTAACAAAAAGTATCATTTTTGTTCAATGAAAATATAATATTGCATAACTTACATTCGGTTCATCATGGAGCTAAAATAGTAGCTTCATTGCATTCGATTGGGTGGGTTTTTTCTAGGAATGATCCTATTTCACTCCCCAACTAGGCTGAACATTCTAGGCCACACCATACTGACACATTCTCTTAAGTGCCCTAAGTGCAAAAAAAATTTGAACTTTGACGAGTTATTTTTCAAATTTTCTAGCACATAAAATTTTTGTCTAAACCAACAAGGTCACGTGAGGTCCCTCCACAAAAAACTCTCACTTTTTCAAGACTCTAATCCAGTTTCTTATGACAACAATTTTTCTAGTGCTATAAAAAAGTCAAATGCATTCAATGAAAATTTGTAATGTTGCATCATTTTACTTATCATGGGTTTGAAAAATCATAACCAAAACATCCAAGTGGGAAGATTTATGCTATGAATTCTCATACTTTTCTCCCCAACTTGCTTGAACATTCCAAGACATAGTGTACCAATGCATTCTCTTATGTACCCTAAGTGCAAAAAATTGTCACACTTTGATAGGTTGTTTAGATCAGAATTCATGGAACCTAGAAAATATTTTTGTAAACCTATAGGGTCATGTGGGACCCCTATACAATAATCTCTTACTTTTTGAAGACTCCATTCTAGTTACTCATGGTGACATGTTTTCAAATATTGCAAAAAGTGTCAATTTTGTTGAGTGAAAAGTTGCCATGTTGCATAAATTTCATTATGTTTTTCATGGGACCAAACTGTCAATGCAAAACTTTCTAAATGGGTGGGTCTATGCTCTAGGAATATTCATTTTTTTCTCCCCAAATTTCTCAAACATTCCAAGCCACACCATACCAATGCATTCTCTTAAGTTCCCTATGAGAAAAAACTTCCAAACTTTGATAGGTTATTTCTTAGAATCCATGGCACATACGAATATTATGTTTGAGCCTATAGGGTCATGTGAGGTCCTCCTACAACAAAGTCTCTCACTTTTTCAAGACTCCAATCCAGTTGCTCGTGGAAACAATTTTTTGGTGTTGTAAAAACTATCAAATGCATTCTGTGAACCATGATCTTAATACCTGCAAAACACAACAAACAAACACATTAGAAGATTGAAATGCAAGTTAGAAACATGATTCCTCAAGAAATCCATTTATCAATGCTCTAAATAGGAAAATGAAAGCAATACAATGAGAAATCAACAAAAGAGATTAAATCCTATGAAAGCAATGTAAATTCTTGATCTCTTGAGGGAGTTGGTGCCAATTTGATGTGAAAATTGGCCCTTTCCCAACTCCAATGCTAGCTTTGATGATTTGATGAAGATTGTGATCCACTTTGATGAAGATTGATGAATGCTCCAAGCTAAAATCTGCAAAAAACCTAGCTATGATTCAATGAGATGGATGAGAATTGCTAAGTATTTTAGCATGGTAACTTTGCTTGGAATGTGGATGATGAAATAAGGATATAAGCTCTTTATTTATAGATTGATAAGTTGAAGAGATGTCCAAATTTGATCAATGTGGGACAAAGATTCAACCAATGATATGATGCCACTTGTCAACATGTGAGAGGATGAAGGTTGAGCAAGTTTTGATCCATGTGCAAGTTTGAAATTTGAATTTGATGAGATGACATGTTTAGGGGGATGAAAAATGAGTTAAATGCCAAGTGGGAGACATGTAAGAGACAATGTAAGAGCTTTAAATGCTTTGTTGGATGGACAAGTCCTTTTGGGGAGATTTCAAATTTGAGGAATATTCCCACTTAGATGCCTTTTGAATGAAAATAGGAATTATTAAATCAAATAAATGATTTAATTGTGCAAGTTGCAAAATCTAGAGGATTTGAGTGATTAGGATTAAATTAATGGATTTGATTAATTTAAGGGGATATTCGATTTGACAATTTGATTTAGATTTTTGGATTAATTTAAATAAAAAAGAGGAATATGATAAGAGGCTAATTAAATAAAGATTTTGATTTATTTAATTAAAAGGGATGGTGTTAGATTAAATCAAATAAGGTTTTAATTTATTTAATTTAGATTTTAGAGATTTAATCAAATAAATTGATTATTTAATTAAATAGGGATAATTAGATCAGATGAATTGATTTAATTAACAAGGGAAAGTGACTTAATTAGAAAAAATAATTTATTTAATTAAGAGACGAATATTGATGAATTTAATCAAATAAGGGAATTTGATTAAACAGTTAGACCGAGGGATGATTTAGGAAGAAATGATGTTAGTAGATTAGAGTGTGATATCAATCTGTATATTTTTTATGTCTACGCATTCTATGAAAAGTTGTAATGTTACATAACTTTTGTTTTGTTCATCATGGTCCTGAATTGTCAATGGCAACACATCTGGGTGGGAAAGTATACGCTAGGAATTCTCTTACTTTTCTCCTCAACTTGCTCAAATGTTCCAAACCACACTATACCAACACATTCTCTTAAGTTTCCTAAGTGCAAAATACTATCAAACTTTGACAGGTTGTTTCTTGGAATCCATAACACATACAAATATTTTGTTTGAATGTACAAGGTCACGTGGGGTACCTCTACAATAAAATTTCACTTTTTCAAGACTCTAATCTAGTTGCTCATGGCATCAATTTTTTTGGTGTTGCAAAAACTGTAAAATACATTCAATGAAAAGTTACAATATTACATAACTTTTGTTTTGTTCATCGTGGGCTTGAACATCAGTACCGAAAAATCTAGGTGGGTAGGTTTATGCTAGGAATGCTCTTGCTTTTCTCCCCAACTTTCCCAAATGTTCCACACCACACTGTATTGATGCATTCTCTTAAGTGCCCTAAGTGAAAAAATCTACCAAACTTTCATAATTTGTTTCTTGGAATCCATGGCATATACTAAGATTTCATATGAGCTTACAAGGTCACATGGGGCCTCTCTATAATAAAATTTCTCACATTTTCAAGACTCCAATCAAGTTGTTCATAGAAAAAAAAAAATTGGTGTTGCAAAAATCATCAAATGCAATCAAAGAAAAGTTGCAATGTTGCATAACTTTCATTTTGTTCATTGTGAGCCTAAATTTTCAACACCAATGCATCCAAGTGGGTGGTTTTATGCTAGGAATGCTCCTATTTTTCTCCCCAACTTTCTCAAACATTCTAGGACACACTGTATTGGTGCAATCTCTTAAGTGCCATAAGTGCAAAAACCTGCCAAACTTTAATGAGTTGTTAGAATCCATGGCACATACGAATGTTCTGTCTAAAAATATAGGGTCATGTGGGGACCCTCTATAGTAAATTATCTCAATTTTTCTAGACTCAAATCTAGTTTCTCATGGCAACAGATTTTTTGGTGATGCAAAAACTAATGAGTGAAATTAATGAAAAGTTGCAATATTGCACAGCTTTCATTCTATTTATCGTGGATCCAAA
Organism: Sequoia sempervirens; assembly: GCA_007258455.2. Taxonomy (NCBI): domain Eukaryota; kingdom Viridiplantae; phylum Streptophyta; class Pinopsida; order Cupressales; family Cupressaceae; genus Sequoia; species Sequoia sempervirens. The sequence goes on from VDFB02193867.1 coordinate 199,525,654, forward strand.
TCGTGGACCAAACCATTAGTTCCAATGTGTCTGGGTGGGTGATTTTATGCTATACATCCTCCTTTTTCATTCATAAACTCACCTAAATGTTAGCAAGAGGAATTAGGGAATTGCAATCTTAAGATTTATACCCTAGTGTCTCTTATGTAGTCAAAACTTTTATACCCCAAAGGGTACAATGGTAGAAAAGAGTGAACATGATACTAAACTATATCTAACAACAATTCATTTATAACTTAAACATATATAATAATCATCCATAACACATATATCCATTGAATCCTTATAACTCCATATATTATATATTCATAGAATCATTACATAAGCAAGTATTAGTCTCTACTTTAGATTACAATCTATCTCTTTTATATCTACAATCTTCTACTAGTATCTCCTATTTTTATATCTATTACATACATATAGTGATGCTTAGTTGCTTATAGAGATGTGACTCCAATAGGGCACCCCTTAACCTATCTCCCTTGTCAGCTAGGTACTCCACATGTGCTTTACAGTAGATTGTGGTAGGTTATGCTATGTGCCCTATATCATACCAAGAACATTCCCCCTTTCAAAATTATGTAGATTGTCCTTAATAAATGTTTCACTTCCCCAAGAAATTTTTTTAATAGATAGCCTTCAGCTACACCAGTGTTGCATCCTATTTTTGTTTTGCTTGATGTAATAATTTTATATGTCCTTGTGTGTTGATCTAAGTAGTCTCTACCTCTACAAGATTTTTAAGGATCTATCTTTGTTACATGGTAGCTCTAGCTTCTCCTAGTACTCCACATAGGTGTGAAATCTTGATTCTGACTATTTCTCTAAGATGTTTCACTTGCATATTTATGATTTCCCTTTGATCTTGCAATTGCTACAACTTTGTATGTGTGTTCTCCAATTGGGCCCTTATTGCTCCATCTTATCTTGCAATGGATCATGTATGATGATGCAACTTGTATTATCTAGCCTTCCAATTGCACTATTTGATATTTGAGTTCCTTTGTAAGTATAGGCCATTGGAAAAAAAATTGATAGAGGTATCCTCTATGATGTTATTCTCTAAAAAAATTATTTGTTTTTCCATCTAGGAGAGGGCTACCACACATCTTTTTGTAGCCTCTTTCATGTTCTTCAAAATTTATTGTTGGGACTCTTGTCTAATTCTATTTTTTTATGCCTTGGTATCCACTTGGAGGCCATCCACTAATTGTTTTAGTTATTTTGTTAGTGGAATGGAGGTGTCCCTTTGCATCTACGAAAAGGATCTTTTTAATGTTTGTATTTCTTCTTCTTTTTGTTCTTCAAAATTTCTTGTTGGGACTCTTGTTTGATTCTATCCTTTTATGCCTTGATGTCCACTTGGAGGCCATCCACTCATTGTTTTAGTTTTTGTGTTAGTGGAAGGGAGGTTTCCCTTTGCATCTACGAAATAGATCTATTTAATGTTTGCATTTCTTCTTCTAATTACTCTACATTATCTACATGTTGTAGGATTTCTTCCCTTGCATGGCATGATAAATATCTCTCAGTTGTAACTTTTGTAGTAGTGAGGTATTTTCCATATTGACTTATGAACCCATTATTGTAAGTTGTATCAACTATAGAGTGGGTACTAGTTTTAGTTGTTTCTATTGCGCCAAAAAATCCTTAATGGTTGGATAGGTGAAATTGATGTGGTTGCTTTAGGTCCTCTTCTTCTTGTGATTGTTCTTGTGCTTGTTCCCCTTCTGCATGCATGTGTGGTGGACTTCTTTCTAGAGAAGGTGATGATGTGGCTTTCTTCTTTTCCCTTTCCTCCTAAAGCATGGAATCCATTATCTATTGTGTTATTGCCCAAGTTTTCTCCTAGATCTTGGCAATCTCTTCTTGTTGGCCCACCATTATATTGTATATCCTCTAATTTGTCTAAAGTTGTTGGGATTGGGCTTGCATTAATTATTGTTTCTAATCTATGGTAAAGGTTAGTCCTACCTTTGTGATATATTTTCCCCTTATTTCTTCTTCTTATTCTTTGAGGGATTTTTCCCTTCTTTGCCTTATTGTGTCAATAATTTATTGGGGAAAATATTTGATAACTTCCTCTAAGCTCTTGTCATAACTTTATTCTATATAGTATTAGGCTTTGTATGATTCTATCCATATTCTCTTCATCAACATCATCATACATAGATAAGATTTTCAAAAGAATACCATGATAGATGATGGTGTTAGTAGTTACCATCACATCGATGGGGGATTGTGGTTTCTCTATTGCTTCCAGTTGCTAAATTTCTGCCATTTGAGTTTTCTTTTTCTTCTTTTGCAAAGGTTTCTAATCTTCTTAAATTTCTTCTTCTTCCTCCTCTTCTATAGATTTGATGATATTTTTTTCACCACTTGTTTCATCCTTCCCTTGTGGCCCTTTTTCTCCACACTCATTTGCATTAGTTCATTTGTTAACTCATGCACCTCTTGTGCCTCTAGAGTTGTTATTGTCTAAGATGATTATGTTGGCTCTTTAGAATAGGTACTTGTGGTGCCATGCAATCTTCTAGATCTCTATATGGTAGGTGTGTTCATTTTTGGAGTTGGTGCTAAAGAGGATGGTTTCACGGTATATTTTGGTGAGACACCCCACTGCTTTTCCAACTATTCTTTGTTCTTTTCAACCTTCTCCTCTATTTTTTTCTTATGGATTTGTTTCATTATCTCTTTGTAGGTATTAAACCTCTCTGCATTAGGATCCTTTGGATTTCTTAGAATATTTATTCCATATGCATTGACTTCCCTTTGTGAAACCTCATAGGGAATTTTTAGGATCTATGCCATTCATGGCTCAACCAAATCCATGTAGGTGTAATCTTTGTTAATAATAAATGTGATTGTATTTATATATTTCTTTATGGAATCATAAGGAATCTTCTCCTATGCTTGCATCTACTACTAGAAGCTATTGAAGAAGCCCCAATATGCTATAGTGTATTTTTTTTTGTTTGGAAATTGGTAGGTGTGAATTTTTATTTGGGTGGCTATGGGTAGGTGGGTTTTCCAAACCTTGCCTTTGAATCTCAATAGAGCTCATTAAGAAAGTAGAATACTAGGTATATCAAGAGAGTTCCATAGCATAATTTGTATGATAATGTGAATGTGTGAAAAAGGAACAACAATATCAGCATAAGTCAAATGCCTCATCTTCAATAGTTCATTCTTAGTTTACTTTCATAATTCTCATGTACCCTTCTCTGAGATAGTGAGTCTCATTAGGTCCTCTGTATCTTGCTCCTGAAGTTTTATATGCTTTAGTGTTTTCAATTCAATAGGAAATGAGCCTTAAACTCTTTTATAAATCATTTTAAGTAGTGAGCTTTTATATTGTGAGGTAACTCTCACCGTGGTGTTTCCCTCATTCAGTTTTCCATGTAAAGATTCTTTTGTTATGGTTTTGTGCATTTTTTCCTTTTTTTGTTCTTTCAATTCATGTGATGAGATGTTTTATCTACAAATGGAAATGATTTAGTTTTAATGTATGTTGATTCACCCCCCCTCTCAGTGTTACCTTGTGTGCAATAGGGTTTTCATCCTCCAATGAGAAAAGATGAACTCAAGAAGCATTCTTGTAGTATAACATTAAGTTACCAAAGCCAAGATAACCAAATGAGAGCTCAAGTGAGAATATATTGAGTGAAGGAGAAATTAGGGTAACCAAAGTTTAAATTATTTTCCCTCCAAGATGTTTGACCCATCTAGAGCTCCCAACTTAAAACATTTTACTTAACTTTATTCCCCTTCTAACTTGGCATCTACTTTTGGAGGAAACAATAATCTTTTAAAAAATATTAACACCTCCTTACCTTGGAGTCCCTTTGATTCATAAAATTTCCTTCTAAAACAACTTAAAGGAACTTCATTCTTAGGTGATAAACAAGAGGGTCTCTTATGAACCCATCACCCTTCACTTAAGACATAAAGTGACTTTATAAAAGACTTAAGTGATGAAAACCAAATATTTCTCTAAAAAACATTAGGAATCACCAAGGAAAAAACTAGAAACAACTACACTAAATAGATAGAGGAATAGAGGTCTAGACCAAGTGCTAAAAATAACACTTACTAAAAAAAATCAATTTGCTAAAAGTAGTAAGTCAATTCTCCCAATTGATCCAATCGAATCCCAGCTATAACTTACTAAAAATAGCAACAAAAAACCTAGAAAACCTCCACAAAAGAACATCACAAGACCTATGTCCCCTAACCATATCCACTTAGCCAATGGGAACCTAACAATAGGCTAATGGAAATCTCACATTGAACTAGGTGCAGGAAGGGTACATTACATTCTCAAGTATCATTCTTCTCAATATCTAGTTCAACTCTTCATCCATAACTTCTATCTAATTCTTATCTTCAATTTCTTCTTTGAAGTTCTTAGTTTCAATCTTAGATAGCAAGGAAATATTCTAGCTTCCATAACTCTTACCATTATTCTTGTTGTTCTAACCCCATAATCTCCTATTATCAAATATTCTATATTGTTTCTCTGAACAAAATAAGATGGTGTCTTCAATGGTGCCTTGGTGTTCCTTTGTTCAACTATTTATCTTCACTTTTCTCTACAAGATAAGGATAGTTATCTTCTTGTGGATTATCTTGATAGTTTTTTTCCTCATTTATCTTCACATTTGTGCTTTCAATCATTTTAAGTAATCTCTTATTGAAGCATCAGTAGGCCTTACTACTTAGAGAGTAGCCCAAAAATATTCCTTCATCTTCCCTTGCATCAAACTTCCCCTAATCTGCTTCATCTCTTTTAATATAACAAGGACATCCAAACACTTTGAATTTTTTCATGATGTGGGCCTTCCCTTCCATAACTCATATGGTGTTTTATCATGATTTTCTCTAATTTTATCTCAGTTAAGGATATAAATTATTGTGTGTACCACATCTCTCCAAAACATATTAGGAACCTTGATTCATTCATCATCATCTAGCTATCCCTTGAATGGTTCTATTTTTTTTTCCACTACTCCATTTTGTTGTGGAGTTCTTACTACACAATATTGTCTTTGTATCCCATGTTTCTCACAAAATATATTCAAATTAATTTGAAGTAAATTCACCTCCTCTATCTAATCTAAGAAATTGAATCCTCATGTCTATCTCATTTTACACTAAGGCTTTGAATACCTTAAATTTTTCCAATACTTCAAATTTATCCTTCAAAAAGATAACCCATTTCATTATAGAAAAATTATCAATTAGTAACATGAAGTATATTTCACCTTGCATATTCCTTGTCCTTGTGGGTTCACACAAATCAGTGTGAATAATCTTTATAGGTTGTTACTCAAAGTACTTTTTTTATTTAAAGCTCACTCTAGTTTTCTTGCCCAATAGAAAAATTGCTTGCAAATGATATTTTCAAGCTTTGATATCATAGGCATATCTCTCACTGCTTCCCTTTGATTGATTTTGACAAGATTATCAAAATTTAGATGCCCCATTCTTTTATTTCATAGTCAACTCTCATCTTCCTTACCCATGCAGAATTTCTCACCATTGGTGTCACTAAGAATGTAAATATTATTTCCTTCTCGGCTAGCTTTTGCAACTTGCCTCCCTTCCTTACTTATCTCACAACCTTCGACATGTAATGTGAGGGTGTGTCCATGGTTACACAACTAACTCACACTTAATAGGTTGTGCTTCAATCCTTCCACATATATCATGTTTTATGTTCTTGTTCTCCCATTATCCAAGCTAAGAGATCCTAAACCTAAATTTTTTGTCGGTGCATTGTCACTAAAGTTTATGGTTCCACCATTGACTCTTTTTAAAGTGATAACTTTCTCATATCACCTATCATATGTCTCAAACATCCATTGCATATATACCATTGATCACTTTCATTTTTGGCATGTATATTTGTTTGAACTATCATGAATTTTTCTCTCTTCTTTCGACATACTTTTGAACTTTCTTCTTTCTTTTGTTCTACCTCCTTGTTTTGCTTAGGAGGTTCCAAGAAATTGCTTCCATAAAACTTCACTAGATGTCCAAGATTATTGCACTTGTGGCATATTATATTAGGATTTATGAGCAGAGTGAATGAGTTGATTTTTTTTTTTCATCCAAATCTTACAATCTTGTTCCTATAGGGTTAGCTATAGCATGTGATCCATAATTCATACTTCTATGTCTATACTTATTTCTAGCTTTCAATATACAATTTATTTCCTTATTCCCAAATTGATTGCAAAAAAACCAATAGCAAAGGAAAGAAGGATAGAACCTGTTTGTATGTACCTACCACCATGGGGGATATTTTTTGAATGGTTCTTTCATGGTTTACTATTGATTCTCCTCCAGAGTCTTGAACCATTTTTTACTAGGCTTTTTTATTTTCCTTATTGTATTCTCTAGGAAGCTAATCCATTTTTTAAATTTTCCCTTCTTCAAATCCAACCCCACTCTTGTCACATGTGGGATTTTGGGTATTTATGATTTTATCAAAAAAAAAAAAAACTTCTCACATTCTTCAATTCTCAATTTAATTACACCATGATCTTTTCCAAATCCTTCCTTAGTGATACAATCTCAAATTCTACCTTTTCAAAACTTTATTCCATTTCCTATAACTAAATTTTCATTCCTTCCTCAATCCTTTTTGCCTCATCACACTCAAATTTCAGATACAGGATTATTTTCTTGGCTTCTTCCTCATTTATTTTTGCTTCTTCATATTGAACTTTTATGTCCACGATTGTCTTCTCGTCTTCTTCAAGGACCTTGTGATACCTTCACTTTGGATTCACTTTCTTCTTGAATTATTTGTTTTAGACATGCATTTCTTCTTTTAAGTGAATGAATCTAATCATACCCAAGATAAATTTCTTCCTCAAGATCCATTTCTTCATCAACCTCATTCTTCTTATCTTCCACATCCCTTTTATACTCCTTTTTGATTCTCAATGTCATCCTTAATATCTATTGCCATAAATAGTATCTCTTCTTGATCACCATAAAATTCATCATCACTTTCTTTTGATTTGAAATCATATACATTGGAGTAAAGTATCCTATTTTTCCTCTAAAACTTATTATTTCTCTTGAACAGGTTTTGATTGTAGCTCTTCCTTGGTTGTTGGTATCCTCTTCCTTTGTTCATATTATAATTTTCTTCATTATCATTGTTCTCCATCTTCCCCTATTGAAACTTAGAAGAAAAATGTCCTAGTCTACCATAATTATAACATACATTAGAAGACTTATATGGATACTTACCTTCACCCTTCTTTAGCCTGCTAATGAAGTGAGCTTCTTCTTCATCTATCTCACCAAATCTATTATTAGGTTTATGTACCTTTTCCTTTCCTCTTTGATATATCTTGAAAGTTTCCTCTCTCTTTGATGGTTTATCTTCAACCCTCATTTCATAGGTAGTTAATGTGTCGTGCAAATAATCCTTGGTTAATTTATCTAATTCTCTCATTTCTTTGATTGTAGAGATTTTAGAATCAAATCGAGTCATAGGTAGAGATCTCAATACCCTATGTACAAAAGTTGCTTCATCGATCTTCTCACCAAGTCCCACCATGGTGTTAACTGTTGGAGTAAATGGTTTTTACCATTTACCCACTTAAGCTTACTTAGGTAGAATAGTTTAATTAATTATTCTGGGTAGTTTTGCTTCCCATATTAGGAAGTTTAATACCTGCTACCTTTTTTTTCCCTTAAAAGGTTTTACCATCATGTAATTTAATCATTTCATTCTTCACTCTCTTTCTGATGAAATAGCCTATTTTGCTTCTCTCATTTTCTATGAAGGTTCATTCTGCAAATGGTGAGCTTGGGCTCCACCTACATGGTATTAGAGCAAACCATTTTGCAATCCTTCCTTGAGAGTTTTTATCTGAGTGTTTGAGATCATTATTTTTTTAATACATTTAGAAGAATTTTCATCTTTATCAATTCCATTTCTTTCCTATTGAATCCACAGGAGCTTTGGAAACTACTTGGAGAGGCTGCAATTTTGTCAATTGTTGTGATTTTTCTTGCTGCAATTTGGTTTGGCGTGGGGGGATACTGAAGACATTGGCCATGATTTTTTGTTTAAAGGATCAACTTGCTGCCTGGAGATCACATTTCTACCTACATATTGTTTGCTAAGTTTTTACAAAAATCTCTGTTAAAGAAAGGCCCTTTTTTTGCTGCATTCTTGTATCTTCTTTTTGAGGCACGATTTACCCATGTTTGTTTGGAGGATGGCGCACGTTTGAAGCTAGAGGAGGCTCATGTTTGACTGTGCAAACCGTTTCAATTCCTTGGCAATGGATTTTTCAGGAAGAAAGGTCACAATTTGCAATGCTTGCTAATCATTGGATCCCTTCATTTCCTACACACCCTCTTGGAGCCTATGCAACCTAGGAGATTTCCTTACAAGGCGTGAGAAGTTTGATGGTTCTTCCAGATTGGAAGAATCATTTTTTTTATTTGAAACTATAGAGGTTTGTTTGGAAGGCTTGAGGCCATACTTTTTTTCAAACTTTATAAAATATAAAGATTCCCCTAAAAATTTAGGGTTCCAAAGTTGTGCAGCCGAGTGGAGTGGGCCCTAGTTTTGAAGTTTTTGAAATTATGTTGGAAACATTATCCCACATTGATAGTGTGGGGTAGGTTTTTTCTTTTCATATAGCATTGAAGTGGGTTTTCTTAATGTGAGAAATTATCACAAGAGGTTATCTTGTTCGTGTGCTAGCATAGAGATCAAGAAATGGGTTGCATCAAATTTTTCTACAAATCAGGTTTTTTTCTTTTTTGGAAGTTTTTATACTTGTGAAAGCACTATCTTTGAAATTTTGAAGAATTGTTAAGTTATAATGGTTTCCTTGGAGAAAGGGAATTTTAGGAAATGGAGTGATGTTCTCACCCATCTTAGTGAGGAGAATCTATTTCCATATTTGTATAATGAAGTTCATGTTCTAGACACAAGTAGTAGGTATACAAGTTGGAAAGGATTTAGGGCTAGAGTCTATGGAGTCATTGTTTAGCATATAAATGACGAGGACCTTTTGGATTCACTTTGTCATTTTGAGATCCCTTATGCTCTTTAGACTTACGTTCGAGAATCATATGGAGATCCTGATACTCCGCCATCTCTTGATGACCCTACTTCCAATACTAGTGTGTCTCTTTGTTCTTCAGAGAAGATAAACCATGCTTGTGATCCTTTGGAGGTTGTTGAGACTTCAAACAAGGTTATGGTTGCTTCAGAGGTTCCTGATTCTTTGTCAGAGATAGTTGATTCACCTTCATTGAGTATTTCCATCATTCCTAAACAACAGTATCTAACAATCTTTTACTTTTTAAAACTTAAGCAATCATAATTAAACATTCAAGTAAGATCTAGTAATTTATAGCACAAAGATAACACATTATTTTATGTGGAAACTCTTGTGGGAGAAAACCATGACAAAATATTGCTTATATATGTTATTGATATTCTTCTCTTTCTTGTAGGCTCCAACCTACTTCACATACAAATAGTGAGCACCAACTCATAGGAGACACCAATCTCAATTTGACAAAATTATAGGAACTAACCCCCACACAAATTGAGCTCCAACCTAGCAAGAGGCTCCAACCTCTTAATAATTCAATGATTGATATAGTATACTTCTTCCCAGTATCTTCATCTCACAAATATGATTACAAATCACACAATATCCTTCTTCCAAATTTGATCAAAATCCACATAATAACCTTCTCTCACAAATATGATTATAGTCATGCACAATATTCCTTCCAAATTTGATCACTATCATACACAATATATTTCACAAATATGATCCAAAAAATTTCATTGTCTTCCTTCAATTTGATCACTAATATATCAATATTTTCCACACAAATATGCTCTTAATTTTCACACATATTATTCATACATATTTGCATTCATCTACATACATGGGTTGTATATATTATTTAATACAAGTTTGAAACATTCTTCATACTTCTATGCCCTTTTAAAACTTACTCTTTATTACACATATTCTTAAAATAAATTAAATTTACTCTTCATATTTTATTTTCTAGATCTACTTGTATCTTCTCTTATTCAATATTTCTCATTACTTACATATCTACACTTCACCTTTTAAAATTCATGATCCTTTGTTAAAACTAATCGTTGCATTTCATTAATTGTTAATTGTTGCCTTTATTGGTTGTTAATTTTTAAGATTTTAATATCTTCCTTCTCTAATGAAATGAACCACTACACTTATTTTATTTTAATTTAAACTTCCTTTTAAAAAGAGTCGGTTATATTTTTCTTAGTGCTACCTTTTAAAAATCATATCATTCTTTGTATTTTTTCTCACAAACTAATCTTTGAATTTTAATCACTTCCTTCTTAAGACTAATTGATGTTCTTCATGAGATATTTGCTTCACTTTATAATTTCTATTAATCACTACTCTTATGGTCATTCATCATTCTTGCTTATTAATCCTTCCCATTTTACTCTTTTTTCATAAGCAATTTTGATCTTTATTTATATGTTATTGACATGGGCACCAATATAGAATAATGGTTGTCTTCCAACAATTAAGTTCTCTTCGCAATAATCTTAGAATCGTTACTCTCACTTTCTCTCATGCATATATTCATTTATTCTTGGGCGATAAAAAATAATAATTGTTATTGTGAACTTTGTCTTTTATACCAAAGGAAGTCAGCCAACATTAACATTTCAAATTAAAACCTAAGAAATACTTCTCACATAGTCTGATGGGTCAACCCATTTATGAAATAGATCTAATTTTTCCCTATGAATTGGGATGGTATGATCTTCTCTTTTCCAATAGAGATTCAAATCTAACTTTTCTTGGTCTTTGGACATTGATTAGTGGTATTTAGCCTTTGTCATTTATACAATGTGTTCCATTTACAATATGGCTGCCACACCTTTGACATCAATGATAATTAATCCAAAAATATTTCCCATACTCCTTTGACATCAATGACAATATTGTAACATCCTCCTCATCTCCTCCCACATCTCCACCATCATCCTCATCCTCATTGAATCACAATCCTCTCGATGTCATGGCCATGGCCCAAGATTGCCAATAGGATGGTCATTGTTCAAGGAATATAAGATTTGGACGTGTGGTCTCCCACCACCTACTATATGAAAAAATAAAAACAACATAATCCATATCAGATATAGGAGATCTATCCTAATCTTCATCATCCAAATCACTCAAAGGGATATCTACGATGATAGGACAAGCTATGTCCTATGGTCTAGAGGCACTATAAGTCAATCTTAGATAGGTTGGTCAAAAAATAGGTGTTACTTGATGGTGATCAAATTATCTCATCATTCAATCATAGTAGACATTTTACATAACAATATATTTGTATTGACCAAAAAAGAAGCGGTCTTGATGCATCTTAGCTAGCTATTGTGGTGATCTTGTGCAATCTTTTCTAGGGTCCTATAAGGTCTCCAAACAATGTCATTGGCATCTAGATGATAAAAAGTGACACACCATTATAGTAAATCTCCATATTGTTAAGGTCTCCTAAGTGGATAGCAGAAGACATGGAGATGTATCCATGGTGACTCCATGAGATATCCTATGGGCTACGTGCAAGCAATGTGCTCAAACACCCATAGTTGAAGTAGTGTGTAGATCATGAGACTTTGTGTCTCATAATAAATAAATTGATGAAGATCATAATATAAGCTCACTAGCATACTTTTCCCCAAGAAAATATAGTTTGATGGTCCTTCATTGCACATATCATATGGACTAGCCCCCATGTAGGTGTATTCCTTTCCCATCTGGTGAAATAGCCAACTCTACCATAGCAATCAAAATTTATTGGAGAAGTGGAACATTGGTACCCGCATGTAGTAGCCATCAAAGTAGAATCTAGCCCTTGCTCTCACAAGGTATTTTGGGGCTGATGTAGTAGCATTGATCTTCAAGAATCTCATAAATGGTACACCCATCATCATTTTTAAAACTCCTACCTTAGATGGGTAATCAAATAAATTGGTATACATCCTCTAGTGTGATTTTCATCTCCCTCGTTAGAAGACAGAAGGTAGATGTGTCTAAACCTCACTACTTCATGAGTGCCATGAGAAAATCATCATGGTACCTCATCATGGGAATGATGTATACCCAATAAAGACCAACTTCACATAGATGTTGTTGCTCTAAGATAGAGAGTTGTGTAGCTTGATCTCGAAGAAATGAAATCAGGTGTCTTCCTAGATGCTCTCACATGGGAAGTGGACCCTAGCAATCAAAATAAGGATTCATTATCAAAATTGCATTCAAAAGATAGATAAGAATTAAGCATAAAAATCCAACTCTTAGAGGTTTGTGCCCAGTCAGGGGAACCCTTGTTGGTCTAGGGTGCCCATGTTGGTCTAGGGTTCCCATGTTGGTGAGGGGCGCCCTTAGAGATCTAGAGCACCCATGATGGTCTAGGGCACCCCATTTTCATAGTTTTTTCTTAAATAAAAAGGACTCAAAAATAATGAAAATAAAAAATGTAACTCACCTCTTGTATCAGTGTGCACCTTATTTAACATGCTCCCTCAAGGCCTCAAGTCTCAGAGCTCAATATGGTCGTCTTTGTAGCATTTTTCCTCCAAGGGTTGATGTCCTTAATTCTTTAAGCTCTCAAACTAAAAATGTGAAAACGAATGTCAAAAAGGCAAAAAATCTATATCATTTATAGATAGATTTGGAACTATATTTCTCATACCATACCCTCTTACAATGAACATAACTTAAGCTTATGACCTCCATTTCAGGTTTTTTTAGTGCATGGGAATCATCGTTCTTCTCTCGTTCATGTTGTGTTAATGTTAATCCATGGTGTTATGATTTCATGACCCTCTAACAAGCATTCTCATCAAAACCATAATTAGTTTGATGTAGCAAGATTACTACTCTAGTTTTACCTCCATAAAGCAAGTGGAATCAGGGGGCATAGATCTACCCTCAAATTTCATTCTCTTTAGAAGTTTGAACTAACACATTTTTTGGTATGTGTAGGATGATTTTTTGTTTTCTAACAATTTGGTTTTGCAGGATGCAGTTCCTAATGTTGTGGTTTTGCAGATTACTACACTAGGGGATTTGTTCTCTCATTTGGTGAATAATCTACATCCTCTACAATATGCTTTTTGGGTATCCTTTTATGATATGATTTACTTTTTCTACCTTAGCTTGCATATGCACGTAGTGTCATACAACCGCTAAAGTGGGGGTTAAATGTAGCATCAAAAATTGTACTCCTTTCAAGTGAAAATATAATTTCATACTCTATTTAGAACTAGATTTAGTGACCTTTTATATCAATGTATTTTAGACATTCCCTAGCCCTAAAACTTTATATCAACCCAAGAGAATGTGTCTATACTATCTTATAAAATTTGTTATTTATCAAACATCATCAAATTAACTTTGAAAAGATTCCTCACCTTGGAGAAGCCCTAGTCTTAACAAACACAAAACACCCAAACAAAATTTTGTTGAGTGTAAGAGAGCTAGTCCAAGGTGTGTTGAACCCTAGACCAGTTATTTTTCTCAATATTTTTGATTTTCCATTTTGTGGGTCTCTAATTTTGGAGATGTAATTTCAAATTTGGGCCTTTATGGTAATTTAATCCAAAAAAACTCAAATTTAAATAATTCAACCTCAAATTTAATTTATCCTACATTACACTATATAAATATGAATTATTATTTCAAAATCAAGGAAGAAAAATAACAAGACAATCGTATTCTACCAAAATACATTTAAATAAATGTAGGTTTTCAAGGAGAATTTCAGATTTTATCAAGTAGCTATAATGATTGGATTTTTATGCCAATGGGAGAACATGATGGATTCTAGGTTTTGGAGAATTATTTTCCCTCTTCAACCACCTAATGACTTGTTTTAAAAGTGTTCTCATCTTCAATATTTCATCTACTTCTTGTCCTAAGCAAGGTATTGTTGTATTTTAGATTTTCTTAAGGGTTTTTGACTTTCTCTTGTGTTGATTTCATTTGTGTCATTTAGAAATCCTTATCTAACACATTTGAGTAAGGTTTTCGTTATTTTAGCTCATTAAAGCCTTAGATACAGTTAAGGTTAAGAGGACACACATTATTTCAATCAATCAATTGGCTATTCATGGAGGTAGAAATACTAAAATGAAGGTTTTCACTTAGGAAAACTCTTATATAGTCATTCTCTTGCCCCTCTTTGCTGAGATTTTTATAAGTTCAATTTCAAGGATGGAGATTTTAGAGTAGGATTACAAAAGGAAAACTGGGAGTTATAAGCTTGTGAAGTAAGATTTAAAAAAGGAGCTCAGTTTGAGGTGCACTGCACCCTAGACTAGCTATTCAGCCTCAAATTGTTATCATAGGTGCACGCAACTCTACCCTTTTTAGATATTCTTTTGTTTTCCATCAATTCAACTTCGCCAATCAAAAAGTTTTCATTTTTAGATTAGGTTTTGTAGTCAAATTGATTCAAATAATCCACATTAATTTCAATCAATTTCCAAGGAAATAAAAGATCTAGATCTAGGGAATATTGGCTCTCCTCTTGGTTTGTTAGCCAATCTCATACCATTGCCAATTTTACTTCTACTGTTAATTGGAAAATGATTGATCTTAGTGAGATATAGACTAGTTCTAGGACCCCTTTTTCCACCAAAAAAATGCAAATAATATGCCTTAAATGATGATGATACTTTAGAGGAGCTTAAGTATTTTTCATGTCATAAAATTCAAATGACATAAATACTTATCTTCTTGCTTATCCTCCTCACGTTGATATCACATCTCCATAATCGGTTGCTACTTTAGATTATAGTGTTTCTTTGAGAAATTCTATTGATTATTTGTAGCAAGACATACATATTATTTCAAATATAGCTTTGTGGGATGATTTCTTGAAAGGTATTTCAAACTTGTCTGTGGAGTCCCATATTACATATGTTGGAGAAATTATTGATTATGCCCATATCATCTTTGATGGAGTTAATTCTTCCTCAGTTATTTTGAGGGAACATTCAAACCCTCTTGTTTTTTGCACATTATCACTCATCATAGTTTGACATGAGTGTGGAGACTTTTGAGAGGCATTTGGAGGAGATGGTGTTGTCTTAAGAGGAGATACTTGATTCTTCAAATCATATTATATATTATTCTAGATACTAGATTCTGGATCACAAAATTCATCAATGTGGCATAGAACACCTAACTTGGTTGTGGAAGATTTCAACATCGACATGTAGACATGAGCATATTTCAAAAAATTCATACATTTTGATCTTTCTTCCTCCATATTTATTTCAGGAATGAGATGACATCATGCATATACCTTTAATTTTTCTTCTTCTTCCTAAGGGGAGGAATAATGTTCAATGATCATAGACCATATTCTACATATAATTTTGAGTATATATCATTGGCCCTCTTTGGGGAGGGGGGTACTTCATAGTCCTTCCACTTCTTTTCTCTCTCTATTTTGAGGGGATTGTACTTTCTGTTTGAAGGAGGGGGCTTCTTCTCTTTGGGGGATTTTCTATGTAAATGGGTACCTGACAAGGGAGCAAAACTGAGACACACAAAATGATGCAACAACTAGAGAAATTTATTATTATTTATAATGGAACTTCTTACATGTAGAGGATCACAAATCCTCAATCTCTGCAATACATGCAAGCTACAAGAAAATTACATAAATTATAGTATTTTCCCCTTTCGCAGCATGCAAACTCTTTCCCAAAAAAAGCTACCAAAAAATTAGAAATCATGCCCATAAATATAGCTCCTTTCCAATTTGGAGCCAAAACAACATTCAAATTTGAGTTTCAGCGGTTTGGCACCCAAATTACAATTTGAAATTCAAATTTAAATTCACATTCGAAAATTAGCACATTTCTAAAAATGCACCAACTTCTTGAAGCCATAACTTTTAATTTGACCATTGGATTTTCAATGATAATACCTTTTTGGAAAGCTCTTGAAAAGACGATGTGGCACAAAGTAGGGCCTATGGCCAACTACTTTTGGTTTTCTCAGATTTTTGGGCCCATCCGGAGCCTCTAAGGGCCTCAAATTTGGCTTTGAATATTGTTGATGTGTTTTTTATGCACTTCTGAACACGGGCAATGCGTAGGTGCACTACCTCTCTTGAAAGACAATCTTCCACAATTAGATTGTAGAACACTATCCCAAGGTCTCTAATGTCAGGTCTTGATAGTGCTTGGAATATCTTAGTTGTTTGACATGATTTGATGGAATCACAAGGCGGTCTTACATATGAGTTACAAAGCATGGGAAGTTGGGTTTGCAAATGCAGTTTCAAAGTGCTGGAAGTGAATGAACAGTGGCTATCCACTCAAAATAGAAAGCTGAAACTCATCAAATTCATCTTATTTAGCTTCATGGTGATGCTTTTGATCCTACTCTAACCAAGGATTAAAAGAAATAGCAAAAGGGGAATGGTTAAGAAAGTTGTTCTAATCCTAAGCTATGAATGAACAGTAACAATGGTGGCTACTAAAGTAGATAGGCTTCCTAAACTAAGTTTTACTTGACCAAGAGAAACCTACAGCTACACAAAACCAGTGCAATCTTCTAAGGTCTGTTGATTTTCAAATTACACATACACATCATGAACATGCAATTGAACAAAGTTGCAGCAATGACAAAAAGAAGCCCAAGCTAACTTTGCATAGCAGGTTGTCATCAACAAGTGCTAAAAGTATGAGCTAGAAGCTCATCAAATACTATAAAAGCAACACCATCATGACAGCCATTCAAGAAACTACTACTAAAACTAACATAGAAAGTAGAACCATGCATGCAAGATGAGAAAAATCAAAGAGAACATCCATAAAATCATGCAATGTTGTCTTCTATTGCTGCAAATGCTTTTTACAACAACTCTCCAACCCTTACAAATGAGGGGCAAGCCCCTATTTATAGTTTTCCAAAGCCCAAATGAATGGCTAGGATTAATTCACAATGACTAGCCCAGATTTGATTACATTAGGGTTTCATCTACCCCCATTATCTAGCAATTTAAAATATATCCTTGTCTTTTCCCTGTTTTGTCATCTAGTGCTCTAGAGCTGTAGTAGTTTTGTCATTTAGTTGATTGCCCTTTTACTGTAGCTGAAACTACCTAAAAGTTATCTTCTTACTTGATGTGTTTGCAGTGTTCTTCCTTGGATCAAACGGGCTCGTCGATGATTGGCATCAATTGATTGGTTTCCCCTGATTTGGGCAGATAGCTCATCATCATCTGGTGAAAAGTAGGACATCTCCTTCATGCCTTCTTCAAGGCCACCCCCTAGCATTTTTGTCATTGACTTCCTTGGCACAGGCCTTCTTCTAACGCTGACCCTGTTGGTGGGTGCTAAGGGGAGAGGTGAACATGAAATTAATGGTGACAAGAGCTATGTGCATTCCTTGTTTAGCTTTCTTAATGGGTCTCCTCGAGGGACCCGCAGTAGGCTTCTTGGATCCTGCATATATGAAGTGTCATAAGTCCTTTCATACACAAATCAAGGAAAAAGTTAGTCAAATCTTGCAAAATCTTTGTTAGATCCATCCATGCATCATCAAAATATCATAATATTCATACTTGGAGCTCATTTGGACCATAAACATTAATGTGGGCGCAAGAGGGCAGGAAGCGAACAGGGGACAACAAATAGGAAGGGAAGTTATTGGACCTCACAAAACATAGCAAAACTGAGATTTTCAATTATAGCGCATGGGAAAAGGGGAAGGAAGAGTGCCCAGAAAAACTTCCTTGAGATTGGACCCATTTGAAAAAAGTAGAAGCTCAAAATGGCCACGGAGAGACGGAGTCCCAAAAAAGGCCACAGAGGGTCTGAGTCCCAGAGGCCGGGTCGCTGGGGCTCCACAGATGTTCCAAAACAGCCAAAGAGGGATGGAGTTCCAAAACCCTTGAAACTTAACGAAATATTGACGAAACCTTGGCAGTTCACTTAGGCACCACAAACACATCCCAAATCCACCAGAAAGTTTTACGCAAAGTCAAAAATGTGGAAAGCAGACCATCGGGGGTCCACGGATGTTTCAAAACAGTCAAAGAGGGAGGGAGTTCTGAAGGGAAAGTTCTGAAACCACCAAAACTTAATGAAACATTGATGAAACCTTGGCAGTTCACTTAGGCACAACAAAAACATCCCAAATCCACTAGAAAATTGTCCCCAAAGTCAAAAATGTGGAAAGCAGACCGCTAGGGGTCCACTGATGTTTCAAAATAGCCAAGGAGGGAGGGAGTTCCAGAGGAAAAGTTTTGAAACCATCGAAACTTAACGAAATGTTGACGAAACCTTGATAGTTCACTTAAGCACCACAAACACATCCCAAATCCACCAGGAAGTTGTCCCCAAAGTCAAAAATATGGAAAGCAGATCGTCAGGGGTCCACAGATGTTTCAAAACAGCCAAAGAGGGAGGAAGTTCCAGAGGGAAAGTTCTAAAACCACTAAAACTTAATGAAACGTTGACGAAACCTTGACAGTTCACTTACGCACCACAAAAACATCCCACATCCACCAAAAAGTTGTCTCCAAAGTCAAAAATGTGGAAAGCGGACTGTCAAGGGTCCATAGATGTTTCAAAATAGCCAGAAAAGGAGGGAGTTCTAGAGGGAAAGTTCTGAAACTATCGAAACTTAACGAAACGTTGACAAAACCTTGGCAGCTCACATAGGCACCACAAAAAAATCCCAAATCCACCAAAAAGTTGTCCCCAAAATCAAAAATGTGGAAAGTGGACTGTCAAGAGTCGACGGATGTTTCAAAATAGCCAAAGAGGGAGGGAGTTCCGGAGGGAAAGTTTTGAAACTACCGAAACTTGATGAAACCTTGATGAAACCTTGACGGTTCACTTAGGCACCACAAAAACATCCCAAATCCACCAAAAAGTTCTCCCCAAAGTCAAAAATGTGGAATGTGGACCGTCGGGGGTCCACAGATGTTTCAAAATAGTCAAAGAGGGAGGGAGTTCCAGAGGGAAAGTTCTGAAACCATTGAAACTTAACTGAACATTGATGAAACATTGGAAATTCACTTAGGCACCATAAACACATCCCAAATCCACCAAAAAGTTGTCCCCAAATTCAAAAATATGGAAAAAAGTGAATCGAGTGCTCAGGGACCAAGTTAGCAGGAACAAGACAAAAGGCAGAAAAGGGACAGGGGACTTTTGTTTCTCTGCAGATTTGAATACCCCAAGTAGGAAAATTTGGTCAGGGGAATTTGATCGTTTGAAGGCACATGACTAATTTGGGCTTGAAAAATGGGGCATGCAAAACAAGACAGGAGCAAAGCAGCCTATCGGGAGCAAAAAAAAAGGGGGTCCCTATCTACAGCAGGGCATGGTTGCAAAACATGCACAACAAATGGTGACTCGTTGGGGAAATGCTCCAGAGCATTTTGATGACAAATTGGAATCATGAACCCAGAATCTTTGGTTCCAACCTTCATGCTAGGAAAAACAAACTAGACTCTCAACCAAAGGATCAAAACCACTAGCCAACCCAACCTTCAATGTGCTAAAAATCCAAGTGTGTGCAGTTGCATTAATTCCCATCCTTCAGTTGCTACAGGAACCCAAGCTCCGTCAAGTTAAGCTACATAGTTTATTCTAACTCCAAAAGCATCCAGGACATTGTCTCACTACCAGTCAGGCATCCATAGCCCTGACGAGGTTGTCGCTATGATTCTCTTGAACATTTCTCTACTGTCAGCCAGGCGTCCATAGCCCTGGTAGAGTTGCTCAGATACCCCTGAAAAGTTGAATTTTCTCTTTCTTTTAATTTTCAATGTTTTCTTTTTTCTTTCTTTTCTCTTTTCAACTCTTTTATTTCAATTGCAAGCATTGAAGCTCACGGTCAGGGTTGGGAATCACAGTGGCGTTGGAGCTGAATTTTAGATTTTTCACTTGACTAGACTTCACAAAAGGCCTTACAGTGACCATTAGATTCTTAAGATGTGTAAGAGCTGTAAGATTTTAGAATACGTCAGAGTCGGACTAAACCAACAAATTATCCTCTTCGAATCAAACACCCAGATCACCTAACAGAAGACCTTCACCATCCACTCTAAAGACTTGATTAGAGTTTGACAAAGAAATACGTAGAACAACCCCAGGCAATAAGTATGGTTGTTGTGCACACAGGTGTGCCCAGCTAAAAGCAGAGGAACCCTAAGCAAAGTAGCATCAAAGTGAAATCAATCAACCTACAAAGAAAGCAACCTACATCAAACCAACTAACCTAAGGAAAGCAGGAAAGCAGAGTATTTACAAGAAATCTATACTACTCAAAATGGGCTATGTACAAAGATATTTATAAAGCACTATGTTCAAGCAGGGTGAGCTGACATTAACGTTCACTGGATTTTGTAATGCATGCACAAGCAAACAGGCAATCATTATCATTCTTAACCATGCAAACTTATCTTTATATTTAGAAAAAGGAAGTTCAACATTGCAGCACTCAAGTTCAATCATGTCATCATGAAAAATCAGCAATTGAGGAGGCTCGTTGAACCCATGGTTAATCCATAAACATGTTTCCCTTCCCTCATTACCATAATCAAAATGAAACATGCAACTGTAAGTATTCATAGGATTAAGGAAGGATAGAACCTGGATGTCATCACATGGAGGTGGCAGTGTTGGACAGTCAAGAGCAAGCATAGCATCATTGATTGTTGCATCGATAGCCTCGATCGGGCGCGGTGGAGGGTGCATCACTTTGGACATTAAGCTTGCATAAGGATGGGAGGACGGGGCAACAAATAGCTCTTCCAATCTACCAATGGGACCTACAGCCCCAGTTAGCAGTTCTTCAAAAATAAATACTTCTCCACATTGATCATCTACAAACTTGGGATCCACTTGGTTGTTGTCCTCAAGGGGTAGCATGTTGTCTCGTCTCCTTCCCCAAGTATCAACCTCTTTTTATGATGTTCAATGTCATGGGATAATGACATGGACAAATCTATCATATTGCAGCTCCCTGAATGTGAAGGAGGATTAACAACGATCATGGCAGAAGGGCTCCAAGTTGCATCTTGTAGTTGGTCAATTCTGTCATACTTGTTGGAAGCCATCAAAACACCCCCACCTTTGTCTTCTTCCCTTCGCTGTTCATGCATCTCATTATGACGTTTACTCATTTCCTCTTGCTCACTATCATTGTAAATGAAGAAGGAGCTTCTCTCCCAATCTGAAAACTCTAGTGCATCACTGTTTGAGGGCTCAAGGAGTATGTAGTCATCGCTACTGTCTGCTAGGATGTGTTCTTCCTCAGCATGAGCATACCTTCGCAGTGTAGCTCCCAATGGAAATGAAGTCATCAATTGATGGCACCTCATCAAGGGGACCAAAATTCACTATGCAATCTCCCTCCAAAGACTCGCCAAAAATCCTATCATCCATGGTGCACAACTGTTCTTCAAGAGGAAGAACTTCTTGATGACTGGTGGACAACATTCCCACTTGATCTACTTCATCACTCGAAGGCTTGAGATTGTGTTGTCGTCCTTCTTCTATTGCTGCCCCAACATCCTCTTGAGGTCTGCCTTCAGCTGAGCCATCACTTGATTCAGGCTTTTGGTCTTCTTCTTCGATATGGGGAGCAAGTAGAGGAGGTCGGGCGCTTTGCTGCTCCACTTGTCCTCTAACTTGTTTGATAGCCTCTTTGAATAGCTCACATGCAAACTCAGAGTGTGATGAATCATGAAGTCTACACCAATTCGGCAGTAGAAATACCTCCAAATCCACTTGGTATTTCAGCTTTGACCAATCCTTTTCTAATCTAGAAACGAGTTGATCATATATTTCCGCTATTGGGTCTTCATCATCACTTGAAAAAGAAGCTTGATGGTAGACAGCTGTGGCGAGTGGTTATTCCCACTCCTCCAAACTTGCATTTTCAGATTCTTGATCATTGTCATTGATGAAGGAGAAGTCTTCCAGACTAATTTCACTTATGTCTTCATCATCATTTTCTATTTTTGCAAGGTTGTCATCCCTTTCCTCTTTTTGATTTTTAGCATCTAAGCTAGCTGTCCTAACATCCATGGCTGTAGACTTCATTGGTTCATCGTCACCTACCAATTGCTTTTCTTCTGGAGTGGAGGATTGTCTTTGATTATTGGAGGGAAGACCTTCTAAATTAGTTTCAATTATATTTTCACCAAGGCACCTTGTTGTCCTAGTGAAATCTGTTGCTTCCTCCTAGTTTTCAACTTCAATGTCTGTTGCTCCAACATTAGCTTGTATCAAATTTCTTGGTTCATCCTTACATTTTTGTCCTTTGGATGTTGACAGCTATTTTTTCTCATGGAATAACTTCTCTTCATTAAGAGTTGGTTGCTCCAACTTGTTTGAAAAACCCTTAGCATGAGCAATGATGTTGTGACATGATGAGCAAGTGAATTCAGAGTGGGGTGCATTGTGGAATCTGCACTAACTAGACATCAATATTTCCTCCAATCTTGGTTCGTCTTTGCTGCTCAAATGTTCCTGGATCATCTCCTTAAATGCCTTGGCTGCCATGGTTTGCAATTCTTCTTGTGGGTCTTCTAGGGTCAAGGGCTGGTATATTTCCCAAAAGGGAATTTCTCCTTGCAATACCCTTTCGATTCTGCTCAAGAATGTGAGACATCCCAGCTCATTGTGCCTGTGAGTGCAGTAGATCTGACATCTATCCGCTAATGCAAATTGCTACAATGGCTTCTTCAGTCTCTTGTTCAAATCTGCGTGCAACTAAGTGATGTTGATTTGTGTGTACTGCTCCATTTTGACTTAGCTTCTTTTCCCTTCAATTTTTTTTTTATTTTTAACATTAAAAGAGATCTCCCTATCTCAGATTTCTTCTTCAAAGTGCTCTCTTCGATTTCCAACTTTCAGCTTTGTAGCCTCAACATGTCATGCCCTCCTTCTAGCGCCAGTTTTGTTGATTTTTTTTTATGCACTTCTCAACACAAGCAATGCATAGGTGCACTACCTCTCTTGAAAGACAATCTTCCACAATCAAATTGCAGAACACTATTCCAAAGTCTCTAATGTCAAGTCTTGATAGTGCTTGGAATATCTCAGTTGTTTCATGTGATTTGATGGAATTACAAGGCAATCTTATGGATGAGTTACAAAGCATGGGAAATTGGGTTTGCAAATGTAGTTTCAAAGTGCTGGAAGTGAATGAACAGTGGTTGTCCACTCAAAACAGTAAGCTAAAACTCATCAAATTCATTTTATTTAACTTCATGGTGATGCTTTTGATCCTACTCTAACCAAGGATTAAAAGAAATAGCAAAAGGAGAAGGGTTAAGAAAGTTGTTCTAATCCTAAGCTATGAATGAACAATAACAATGGTGGCTGCTAAAGTAGACAGGCTTCCTAAACTGAGTTTTCCTTGACCAAGAGAAACCTATAGCTACACAAAACTAGTGCAATCTTCTAAGTTCTGCTGATTTTCAAATTACACATACACATCATGAACATGCAATTGAACTAGGTTGCAACAATGATAGAAAGAAGCTCAGGCTAACTTTGCACAGCAGCTTGTCATCAACAAGTGCTAAAAGTATGGGCTAGAAGCTCATCAAATACTATAACAACAACACCATCATGGCAGTCATTCAAGAAACTACTACTAAAACTAACATAGAAAGTAGAACCATGCATGCAAGATGAGTAAAATCAAAGAGAACATCCATAAAATCATGCAATGTTGTCTTCTATTGCTGCAAATGCTTTTTACAACAAGCTCTCCAACCCTTACAAATGAGGGGCAAGCCCCTATTTATAGTTTTCCAAATCCCAAATGAATGGCTAGGATTAATTCACAATGACTAGCCCAAATTTGATTACATTAGGGTTTCACTTACCCCCCATTATCCAACAATTTATAATACATCCTTGTCTTTTCCCTATTTTGTCATCTAGTGCTCAGGTGCTGTAGTAGTTTTGTCATTTAGCTGATTGCCCTTTTATTATAGCTAAAACTACCTAAAAGTTGTCTTCTTACTTGATGTGTTTGCAGTGTTCTTCCTTGGATCAAACGGGCCCATCGACGATTGGCATCAATTGATTGGTTTCCCCTTATTCGGGCAAATAGCTCATCATCATCTGGTGAAAAGTAGGACATCTCCTTCATGCCTTCTTCAAGGCCACCCCCTAGCATTTTTGTCATTGACTTCCTTGGCACAGGCCTTCTTCTAACACTGACCCTGTTGGTGGGTGCTAAGGGGAGAGGTGAAGATAAAATTAATGGTGACAAGAGCTATGCACATTCCTTGTTCAGCTTTCTCAATGGGTCTCCTCGACTGACCAACAGTAGGCTTCTTGGATCTGCATACATGAAGTGTCATAAGTCCTTTCATACACAAATCAAGGAAAACGTTAGTCAAATCTTGCAAAATCCTTGTTAGATCCATCTATGCATCATCAAAATATCATAATATTCATACTTGGAGCTCATTTGGACCATAAACATTAATGTGGGCCCAAGATGGCGGGCAGCGAATGAGGGACAACAAATAGGAAGGGACGTTCCCGGACCTCACAAAACATAGCAAAACCAAGATTTTCAATTATAGCACATGGGAAAAGGGGAAGGAAGAGTGCCTAGAAAAACTTCCGTAAGATTGGATCCATTTGAAAAAGTGGAAGCTCAAAATGGCCACAGAGAGACTGATTCTCGGAAACGGCCACGAAGGGGCCGGGTCCCTGAGGCCGGGTCACCAAGGCTCCATAGATGTTCCAAAACATCCAAAAAGGGACGAAGTTCTGAAACCCGTGAAACTTAATGAAACCTTGGAAATTCACTTAGGCACCACAAACACATCCTAAATCCACCAGAAAATTTTTCGAAAAGTCAAAAATGTGGAAAGTGAACCGTCGGGGGTCCACGGATGATTCAAAACAGCCAAAGACGGAGGGAGTTCTGGAGGGAAAGTTCTAAAACCACCAAAACTTAACGAAACGTTGATGAAACCTTGGCAGTTCACTTAGGCACCACAAAAACATCCCAAATCCACTAGAAAGTTGTCCCCAAAGTCAAAAATGTGGAATGCAGACAATCGAGGGTCCATAGATGTTTCAAAATAGTCGAGGGAGGGAGTTCCAGAGGGAAAGTTCTAAAACCACCAAAACTTAATGAAACATTGACGGAACCTTGAAAGTTCATTTAGGCACCACAAACACATCCCAAAACCACTAGAAAAGTGTCCCCAAAGTCAAAAATATGGAAAGCAGACCGTCGGGGGTCCACAAATGTTTCAAAATAGCCAAAGAGGGAGGGAGTTCTGGAGGGAAAGTTTTGAAACCACCAAAACTTAACGAAAAGTTGACGAAACCTTGACAGTTCACTTAGGCACCACAAAACATCCCACATCCACCAGAAAGTTGTCCCCAAAGTCAAAAATGTGGAAAGCGGACCGTCAGGGGTCCACGGATGTTTCAAAATAGCCAAGAGGGAGGGAGTTCCGAAGGGAAAGTTCTGAAACCACCGAAACTTAATGGAACATTGACGAAACCTTGGCAGTTCATTTAGGCACCACAAAAACATCCAAAATTCACCAAAAAGTTGTCCCCAAAATCAAAAATGTGGAAAGCAAACTGTCGGGGGTCCACGGATGTTTCAAAACAGCCAAAGAGGGAGGGAGTTCCGGAGGGAAAGTTTTGAAACCACCGAAACTTAATGAAACCTTGACGAAACCTTGACAGTTCACTTAGAAACCACAAAAACATCCCAAATCCACCAAAAAATTTTCCCCAAAGTAAAAAATGTGGAATGCGGACCATCGGGGGTCCAAAGATGTTTCAAAACAGCCAAAGAGGGAGGGAGTTCCAGAGGGAAAGTTTTGAAACCACCGAAACTTAACGGAACATTGACGAAACATTGGCAATTCACTTAAGCACCACAAACACATCCCAAATCCACTAAAAAGTTGTCCCCAAAGTAAAAATGTGGAAAAAAGTGAATCAAGCGCTCAAGGACCAAGTTAGCAGGAACAAGACAAAAGGAAAAAAAGGGACAGAGGACTTTGTTTCTCTACGGATTTGAATACCCCAAGTAGGTGAATTTGGTTAGGGGAATTTGATCGTTTGAAGGCACATGACTAATTTGGGCTTGAAAAATAGGGCACGCAAAACAAAACAGGAGCAAAGCAGCCTATCGGGAGCAAAAAAAAATGGGTCCCTGCCTACGGCGGGGTGTGTGTGCAAAACATGCACAAAAAATATTTTAGTAGCTAAAGGGGTATCCAAAAATGCAAAAAAATCTAAGAAACAACAAACAGGAAATTAAAATTTTTCTTTTTTTTTTGGTGATGCAGGATTGCCCTTACACTACTGGATGATCCTACATCAAACACCTAGGGTAATTTGAGAAGTGACCCCGTCACATCATAGATGGTTGAGGAAAACCCAAGCAGTCAACCTCTATTTTGGGTAGTCAAGATGAATCTTCCACAGGCCTTCCCCTCCATTTCACCAGATATTCTTCATACTGCATGTTTCTGGTACTCCTTCCCACATGGCTATCCAAGATTGCTTCAATCTCCTTCTCTGAAGTAGGTGCGGGAATCTTACACTATTCTATTGCTGGACCATTCTCTATGCCACCTTCATGATACTCTGTCAAATCTACAATTTTGAACATAGGGGAAATGTTGACTCCATCTGGCAACTCTACCTCATATGTGTTCCCTAAATCATGCCTCTTCAAAATTTTACAGGGACCGAACTTTTTCATCTTCAATTTGTTATAGGTTCCCACTAGAAACCTTTCCTTCCTTAAGTGTACCATCACTTCATCACCTACCTGAAACTCCTTATTCCTCATCTTCTGATCTTCCTTAGCCTTATACTGCATATTCATCTTATTAATATGTTCTCTTACCTCTTCATGTACATTCTTGATGTGCTCTGTAAAGTCTTCGGCTTCAGCACTAGTCTTCTTCTCTTGGTCCATCTTCCTCAATTTTGGAGCGGTTCTGGGACTACCTCCATACACAATTTGGAATGGTGATCTTCTAGTACTTCTATTGACAGAATTGTTGTAAGCAAATTCTACCTAGGGTAAAATCAGGTCCCATCCCTTGGGTTTATCTCCTACCAAACATCTCAATAGGTTACCCAGACATTTGTTCACAACCTCAGTCTGCCCATCAGTTTGTGGATGGTGTGTAGAACTAAACTTCAACTCTATTTTCAACTTCTTCCACAATGTCCTCCAAAAGTACCCAACAAATTTTGTGTATCGATTTGAGACTATACTCTTTGGAAGACCATGTAGCCTCACCACCTCTCTGAAAAACAAGTCAACAATGTGGACTGCATCATGGGTCTTCTAGCATGGGATGAAATGTGCCATCTTCAAAAACCTATCAACTACTACAAATACTGAATCATTCCCTCTTTGTGTCCTTGGCAAACCAAGAACAAATTCCATACTTATATCCTCCCATGGCCTCTCTAGTACAGGTAAGGGCTGATACAACCCAGTATTTTGGCTCACTCCTTTAGCCATCTAACATACCCTGCAACTCTGCACAAACTTCTTCACATCTTGTGATAACTGAGGCCAATAATAATGCTCACTGATAATGGCAATAGTCTTATCCCGACCAAAATGTCCAGCCATTCCTCCACTGTGCTTCTCCTTTATCAAGTTCTCCCTCATGGAACTCCTTGGAATACACAATTGGCTTCCCTTAAACAACATGCCATCCTAGATTATGAAATCCAGCCACTTTGTCCTATCAACTCTAATAGGCTCCTTGCAAGCTTTCCAAGCCTCTGCGAAATCAAGATCTTCAAGATACAATGTCTTGAGTTCATTGAACCCAACCACTTCAATCTATATCTCTTTCAACAATATTTTCCTCCTACTTAAGGCATTTGTAACCCTATTCGACTTGCCACTCCTATGCTTTAAAACAAAGGTATAACTCTGAAAAAATTCTACCCATTTTATATGCCTTTGATTTAATTTTCCCTGACTACTCAAGTGTTGTAATGCTTGATGATCAATATACAAAACAAATTCCTTTGGCAACAGATAATGTCTCCATTTCTTTAATACTTGAACTATTGCATAAAATTCCTGATCATATATAGAGTACTTTCTCTTGCAAGCATCATTTAACTTTTCACTGAAATAGGCAATGGGGTTACCTTCTTGGCTCAACATTGCTCCAATGGCACAACCACTGGCATCAAAATCCACCTGAAACACCTTATTGAAATATGGAAGGGCTAAAACTAGTTGCTCTGTCACTTTTTTGCTTCAACAGATCAAAACTCTTCACTTCTCTAGTGCTCCACTTGAACTCTTTTCTATCCCCTCTCATTGTTTCAGTCAGGGGTGCACAAATACTACTGAAGTTTCTAATGAACTTTCTGTAAAAACTAGCCAAACCATGGAAAGATCTCACCTCAGTAGCAGTTCTTGGGGTAGGCCATTCCAGAATAGCCTTCACCTTCTCTGGGTCCATCTTCAGACCCTCTTCTAAGACAACAAACCCCAAGTACACTAGCTCCTTTTTAACAAAACTACACTTTTTCAAATTTATCAATAGTTTCTCCTCTCTCAACTTCTCAAAAACCCTAAGAATATGCATTAAATGCTCATCCAATTTCTTATTGAAAATCAAAATATCATCTAAATACACAATGACAAAACTTCCCAGAAACTCTTTTAGTACCTCATTCATGAGCCGCATGAATGTGCTTGGTGCATTGGTTAGCCCAAAAGGCATGACTAACTACTCGTACAAGCCCTCCTTGGTCTTGAAGGCAGTCTTCCATTCATCACCCTCTCGAATCTGGATCTGGTGATATTTAATTTTCAGATCTATCTTCGTGAAGTACTAAGCTCCACTCAAACAGTCTATTAGGTCACCGATCCTTGGTAGGGGAAATTTATACTTGATTGTTATCTTATTTATGGCTCGGGAGTTTGTACACATCCTCCACTCCCCATCCTTCTTCGGTGCTAGTACTATAGGTACTACACATGGGCTCAGACTCTCTCGAATCAAACCCTTCCTCAACAACTCTTGAACTTGTTTGTTCAACTCCCCATTTTCTACAGGAGTCATTCTGTGAGCTGCCTTATTTGGTAAACTAGCTCCAAAAATCAAGTCAATATGATAATTGATCTTCCTCATTGGTGGTAAACCCTCAAGTATATTATCAAAAATAATCTCCTGAAACTCATCCAATAGTCTAGAAACTTCTACTGGCACCTTCTCACTATCTTCCTTATCCATTCTAGGAATCAATGCATAACACATACGCTCATGCTTCATGCCTTCTAAAAATTTCCTTCATCAACAAAACAAATTCTAGCACTACTGCATACCTTTTCTTCATCCTTCTTTAGGGGTTTCAACTTATGGCAGACTCCATCCTTCATCAAGGAATAAGTGTTTGCATGGCCATCATGTACAACACGCCTATCAAACTGCCATGACCTCCCCAAAAACATGTGACATGCATCTATGGGGATGATATCACAGAGTTCCTCATCACGATAGCTTCTGATCTTGAACTTCACCAGGCACTACTCATTGACTAAAACTTTGTGGTCGTTTTGCAACTAGGCAATCTGATATGGATGTGGATGCCTTTCCCTTTTCAGCTTCAACTTTGTAACCATCTCTTCAAACACCATATTATCAGTGCTCCCACTGTCAATAATGACATCACAATATTTGTCTTCACCCTTGCACCTTGTGCGGAACAAATTCTTCCTCTATTCTAGCTCTTTCTCTTCAACCACCAGGGCTCTTCTAACCACTAGGGCTTCTCTAATCAGAGTGGGTTTATCCTCTGTTAGAAGGTCCCATCCATTGGGTTTATCTCCTAGGTGGGTTTAGATCAAAGCAGGTTTTCTTGAGCGTGTGGACAGATCGCCGATCGTGAGGAAGTTTGCACCAAGACCATGGTTGTGGGTTCAAGATCTTTAGGATGCCTCCAAGAGTGATGCCTAGTAGGTGTGGTGGTGCCAGAGGTAGCAAAGGTGGAAGAAACACTGGTGGAAGAGATCCATTGGTGGATGAGGGTTTCAAAGCCCTCCAGAGACAAATTGATGCATTGCAGGAACATATGAGAAGAGGGTTAAACCCGGGAAGGAGAGGAGAAAGTGAGGATGAAGAAGAGGTGGAAGATTCAGACATAGAAGAGGAAGAAGAAGCGATTGATCAAGATCAGATGTGGCTGATAAGGACCATTTCGAAGATTGGAAAAAGACCTAGAATAGAAGTTCCCAGTTATTCTGGAAGTCTGAACTCGGAAGAGTTGATCGACTGGATCAATGAGCTAGAAGAGTATTTTGAGTATGAAGAAGTAGAGGACCTAGAACAGGTTAAGTTTGCAAAAATGAAGTTAAAGGGCCATGCCAATATTTGGTGGAAAGAGGTCCAGTTGGAGAGAAATTGAAGAGAAAAAGGAAAGATCAGCAGTTGGGATCGCATGGTGGAGAAACTGAAGAAGCAATTCATACCAGTGGACTACAAGTTAGAACTGTTGAAGAAATTGCAAGGGTTGAAGCAAGGAAGTAGATCTATGAAAGAATACACAAAAGATTTTCATAAGATGATCATTAGAACGGGCCATGTAGAGGCCAACAAGGAGAAGGTAGCCCGTTATTTTAATGGGTTACGGCCAAGCATTCAAGAGGAGCTAAGCCTAGTTAGAATGACCAGCATTGAGGATGCATACCAGTTTTCTCTGAAAGTTGAGGAGAAGCTGAACAAAAGATTTGACAACAAGCAAAAAACTCTAAATTCAACCCACATTGGGTAACAAATGTGTTGGTAACATGTGTGCTCTATTAGATGGTTTCTTTTCCATGTTCATGGGTTCCAAGCATACACAAAAATGCACCCACTTTTTAAGCATACAGTGGATTCTAAACCCTTATCTCTAGATTTCCCAATTAGTCTTTCACACTAATAGAATTATATATGTGAGGGTATCTCATCTAGAAAAATAAGTTATTGGTCTATTGTTTACACTCTAGAATAACACCAATAATTTCTTTCATGAGTTTGAATTCAAGAGTCTCACCTCTTGAACTTTGTTCTAGATGAAAGAATCTCTCTCACATGCAGAGTTATAAAGAGGTATTGACATTATTGTTTTTTTTTCTATTTAATTGATTTGACTCTATTATGATACTATCATGAATTAGTAAAGATAAAACCTTTGACCTATGCATAGAGAAAGTGTTGTTCAAGTTGATCAAAAGGCACAAAAACAAGTTGTGTGGTAGTGGCAAAGAAGATTAGATGGCCTAATATTTGAATCTTAAACCACACTTTTAGATGAAAAATATATTTGATAAACGGACATGATAAATTGGTAAACACTCAATTTGAGTAGCTCAAATTATTGATCTACCTTTTAAATTAATCTGCACATGGGTCAATATAAAATTTCTCATTGTCATAGTTGAAAAATTCATATCAAATATTATTTTAATTCTCTTTTAGTTTAATTTTAAATAAGATATATAATAATAAAGAATTTAAGTGGAGTATTACAAGAGACAATCATGCGAGTGATATTGAATGAGACTTTTTCCTTTTGAAACCCTTGAATTATAACTAACAATTTTTTTCCTACCTAACAATTGGTGTGAAACTCAACAACTAATAATGCATTTTCTTTTTGGTTCTTACATTTGAATTCAACAATAATAATGTCAAGTGCAAAATAGTCATTTATAATGTCTTTTGTTATTTGATCAACATATAATATTATTATGATAGCTAAAGTCAAAAATAGTGTAAGACAATTTTTATAATCTCACTTTTGAACGAAAGAAGAATAATTGCACTAGTAATATTTGTTTAGTCATGTTG
The DNA here is from genome assembly GCA_007258455.2 of Sequoia sempervirens. Taxonomy (NCBI): domain Eukaryota; kingdom Viridiplantae; phylum Streptophyta; class Pinopsida; order Cupressales; family Cupressaceae; genus Sequoia; species Sequoia sempervirens. Next base: position 199,557,604 of record VDFB02193867.1, read on the forward strand.
GGTCTTTGTTTGTTAATAATTCGCTTGAATAAATATAAATGATTATTTCTGGTTTATAATAAATAAATGTTTATAAGTATTTCATTTGTATTATAGTTTGAGATTTTATTTTGATAATTTTATTCAAAAAATATATAATACATATGATGATATCAATCATACTATTTTTATTTTTAATAATGCTTTCAAATTAGTTAGACACTATCACATAATATAATAATAATAATAATAATAATGAAAGATAAAATAATTTTATTGTGTTTGAAAAAGAGAATATATTATGTAGTATGTGAATACCTTAATACTCAATAAAATAGTCTTTATTTTATGAAACAAGGTATTCAATAGATAGTGTTAGCATTATGTCGTTAGTATCTTAAAATGAAATGTGTGACTCTCGTAAAATCTCCCACTGAGTTATATTCTTATCATTTATTTAAAAGATTTCCTATTATTATTGTTTTTTTAGAAATTATCTTAGGTGACATTATCTATGGTTATGCACATTACTATCAATGTCTTATCATGGAAAATTTCTTATAATTGATACATATAATAATCAAATGAAAATCTTATTAAAGAGTATAATGAATTTAATTTGATTATCTAGCAAATGTTTTTGAGTGAGAGTTTGTTTTTATAGTATAAGCTACATTTATAGAGTGCAATACCCTTAACATGAAGAGCCCAATGGGCCAAAATTCATCAAATCAAAATAACAAAAATATATCTAGTTACAACATATAGACCGGTCATAGAAACAACACAACGACATCAAAATAACAACCCACCAAAAAATAAACATAAACCACCCCATCACCTAGGAAGACCCTTCCATTCCTCCATGAGGAATTTAAACACATCTTCACTAGCCAAACTATTGTTGGGGTCAGATTCAACAACATTATTTTTAACTTCGTCCTTCAACACTACTGATAGAGTGACAGTCAAGTGATGAATGACCTTGATGGTGAACCGAGTTAGTCCGTTAACCTTTCTTTCTAGGGTGCAAACTTGAGCAAGCAAGCCATTGGAGTGAGAGTTTGTTACTATACTCATAGCATAATAGTATATAGCATGGTACCCCTTTCAATATGTGAAATATGTGAAATATTTTTCAATAGCTAAATTAAAAGTCTCATTTGAACATGGAGATAAATATTGGGATATAAGGGCATAAGCTCCACATTATTATCCCTATTGTTCCAACCAATAGAATTATAGTTTTTGTACTATATGTAAAGTATAGGTTAATTGTGATTAAATCATTATTCTGCAATTGCAGGGATAAAAATACATCTTTCAAGTATATTTAAGAAAAATGAATTAAATATATAAGAATTTGGATAAATAATGGCAATCGATTATGACATAGGTGAACATATTTGAAATTAAGAGATGTGACTTTCCTAAACTTGATGGTTGAAAAAGAGTTGTCCACTATTTTCGTGATAATTTTTTAATCATAGCTCATAATCACATACGTTTAGTTGCATTTGAAGTATAAAAATGAAATATAAAAATGGTTTTCCTTTAATTTTATGCTAGAATGTAATCATGCCATAATTTGGTACATTAGATGATGTGATTCTACATTGGTTGTTGTAAGATCAAAAATTATACTCTACATTTTCTTTTATTTTGTTTTATACTCATTTTATCATATGTTTCTTTTCTTGTTTTTCACCCTCTTTTCCTTCTTCTTATGTCTTTTCCTAGTTATCCTTTGTTATCATTATCCTATTTCTATTTTTTTTAATTTAGTGTTCCCATCTTCATTTCCCTTCTAATTACTTTCCCCTTCTTATCTCTCTTTACCTCTTTCTCATGAACACCTTTTCTCCTTTAACCAAATCAATTAATGAGACATAATATCCTAGGATAAGTACAAAATTGTGTCTTTTAAACTCTTAAATCATGTATCTTGAAGCTTATCTTGAACCATTTACATTAAATTTAGATGACCCATTTACCATGGATTTTTTATGTTAGGTTCTTCAAAATAGAGGCCAAAATTGATATTTAACCTTAATATAGAAATTAGAGGAATGAGTGTCTTAGATAAAATAATATTTAAATTTGCATCATTTATCTCCATAGTATTGTAAGGATAAAACTTGTAGAGCATGATATTGATTGGTTCAAGAGTGTTAGCAGAGGATAACACATTGGTGCAATAGTAGTCGAAACCTATTACAATTGGTTGTAGAAGGATTGCAAAGGGAAAGGTTGTAGTGTTGAAAATTGTCACTCTTAATAATTCCACATTATGTTTTGTCCCCCCTTTGTTTATTGGACCTAATTAAGCCCCTAATTTCCTAAATTATGCAATCCAAAAGCCTATTTTTACTATTTTCTTAAGGATTGCAAGCATTGAATAAATGCAGGTAATTAGTGTTTTGATCTTGACACTAAAAGTCCTGGAAGATAAGGCAAGGACCCATATGCCCATGGGCACATGGGTCCCCCTATCTTTCGAGGGACCAATTTTTAATATGTTGTTGGCAACATTTTAACATTCAAAATTTAAATTTTAAGTGCCAAATTTTGGGATCTAATTCTCGAGAAATTAGAAAAAAATTGCATATAAATACCTAATATTTTCATCATTTGAAATCTAAGTGAAAATATATTGGAAAAATTATAATCAAGAGCATTATTGAGAAAGTCAAGAGCAGAATTTCAAAGCTTTATTACAACAATTCAAGATCTAACATCATGTCAAATTTTGTGTGTGTTCATGTTATCATTGTTTTGTGAAGGCTAATCTTTGTTGTAGGTCTCCAAAGTATTCAAGCATTCAAGAAAGAAAGATCCAAGTCCTTGAGGTGATGTGCATGACTTCAGTCCTTCAAGGAAGCCATTGAAGGGTGGTGAGTTGCAGTACTTTGTAATTTCATCATTCCTTCTAGGACTTTCAATTATCATTTCTACCATTGGCATTGCCATTGTGGAAGTGGAAACACTTACACAGGGTCTGACTGAGGAAATCCCCTAAATGGCCCTTTTCCCTCTCTTTGAATGTGTAGGTTATAGGTTTGAAGAGGATTGAAGGAAGATTGAAGGCAAGTTGTCCATTATTGCATTCAAAGCCCTAAAAGTTGTGAATCCAAGGAAACTCACCTACAAAATTATCTGACAGTATTTCAACAACTTTGCAATAGGGAAACAGAAGGTTGGATCCAACATCAAAGGACTACAAAAATTAGTTTCAAGACCCCCTATCAGAGACCCCTACACCCTAGGCGTCTAAGTCCTCCTCTACATGCTAGATTCAACTTTTTATGACAAGTGCACAATCTCTAGTACTATTGCAGTTTGTGTGCTTTTGAAATATTGCACTTATCATATTAGGTCATATAACTTAATTAGGTTAATCATTCCAAATCATTTCCAATCCATTCTCAAGGCCCAAAGAATATAAATCTAGGTCTGATTGACTCATCTTCATGGTTGAAATCCAATCTATGCACCTTGTTGATTTTCATTTTAATGTAACCTTGAAAAATGAGCTAATTGATCTTAGGGTTTATACATTCAACTTTATGATCACCCCTTTTCTATGTTTCATTTTGGTGAACCTGACGTTTTAACATTATATACTTTTTTAAATTGGAAGTCTTTCAAACCCTGGATCTAGGTTTTGTTTTGTATTTTCTTTCATTTCTCATTTAGGGTTTTATATTTACATCATAAAAACTCATAAAATTCCAAAACATTGCACCTCATATTGCATCATAGGGTTTGTTTCAGTCATTTAGATCATATTTTCATTCAAAATTGCATTCATAATTGTTCATTTTTGTTCACACATTGTCATACATTTGCATTTGAATCACATTGAGAAATTCTGGAAAAATAGTCACTATCAGACCTGTTTGTAGATAAAAATAGAAACCTTAAACAACTTAAACATTCAATTTTTCAATTTTTAAACACCCTATCAAGGACTCACACACCCCTAGGTGACTCTATCCTTATACAGGTGCATCATCAAACTTTTTCATAGTTGTTTGTTTCTATCTACTTAGTCTGTAGGTACTTGTTGACCTCTATTTTAGAATTAGTAATTGCATGTTTTTAGGAATTTGGAATATAGTTCATAAAAGAGAAATAAAGTGCATTGTTTGTATTTTAAAATTGCATCAAAATCATCTTTTTCAGGTCTTTTCATCTCAAAATTAGTCAATTAATGCATTTATCTAAAATGTGCATTCATAACTTGTTCAAAATTCTTCAACAAACTTGCATTTTTTATCAAATTGGTGTAAATTAAAAAAAAATTGGGAAATTATTTATTGATATAGTTGTTTGCAAGTAGAAGCAAAATCCTTAAGTATTGCAAACCTAGTTAAAACTTTGAATTTTTAGAACCCTTGATGAAGACTTAGATGCCTCTAGGCAACTTTGTCCTATTATCTGGGTATAGGTCAAATTCCAATGGCAGAATACACTCAAGAGCCTTTGTTTGAAGTTTTTGTCTAATTATTCTTCACATGTGGATTAATAGTCTAAGCCTCATTACAAAATTTCATAATGGATATGTGTTTCGGTAAAATTTGGATGTCCTTAAAATCTTTGGTTGATGTTTCAAGCTATGTTTGGTGATGATCCAAATCTTGATAATAACATTCATGATCTTTCACCTCCCAATGCATGTTCTTGTGAGATAGATATCTTGCGCCAAGATGAACAGAGCATGCATGAGTTCTTACAAAATTCCTTATGTAACCTTAAGAATAATGCAACCTTTTATACCGAAATGCAATGGCCTACTACCCCATATCATCAACATCCTACCATGCCATCACTTGAAACATTCACTTTGTTACATACATAAATTGAATCACAAGTCATATTGAAATCAAAATGCATTTAAGAACCTATTGATAACAACAATAAGGAATACATATAGCTTAATGCTTGTTCATCTTATGAGAATAATGTTACAAACAAACCCATTAACTAGGAACAGAGTTATGGTCAAGGTTTTAGAATATTAATCAAACAAGGATGTGACATAAAGAATAAACATGAGATCAACTCCCTCTTGGAACAAACACCATTGAAAGATACCAAAGGACTTGGTTATTGAGATCCTCCACCTCTACAATAACCAATTATTCAACCAACCAAGAAACACAAAGTATGTGGTTCTCTTAAGAAGTTATCTTTGCTAAATCCAATAACCAACACTAAAGGGAAATTGGACACACTTCTCAAACTAGGAAAAACTACATTGCCACCAGTCCTTAAATGAGAAGATAAGAAAGGAAAAACTATGAACATATGTTACTGTACATATCATAGAACACTTGGACATCTTACCAATGAATGTCTTGCTTTAAAGAAGAAATTAAGAGAATTTGATCCTTCTGGGGGTCAAATTGAACATATAATATGTTAACATTCATCTTCCTTTCTCCTTTCCATGTGGTAGTTGTAGCATCATAAAATACTCATTACCACCTATGAGGGTATAAACTAGGCTTTATGTAATCATATTTCATCTTACAAGGAGCAACATCCCATCATTCATTTTTGGGCTCATCTTTGTCCCTAAAATTGGGGGAAAAGTGTTAAGTAGCCTTGTGTTAAGTGCATTCCTTCTAGCAAGGGATCCCTTTGTATCTACAAGAGAGGGGGACCAACCATGTCAAGGCCCCAAGTCAAGGAGAGCCAAGAGAGGAAGGCTTCCCTAACTTACCTCACTCTAAAGGGGTGTTGTAAATGAGGGATGAGAATGATGAGGACCATAAAGTCCTTTGATCACTCTACAGACCCAAACTTTAGTTTGGGCTAAGCGAGCTGTTCTTTTGGAGTCATTACTATGCCTCAGACAACTCTCTGTTCGAGGACAATAGTGTAGTTCTGGGACGTCAGCATGGTGCATTGGCATCTCTCAGGTGCGCTGGCATCCGTATGGCTAGAAAATAGTGAACACATTAAAACTTCCAAAAAGACCTACTAACAACCTAGCTAGTTCAATATAGATGGTAAAAACAGAATGAGGAAGTATGAAAAATAGATATTGAAATGATAAAGTAAATAGACAAGAACTAGGGTGACAAAGATAATCTCACAAAATCACATGTTCGCTAGCTAGCTCCAAAAAGCACGTTCTCCTACACACGAAAGAGGGGAAATTTGTTCAGGCTGTATAGGGGCTTGCCTCAGTCAGACCCCCATTTTGGTGTTTCCACCTCCATGGAAAACCAAATAGAAATGATAGAGAAATGTATGATCAAGAAGTATAGAAAGAAGGAATGCAAATAACACTACAAAACAGTAAAGAGCTACTCAACCAAATCATAAAGGAGAGGAGCGAAACGTTACCACCTCCACCAAGAGCTCACTAGCCAATGATAGAGAAAAAAGGCTTGAACAATCACCACAACCTCAACTACAATGAAGGGAGGTGTTGCAAAACCTCAAGCCCCTACTGCAATGGCTTGCCTCACACTTGCTTTACAAAGTTGATAAAGTGTTGTTGAGAGTGGAGAATGCCAAGAGAACGAAGTTGAATGCTTGAAGAATGAAAAAAGAGACGAGTTGAATGAAGAATGGAAGAATTTGAAGGAGAATAAGGAAGAATCTGTCATTTTTGGAGTTGGTTTGTCAAAGAGGGATGTTAAAAACCATTCCCAATAGGAAGTGTAATGCCTCTACTAACTTTAGATGCAAGAATTTATTAGGGACGTAAGCACACCACACAGACATCTACACGCCATGCAAGCATCCCTAAAAAATATTCTTCTACTGACACATCAGATAGATTCCAAGTGGAAGGAAGTTAGCAAGCTAATGTGGAATTTCAACTTCAGATTTGGTTTTCTAAGGTAAGGATGTTTGCATAAGGGGTGCAAATTTTCTCCTATACATTTTTCCCCCACTTTAACGAGCACAACTATTGATGAGTGCTTCGGTAAAGTAGATCAAAGAGTAAATAGGGTTAGAAATTTATACCTAAACCATCAAGGAAGTTGATCACAATCTAGCAAGCTTGAAAGCGTAGGGTAGGAAAAGAACTCCATAGCCCCACGAAACTATGAAGCTATAGAATGAAAGCGTCTTCCAAGACTATAGACCTGCAAGGAGGTGACCCCCAAGATCTCTCACATGAAGGAAGCCCCGAGAAGTAAGCACCTTTCAGGCCTATAGACCTACAAGGAAGGTGTCCTCCAAGATATCTCACATGAAGGAAACCCAAAAAAAGTGCCTTATAGACCCGCAAACCTCCAAGGTGTCCTCCAAGATCTTTCACATGAAGGAAACCCAAAAAAACACCCTACAGGCCCACAAACCTATAGGGAAGGTGTCCTCCAAGATCTCTCACATGAAGGAAACATAGAAAAAACACCCTACTGGCCTGCAGGCCTTCAAGGAAGGTGTCCTCCAAGATATCTCACATGAAGGAAACCTAGAAAAAGCACCCTACAGGCCTAAAAACTGCAGGGAAGCGACCCCCAAGATCTCTACATGGAGGAAGCTTAGAAGAAGTATCCTACAAACCCCCAGACCTATAGGGAGGTATCCCCCAAGATCTCTCACATGGAAGAAACCCAAGGAAAGGAGACTCCACAGAGTCGAAAAGTGGCTTTACAGGGGCACCTGCAAATAAAACATGTCTAAAAGTGGCCAGATAGGCGAGTAAGCAGACAGTCATGCAGACCATCGACAAATTGGAAATCTTTCAAAAGAGTCCCTCGGGAACCCGACGTGAAAAGAGAAGGGGTCCACTCAAGGGACACACTGTTTGAAAGTGTGGAAAATATTTTTTTTCTCAAATCAATTCAATATCAAGGAATCCTTTTGAAATATTTTCACTTCATCAAGGAATTCAAAAGGAATAAAATGCCCCCTTACGAGGGGAAGGTTGAAGTTTCTCCCTCAAAGGAAAAGTCTCAAGTTCTTTCTTTACGAACCCATGATGAAGGAAACATGTTTTGTTAGGGTTTCAAGTCGAGAATGTGATTCTTTTAAAAAAAATTGTGAAGATTCTCGAGAAAATATTCATTTGGAAAAAAATACAATTTTTGAAAATTAGAGTTTCATAGAAATGGCGTTGTCACACATGAAAAGGGACAACTCAAGCAAAGAAGATAGAAAGATAAGAAAAGAGAAAGCGAAAAAGAAATGAACACCGACAAAGGGCATAGGGGTGATCTAAAATTTTTGGGTCAGAGCTACTCATAAATATATATATAAGTATAATAATAGTATATAAAATGAACTATCATCAACCCCCTACTATATCAGACCATGTGAAGAATGCACAAGAAGACAAAGTAAAAATAAAAAATTGGGTCAACATGGAAGGGAAGCCTAAATGCCCCCAATGCTTTGCATCATCCCCAATTTTGTTGAAAGTCAATCACAAACATGGAAGAATGATGATACAAATAGAAGAATGTTTACGGCATAAAAACCACTCCTATATCCAAGCACCAAAAAGGGTGACAAGGGTCATCCAGGAACACATAGCATAGTCATGGGGGAACACATCACAACACACACACACACATCTAATCTAAAGATAAAGAAGATGCCTCCTCCTAACACTGATTGACAAAGAGGTCATCCACTTCCCACTCCAGATCATCATAGGGGGAAGGAGGATGAGCCTACAGTGGAAGGATGTTAAGAGGAGGAGCTTTCAACCCTCCCACAACAAGGGCTAAGGAAGAAGGCCCCACAAGGTCTCCTCCACTCGACTCTTGTGGAGCTATGATCAACAATTTTGTGAAGATCATTGACAAGGCCAAAAATTCATCTAGAGAGTTAAACATGTGATTCACTGGAGTTCCATGTCGTACCTCAATGGATAGGGAAAGTTGCACCTAAGGTAAACTGCTAGGCTCACCGAGTGACTCAGGAGCGATGATGAACTCAAGGGAAGTCGAGATTGGTTTCGTTACCAAAACAAAACAAGTCAGCACAAGACCACCTTTCGAAGAAGGTGGGATACTCTTAAATCCTCTATTGTTGGAAGGACCACCCTCTACCTTCTAATTTTTCATGGGATTTGAACTCCCCACAGATGAGGCAATAGGTGCGGAGGAAGAAGAGGAGGAGAAAATCACAGCAGATACCACCGAAGTGATTGGCATATCTATGGGTTTTGGGAAAGGAGGGATATCCAAAAGGGACATCAACAAGGGCGGATCCACCAAAGGAGTGATGAACACCTACACCTTTTTGGGGTCAGGTGCATTCATACTCACAACGAAATCCGGAAGCGAGACTACGCTAGTTTGAACGGAAGCGGAGGTGAGGAGAGAGGAGGACATGACAAGAGGTTTTAAAAAAAGGGTGGTTGAATCCTCCTCCTTCTACAGGGAAACCTACTCAACTGCAAGAGCCTTTTTCTAGTGCTTACGCTCATGTGCAAGGTAGTTTCTACGACTTTTTGAGCTCTAGAGGCCAGAGGTTGTGAAGGAAAAAAAGGCTCCTACTCATCCATGGGAGTGTCCTCCATGGCTATTTCTAGTGGAGGAACAAGCTCTTGAATGGGAGTAGAAGGAGCAGGTTGAGAAGCAATGGGGGGAGTTAGCTCTAATGCCTCGGCAACGGGCCCATACAAGTAGTACCAAGTTTCAGGTGGTTTAGTAGGGAGGTCTGATATCATGATCTTAGGTCTATGCCAGGTGGTATCATCGAACTTAGTAGATAAAAGCTAGGCATATTCATCCAAAACTCTTCCCTAGAAAGAGGAGGAGAGCCATCCCAAGGATGGGGTAGCTTCTCTTTTCCTTTTTGAGAAGGGGAGGTAGTTGGCTATTGTATCACTGAAAGAGCCAATTGTGGTTGTCCCTTATCCTCAGTCTTATACTTCACATAGTTTTTGTAAAGTAGGTCCATTCTTGGAGGGAGCAGACCAATCGAGGTAGGCCAAAAGTGATCTAATGAATATCCCCCATGAGATACCAGAGGCTAGTATCTAGTTTCATGCACTACGTGCACAACACCTTCATGGGAGAACTTCAAACATTTGTGGATGACAGAGGCGATTATGTTCATGGAAGCTAGCCAAGGTATGCTGGACTTCATCTTGAATAGATTCGACTCTAAGATAACATCAAAGACTATGTCTATAGTCCTAGGTCCTACTAGGATAGACATAGTTATTGAGTTGTACGGCTTTAGACAAAGACCATCATATGTATGGATGTTAGATTTTGTTTCTTTGTACTCATTTCTATGTAATGAATTAAGCCACAACATCTCTTCTGTAATGACATTCACTCGACTCGTGGGGTCAATTAAGACCCCTATCACAATGTTTCCATTGAGGCGAGTGGGAATTTAAAGAGGAGAGGGCTTGTTGTTTAAGGGTAAATCCTATGATGTGAATGTCATGTCTGGGGAGTAGGTTGCATGGTAGGAGAAATTGTGACAATGTTAACATACACCTCAGGCTGAGTGGTAGAATCAGAGGGATCAATAATCATGTTGGTAGAATGTGACAAAAATAGATCCATGTATATCTACAACTCACTATTCGCTTTCACCACCGATTTGTTTGTATTTTGTTTACTTCCATCAAGATGAATAGTATCATCTTTGATGCAGTCATGTATCTCATGACGCAGGCACATACAACGCTCAGTACCATGTTTATTAACTCGATCGTACTAACAGAAGGTATTTAGATCATACCAACTAGGGAAAGGTTCTTTAAAAGGCTTAGGGTTCTCCAAATTTATGATCTTATCCTTTAGCATCTTCTGCAAGATGGAAAAATAAGATTCTACTAACTTTTTGAACTTTTATTTGCACCTGAGGTTGTTATCAGTCATAGCGGCTACTACATTCACAACAGCCTTACCTTCCCCAAAGATTGATACAATTGACTTTCCTTCTGAATGAGAGTGTGAGGAGGATCCCTAGAACTGAACTATCATCTGTTGATAGTCCTATAATGCGGCACACAAATGCATGAAAGAAGGGTATTTCATAAGGAAAAACTTCTCCTACCAAGTTCTTTGCAAGTTCCTTATGAACACATTCTGTACATTAGAATCAGGCAGCGGATATGAGATTTGTGAAAAGAGTGCTTGGTATTGCGCTATAAAATAAGTGATCTTTTCATTATCACCTTGTTTGCATTAGACGAGATCCGAAAAGGTCATCTTTAGTCTGATGTTAGCTTGGAATTGTTGTAGGAATTGATATACAAGTTGATAAAATAAGAAAATGGAATTATCGCATAAGGAAAAGTTCCATTCGAGTGTTGTATCCTTAAGAGTGTTGGCATATGGCTTTTGGTGTTGTCATTGATGGCAACCTAATTCATTGATCCGGTCCACACTTCAATATTTGTCCATACCAGAAGACAGAGTGAAGAACGGGGTATCTGACTGAAGTTGAGTTTATCGATCCACTTGTATTACCAGTTCATCAGTTTGGGTTGTGGATCTCAAGGAAGGTCATTGGGTATCAATAATATCTTATTCTTGAGTTTTGTGTTGTCGCATCAATTGGTGTACGAGTTAGGAGATCCGGTTAATTGATTTTTTGTTTATTAGTGCTGGAAGGCTAAGTGAATGTGGCGTGTTACGGATGTTTGATGAAAAATTGTTTGAAGTATTTTTGGGTTTGAGAATTTTTTTTGGGTCCTCACTATGTTGTGGCTAACTTTGGATGGTGTGCATTGAAAATCATTTGAGATTTGAGCCGACATTTTGTAAATATTTTATATTTTGTTGAAGCCGACTTGTAGCGATTAAATCTTTAGTTGCGGATATATATAAGCAATCATTTATATCATTTTGGTGTGTGTTTGAAGTGTGTTGATGTATATTGCGAATATCAAAAGGATTGTAGATAAATTATGCACAGTTTCACTTGTGCATAAAAGGATTTTGTGATGCGAGTTGAAGCAAATAGAGCAGAAGAGAAGAATCAGACAAAAGGTCAAGAATTTGATTGATGAGCTTAACCAAAACTATTCTCAAGCATTTGTAGATGCTATTTCATAGTTCACTCTAGTTGTCTTTTCACATTAATTTTAAGGCATTGAGCCTTTCTTTTTTTGATCAATGAGCTCTAGGCAGTGCACCTGAATGCAAGTGCATTCCCATTTTTGTAAAACACTTATATTTGAGTACTCAAATTGTGGATTAACCTCCACTATGATTTTTCCCCTAACAGGGTTTCCATGTTAAAATTATTTTAATATGGTGTTGTGGATGATTTCTTTATGTGCTTGCATATTTCTTTTGGTTCAATGATGTAGGTGGTTTAAAGATCAAATTAGTAAAGTTAAATTTTGCAGAACACTGATTCACCCCCCCTCTTAGTGTTCCCTGATTCCAACAATTGGTATCAGAGCCTAGTTCCTTGAAAGAAGTTTAACAGCTTGAGGTGGATCTTCGAATGTAATGGACTCTGGTAGTCTTCAGCAGCAACTTTTGGTGGCACTTGATGATCTTGATCAGTCGAGAGCAAAAGTTCAAAAATTGAAAGCAAATCTTAAGAATTGAAGTCAGACATTGAAGGATCAGATTATTAAGTCCAGGGAGAAGAGAAAGGATTTTTGTGATTAGATTAAGCAAAAAGAGAGAAAAATCATGGATGATCACCTGAATCAAACCTTGAAGGAAATAACTGAATAATGTGAAAATCTTGCTAGAGACAGAGCTACTCTAAAGCATGAGATGGAATCTATGGTGATGAAGTTGGCTAAGGATATTGAAGAGAGAAAGAAGAATGAGGAGAATATTTCTCAGTCCTATAAAGAAAGATTTAATGAGTACATTATAATTAATGGAGGATTCATTTAGTTGGAGATTCAACTGCAACAATCCAGAAACAATGAAGAAGAGCTTAAAAGATAGATTGTTATTCTCATGGATGAACTTGCTATTGAAAATGAATACAAGGAGAAGTTAAAGATTAGCTCAGTTAAGCTTGATGAGGTGACTCGAGGTCAGAAGAATAGAAATGACAAGCGAGGTCTTGGATGTGAGAAAGGAGAAAGTTCCAGATCTGAACAAAGGAATTTCAAGCAAGGAAATCAGATGAACAAAGCAAAAAGGCATCTGGTAAGACAACCTAATGCTCAAAAGTTTAATGGATACTATTTTTCTTGCAATAAATTTGGTCATATGGCTGCTCAATGTAGAATTAAAATGAAATCAAGTGATCCATCATTCTTCGGTCAGTGTTTCAATTGCAATAAGTTTGGTCGTAAGTCAATTGAATGCAGAAATATGTCAATAGAAGGAATGTTAAATGTTATACCTGTGGAAGATTTGGGCATATTGCTAACCAGTGCAGATCAAGAAGAAGTCAATGGAATGACTGGTCTAGACAAGGAAATGCCATGTGTTACAATTGCAACAAATATGATCACATTGCAAAATTCTGCAAAAACAAAAATATGGATAGAAGAGGTTTGGCATACAAAGGTAGAAATACGCAGAAAGATGATAAAGGAAAAGGAAAAGTGGCTATGGATGAAATAAGAGATTAGATGAAGAAGACATGGGTAAGAAAGAGAAAGTCTGTTTCAGGAAATGAGCTAGCACCAGAAATAGCTTCTGGTAATTCCTCTGGGAATTGATCTCAGGTCTTTGGCCTAGGGGGAGTTTTTCAAGAAAATCCTTTTCCCCCTGTCGGTAGTTGGTTCTAGAATGCGAAAGATTGTCAACAGTTGTTTATAGATGCATTGGAAAACACTCATAAAGAAATTCAAGCAATTGAAGGTCCACAGAAGAATTTTTCTCTCACTAATTGAGAGAACAGGGTATCTAGAAAACCTAGGGAAAAAGCATTTATTACAATAAAAGGTTAGGTAAGCGAGTTATAAAAAGAAAGTTGGAACCCTCATTTTCCACTTATATCAAAGAAAAGGAGAGCACTCTGCATCATAATTTTGAAAGCGTGAAGATAATTCGGTGGCAAAACCCTAATCCATTAGGTACTTCAATTGTATTGAGAAATTTTCATTTAATTTGGTGTGCAATTGAAGAACTTATTTCATAGAATCAAGTCATGAGTATGGAAGGTAAAATGGAGCAAATCAAAGGAATGATAAACCTAGATGAGTATAGCAATGAGAAGATTAGAGTTGTAAGAAACATGTTGTCGCACGATGAATATAAATGGTTAAAAGAAGCAAAACACAAGAGCTTGGATATTTGGAGTGAATTCCCCTATTTCGAGAATGCAGAAATCATTGAGTTTATTCTAGATAGATTGAATGATGATATTCTAACTCTAGATAAACCCTACCATATCTTGAAAGAAGTGATTGAAACTGTAACTAGGTTATGCAAAGTTGGGGATGTGCCAAGAAAGAAGTCAATCTGAAATAAAGAAGTTGAAACCCTAACTGGAGTAACTGGAGATCAAAGGGTATTAATAATCTCAACAATCAGAGATTCAGTGACAAGGTACATTGCACATGGAATATCCTACAAAATCTTTTTCAAAAACAAAGAAGGTGCAACTTCAACAGGTGTTGTTTACATTTCACACAAGATGATAATGTAAGATTGGGATTTTGACCTTTGTGGATTACTGAAAGATCAACTGATGGAGAACGCACAATTGACAAAGATGACAGATTACCCTTTCAGGTTTGGTAGTTTGGTTATATTTCTTGTGATGTATTTTCTAAATTGCTTACCATTGAACAACAATGTAATATGGGAAGAGAGTGAACCAGTTTGCAAGAAGATTTACATTCATTCTAAAAATTTGGCAAATTGTGATCAAGAATATGAAAGTTTCTTTAAAGGTTTTCTAGGGAATTTTGGCTCAATTGGTATTCCCCTTCTGGTAAGGGCACTTGAATTTGGATCCTCCTCCAGTGAAATGGAGAGAAAGAAGAAAAGAGAAAAAGAAATTGTTGTATATACTCCACCAACATGCAAGACTCCAAGATTTGAAGGGAAAGGAAAAGAATAGGTGATTGCGGACATACCAAATGAGGAATCTAATAAGGAAACTAAGGACTTTCAAAGAAAAGAACTGGAAATAGTTAAACTGGAACAAGAAAAGGAAATGACAAAAGAAAGTGAAGAAGAAGGTGATTTAACCAAAGAAGAGCTATTACATCTTATTCATGAGGAAGATGGAATGCAGAAAATCGCAAACATATGGTCTATCAGACCTTCATATGAGAAGGACATGATTTTAAAGATACCATGTGCTCATCTTGTGCACAACCATATTAAATTAGAGATTTTATAGAATATGTTGCTAGAAGAGATGATTGAATGCATCAAAGAAATCATGGACTCTGAGCCTCAAAACAAGGAAGAAGAAGTAATTCTACACCTAAAGAAGCAGTACAGATTATCATTCACCAAGCTAAAAGGGCACATGAATCAGCTAAGGAAGTGCATAAACACAACAAACAACATTTACAACTACTATCTTTGATGGCCCCATGCAAATGGAAAGTACAAAGAAAATTTGGAAAAAATTGAAACAGAGTTGAACAGTATTGGACAAAATTTTAACATGTTTCAGGATCAAGATCGTGCAATTAAGAAAAGGATTCAAGAATTACAGACAGAGCATAAAAATGTTCAAAACACTAGAAATAGGATTGTGGACACCTTTTGGAAAGTAAAGGACATAACAAAATGCAAACTAGAACAATTAATTGAGATATTGAGGAAAGGAGAGATATTAGAAGAAGCCATTACCATTCCAGAATCCCTTGTCAAGATTATTAACTAGACATCTGAAAACAACAGCATGATCATAATCATCGGGATTGCAGTAGAAGCATGGAAGAAGTTTCTTTCAGAGATGAAGGAAAAATACAAAATAATCTTCTAACCCAAGTAGTGGTTGTATTTCCTCAAAATTTTGAATCAATTTTTGAATAAGTAAGTTTTTGGTTACCCTCCAAAAGGGAATACTGTAGGAAAATATTCTTTATCATTTTTTCATTGATGTCAAAGGGGGAGAGAGAGTAGTGAAAATTTCCTTATCAAATTTAGGGGGAGTTGTTTCAGCTATGACTTTTTGAAGTATTGAAGGATTGCAGTATGTTGGTTCTGACACTTAGTCATTTTTTACTAAGTGTTCCATCAATGCCAAAGGGGGAGATTTTTGGAATATGGCTTCTGGTGTTGTCATTGATGGCAACCTAAGTCATTGATCTGGGCCATACTTTAGTATTTGTCCATATCGGAAGATAGAGTGAAGAACAGGGTATCCAAGTGAAGTTAAGTTTGTCAATCCATTTGCATTACTAGTTAATCAATTTGGGTTGTGGATCTTAGGGAAGGTCGTTGGGTATTTGGAATATCTTATTCTCAAATTTTTTTCCATCGCATTAATTGGTGTATGAATTAGGAGATCCGATTAATTGATTTTTTGTTTATCAGTGCTGGAAGGCCGACTAAGTGAATGTGGCGTGTTACGGATGTTTGAGGCAAAATTGTTTGAAGTATTTTCAGGTTTGAGGATTTTGTTTTGGGTCCTCACTATGTTGTGGCCAACTTTGGATGGTGCGCATTGAAAATCATTTGATATTTGAGCCGACAGTTTGTAAATATTTTATATTTTGTTGAAGCCGACTTGTAGCGATTAAATCTTTAGTTGTAGATATATATAAGTGATCATTTATATCATTTTGGTGTGTGTTTGAAGTGTGTTTATGTATATTGAGAATATCAAAAGGGTTGTAGAGCGATTATGCATAGTTTCACTTGTGCATAAAAGGATTTTGTGATGCGAGTTGAAGCAGACAAAGTAGAAGAGCAAATTCAGCCAGAACATCAAGAATTTGATTGATGAGCTTAACCAAAACTATTCTCAAGCATTTGTAGATGATATTTCATAGTTCACCACTCCAATTGTCTTTTGACATTAATTGTAAGGAAGTGAGCCTTTCTAGTTTTGAGCAATGAGCTCTAGGCAGTGCGCTTGAATGCAAGTGCATTCCCATTTTTGTAAAACACTTATATTTGAGTACTCAAATTGTGGGTTAACCTCCACCGTAGTTTTTCCCCTAACGGGGTTTCCACATAAAAATACTTGTGTTATGGTGTTGTGGATGATTGCTTTATGTTCTCACATATTTCTTTTGGTTCAATGTTGTAAGTGGTTTAAAGATCAGATTAGTAAAGTTAAATTTTGCAAAACACTGATTCACCCCCCCTCTTAGTGTTCCCTGATTCCAACACAGAGATCAATGGAATAGCTTTTCCATCAATGTATCATGATGGAAGAAATTTGTACATAGGACATTAAAGGCAGACACATGTGTTTGTGGGTCCTCTTTGCCGCCATATTTTCTGAATTTAGGAATCTCCTTTCCTTGGGGGAAGGGAGTTTTTACGATTGCTATCTATAATGAGCTACATCGAAAAAAGGGTTGAAAGATAGGCTGGGCAGAGGCCTAGGAGAGACTCGCCAGCTATCTTTGCATCTTACCCATATTATGAAGAAGAGTGTTTAGGATAGGGTCATTAGAAGACATAGGGCCAGAGGGACCTCCTCCAGAACCACCACCAGAGCCACTTCTAGAACCACCGATGTGACCACCATCGAAACCACTAACGGAGCCACCGCCACTAGTAGGGCCTCCGCTGGAGCCACCTCCGCTTCCAAATCCACCAACATGGCTTCCACCAAAACCACCTCCGCAAGCACCACTTCTACCAAAACCACTACCACTACCAAATCCCCCACCGCTCATCCCGCCAAAACCTCCATTGCTAGAGGTGATAGGAGGGGTGAAGCTAAATCCCAAGGGTACTCTATTCACCTTGATAGTTTTAGATCTCTTAGAGGAAAAGGAGATGCTGATCAAAGGGATGACATTGGTCATGTACACATATGTGGGAGGCATCGACATTCCTAGCTATCTCTCATGATCTCTGAAAGGGGCCCCTTGTACAGTTTTAGGATTGTTTGGAGGAGCACATGCTTCAGTTAGACTAGAGAGACTAGCCAGGATTTCTATGCCTGTTTAATCTTTTCCAACCATATATTTTATTTCATTGATAACCCTAATGGCCCTAGCCATCTTTCAAGTCCTTTTCTAAGTGATTCTCCAAGTCGCCTAGTCCTTTGCTAAGGACATAGATATTTTTTGAAGTAATGTGAATGGCCTCGTACTCGTCTACCGATGACAATGTAGGAGATGCAGGAGGAGTGGGTACATGGTCAGTCTCATCGAAGACCCCTACCTTGCCCATGGACAATTGTTCCTATGTAGCAAGACCAACGACAAATCCAGCAAAAAGGCCTATAGAGAAACTAGTAGTGACCTTTGTCCTCTCCATCGAAAGGTGTAATACACTTCTCCTAACAATATACCTAGAGGTTGTGGAATGGGTTGTGATGCTCATAAACCTCCACAACACCCAGGGGCACAATGATCATAAGGTACAAGGGAAAATCCTCAACACCAATGAATGAGTAGATGTTGGTTCACGTCAGGTTCACCAAAAATGTAAGAGAGGGGGATCAACCATGTCAAGGCCCCAAGTCATGGAGATTCAAGAGAAAAAGGCTTCCCTAACTTAGCTCACTCTAAATGGGTGTTTCAAATGAGGGAGGAGAATGATAAGGACCATAAAGTCCTTCGAACACTTTGTAGACCCAAACTTTAGTTTGGGCTAGGCGAGTTGGCTTTTTGGAGTCAATACTATGCCTTGGACAACTCTCTATCTAAGGATGACAGTGCAATTCTCAGACGTCAATGCGGCACGCTAGTGTCTCTCGAGCATGCTAGTGTCTGTATGGCCAGAAAATAGTGAGCACAGTAAAACTGCCAAAAAGACCTACTAACAGCCTAACTAGTTTAATCTAGATGATAAAAACAGAATGAGGAAGTATGAAAAATAGATACTGGAGTGATAAAGTAAATACACAAGAACTAGGGTGACGAAGATAATCTCATAAAAAAATTTGTTCGCTAGTTAACTCCAAAAGCACATTCTCCTGCATACACGAAAGAGAGGAAATTTTTTGGGGCTGTTGATCTGTATAGGATCTAGACTAAATTGCGTTTTGAATGCTTAATTAAAACAAACTTTGCAGAATTTTAATTCATACATACATTAGCAAAATTATGCATCAAAACTTAAGATGAGAAAATGAATTTAGAGAGAAGAAGATAGAAGGTCTAAACAGAGTTTGATTACGGAGTTCACCACAAACGTGAATACGTCTCCGGGTCTGCTCCAATGGAGTGTGACCGATCCGATTAATCTCCAAATCAATTACAAAAATGCACCAAGACCATTTCTTCTAGCACTTCAGCAGCATAACAATACTCCGATGTACGAAAATGGCTCCAAAAATCTCCTAGAACTCCTCTCTGTATCACCTAGCACCTGTTTCACTTGAAAATTATGAGTCTCACCCTTAGCCTAACTCTCTCCCTTTCACCCCTTTTTATACAAAAATTTCACCCAATTTGGTGAAAACCATAAGATTTACATAATCCCCCAAAATCCCCTAATTACATATAAAAATCAGAATAATCTCCCTTATTTTACATAAAATCTTCAAAAACAACTCCCTTATCCATGTGAAATCACATAAAATAAATTTAAGCCCTTTAATGTATTAATTCGGGCTTCTAAGGTTTAGGGGAGTTATACCTAATCCCTTAAAAAGGATTAAAGAGGTTGTTGGTTATAATTTTTAGGGGAATTTGTTTTTAAAACTAAGGCATTCGGCTTTTAACACATACAACAAAACTAATCAACGCCGTGTATGATTTGAAACCAACGAATGGCTTGCTGGCGGGCTATAATTTTAGAACCCCAATGGTTCCGGGTTCAACTCCCGCCGGTTACCACATTTTCCATGCGTTGGAATTATTAACTAATCAAAAGTAACCGAAACCCATACATAGTAAAGTGACCTATGTGTGGCCTAATAGCAGCACGGATTTCTCACGTATGGGAGGTGGGAGGATTGAATCCCCCCAACAAATTTTTACCAACAAAGCCACAGCGGCCGGGGAGAGAAGAGTAACAAAGTGCCATGTGTTGCACCGGGAGGGTGCCAAGTGGCAAGATCCTATTTGTCGATAAAGCTGGCCTGTATGATGACTAAGATGCCGATGTGTCCATTGACTATGTTGATAACGTGGAAGTTGACGTGGATGACAACTGTGCAGGTGACGAGGCCGATGACTAGTGCTGACTCAGACGATGATGTGTCCTGTTGACTCACGTACGGATGCCACATGTTGGTTGTTGATTAGGTCCATACAACTATGACATGGATGCCACATGGTGGATATTGATTGGTCCACTTCACTGTCCGTACAGTACGGATTGCTGACGTCAGCATCCGTATGGCCATCCTCAAAGTCAACTACAAACTTTGACCGCTGATAAGTTGAGCATACGATGTCGGATCTCGACGAAATGAACGCCATCAGAATCATCTCGACGAGCTCTTCGCAATGACACTGGTTCCATCAATTTTCAAGATGATCATTTTTTTCACCTTCTGGATGCCCTTTGATGCCATTTGATCGAAGGTTTGACTGGTCATAACTTCTGCAAATGGGCTCCTTTTTGCCCCGTTCAAGATGCATTGGAATTAGGACGTTGAGATCTTTCTAATGGTGCAGATTCTAGAGAGAAATGAGAAACTTCAAATTTCACTAAAAATATCCACTGGATCAGGCCTCCCCACTGAAGACCTTTTGGACCTCCAAAAGTGACATTTACTCTGACATTAAGTGAGGACTTGGCCTCCCCACTTGTCCTGTATCCTCTGTACATCTGAATACTTGGCTCACAAGCATAATCAAGACTACAAAAATATTGTTGAACATAAACATAACTTTATCACTTCCATAAGCATCTACATCAAATGTCGTAGCCACTAACCAACAAAAATTGACTAGCATCAAGCTAAACAATAATGCAGATATGAAAGAGAATAAGTCAACAACATATCGATCCTTCACAACAGGAACATTTTTACCTAAGGGACCATCAATGTTTTCAATCATCATTCCCTCATGCTATACTGCAGGTGCATCCTGCAACATCTGACCCTGGTTAGCTACTCCAAGTTCAAGTGTAGAACCACCTGTACTGATAGACATAAGAGTTAACTCTTTACTTGCATTAATTACGCTCTTTAATTGCACTGTGTTTGCAAAAGAACGATCAGTCTTAATCCTGTGAGAATGTACAATATATTGTATGCCATCTTTAAACAAATGATAATGATTCTTTTCCCTATAGAAAATTGCTTTTCTGTCATAAAGATAAGGGCTACCAAGCACTATCCCACAGATATCCAGTGGAACCACATCAAACTATACTTCATCCACAAATTTACTAGTGATTGCGAATCTTAAGGTGCATTGTCTTGTTACTTGCAACTTATCATTTTCACAAATCCAGCCTAGTGGATAAGGTTTCCTATGTTGTGTAGTTTTTAATCCCAAGTTTCTTACAACATCTTCTGAAATTAAGTTAACTTGAGAACCACTATCTATGAGTGCATCAATTTTACTGTTTTTAGCAACAACCCTTAAATGAAACAGCTCATTCCTTTTCTTATCTTCAGAGAAATCATTAACTGTAGAAGTAGAAGCACAACTAGCAACAGAAACACCAGAAATAGGAGCTTTACCTTTTAAACCCATAGCTGTTATCTTAGTCTCATCATCTAAATCTGAACCAAGATCCATGACAACATTTGCGGCTTCCTCCTTACCTTTCTATTTCTGATTACGTTTTTGAGCCCACTTAGGCTTCAATTCGGGATGCAACTTCCAATAGTGATCTTCATCATAACCCTTCCTATCACAATGAGAGCAAGAAAGCTTGTCATCCTTCTTGACTGTAGCTGCCTTCTTTCCTTTCCCTATCTCTGCAACCTTAGAAGATTTCTTTACATCATTATCAAACTTATCAATAAAAGATCCTTTACCCCTTGACTCTAGGTGTGTAGCTTGAATAGACACTTCATCCAAATTACAAGGGTTCAAAACCAAAATAGAATGCCTAAGGTAGGAATGCAGACCTCCTATGTACTTCAACAAAGTGTCCTGGGTGTACAAAGGAACATTCAAAGCAATAGCCCTTTTCCTAAATTCATGGGTGTACTCTTGGATAGTTTGACCTTTCCCTTGCCTAAACATTTGCCAGTCCATCATTAACTGTTGCATATGTCCTAGGGGATAAAATTGCTTTTTAAGAGCATTAATAAATTCTTCCCAAGTTAAACTGACTCTACTATGTTGTGAAACTTCTGCCTTAGTCTTACTCTCCCACCAAGTTAAATCTATACCTCCTAACCGAAGAGTAGCCAATTGGATCCTATCAACATCATCTAATAGGTTTTGGACTCTACAATAGACTTCAACTTGCTAAATCCAATCATCCAATTTTTTAGCATTTAGTTCACCACAATACTTTGGTAAGTCAAATTTTACATCCAATTTGATCTTAGGCTTACACCCACTCTTGAAAGGATTAAAAGAAGTAGAATGAGGAGAAGATGGAGAAGAAGGAGAAGAGGGAGGAGAAGGAGAAAAGGGGTGATCTGGTTGCTTGCCACCATCTCCAAGATGTTTCTCTTTCTTGTCTTCACGATCTTCTTGCTTCGACGAACCTCCTTCATGTTCCTTCCGCTCTTGTCTCTCTTGATAAAGAATGTCCACCTTAGCCTTCATCTCGAGGAATGCTCTTCGAAACTCTTGCTCATTTATTTCTTCAAGAACCTCCATTCCAGACAAGGACATCTTCGGCAATGTTCTACGCTTCCTGATCTCAAGATTAAAGTCTTCGAGCTTGCCTTCACCCTTCTGAATCCTGGATCTCGTTAGCATTCAAGAAAACAACTGCAATAATAGTCAATTGAGCTCTGATACCACTTGTTCTATATAGGATCTAGACTAAATTGCATTTTGAATGCTTAATTAAAACAAACTTTGCGGAATTTTAATTCATACATACATTAACAAAATTATGCATCAAAACTTAAGATGAGAAACAGAATTTAGAGAGAAGAAGATAGAAGGTACAAACAGAGTTTGATTACGGAGTTCACCACAAACGTGACTACGTCTCCGGGTCTGCTCCAATGGAGTGTGACCGATCCGATTAATCTCCAAATCAATTACAAAAATGCACCAAGACCATTTCTTCTAGCACTTCGGCAGCATAACAATACTCTGATGTACGAAAATGGCTCCAAAAATCTCCTAGAACTCCTCTCTGTATCACCTAGCACCTGTTTCACTTGAAAATTATGAGTCTCACCCTTAGCCTAACTCTCTCCCTTTCACCCCTTTTTATACAAAAATTTCACCCAATTTGGTGAAAACCATAAGATTTACATAATTCCCCAAAATCCCCTAATTACATATAAAAATCAGAATAATCTCCCTTATTTTACATAAAATCTTCAAAAACAACTCCCTTATCCATGTGAAATCACATAAAATAAATTTAAGCCCTTTAATGTATTAATTCGGGCTTCTAAGGTTTAGGGGAGTTATACCTAATCCCTTAAAAAGGATTAAAGAGGTTGTTGGTTATAATTTTTAGGGGAATTTGTTTTTAAAACTAAGGCATTCGGCTTTTAACACATACAACAAAACTAATCAACGCCGTGTATGATTTGAAACCAACAAATGGCTTGCTGGCAGGCTATAATTTTAGAACCCCGGCGGTTCCGGGTTCAACTCCCACCGGTTACCACATTTTCCATGCATTGGAATTATTAACTAATCAAAAGTAACCGAAACCCATACATAGTAAAGCAACCTGTGTGTGGCCTAACGGCAGCACGGATTTCTCGCATATGGGAGGTGGGAGGATCAAATCCCCCCAACAACTTTTTTTTACCAACAAAGCCACAGCGGCCGGGGAGAGAAGAGTAACAAAGTGCCACATGTCGCACCGGGAGGGTGCCAAGTGGCAAGATCCCATTTGTCGATAAAGTTGACGTGTATGATGACTAAGATGCCGATGTGTCCATTGACTGTGCTGATGATGTGGAAGCTGACGTGGATGACAACTGTGCAGGTGACGAGGCCGATGACTAGTGCTGACTCAGACGATGACGTGTCCTGCTGACTCACGTACGGATGCCATGTGTCAGTTGCTGATTGGGTCCGTACAAATATGACATGGATGCCATGTGGTGGATACTGATTGGTCCACTTCATTGTTCGTACAGTATGGATTGCTGACGTGAGCATCCGTACGACCATCCTCAAAGTCAACTACAAACTTTGACTGTTGATAAGTTGAGCATACGATGTCAGATCTCAACGAAACGAACGTCATCAGAATCATCTCGATGAGCTCTTCGCGATGATGCTAGTTCCATTAATTTCTGAGACAATCATTTTTTTCACCTTTTGGACGCCCTCTGATGCCATTTGATCGAAGGTTTGACTGGTCATAACTTCTGCAAACGGACTCCTTTTCGCCCCGTTCAAGTTGCGTTGGAACCAGAACACTGAGATCTTTCTAATGGTATAGATTTTGGAGAGAAATGAGAAACTTCAAATTTCATTGAAAATATCCACCAGATCAGCTGTATAGGGGCCTACCTCAATCAGACCCCCATTTTGGTGTTTCCAACTCCACAAACAACCAAATAGCAATGATAGAGAAATGTATGATGAAGAACTATAGAAAGAAGGAATGCAAATAACACTACAAAATAGTAAAGAGCTACTCAACCAAATTGTAAAGGAGAGGAGTGAAACGTTACCACCTCCATCAAGAGCTCACTAGCCAATGATGGAGAAAGAAGGCTTGAACAATCACCACAACCTCGACTGTGATGAAGGGAGGTGTTGCAAAACCTCAAGCCCCTACTACAATGCTTTGCCTCACACTTGATTTATGGAGTTGACAAAGTGTTATTGCTACTGTAATGGAGTGCTAAAGTGTTGTTGAGAGTGGAAAATGCCAAGAGAATGAAGTTGAATGATTGAAGATTGCAAAAAGAGATGAGTTGAATGAAGAATGGAAGAATTTAGAGACTTGAGGGAAGAATCTGTCATTTTTGGGTTCAGTTGGTCAAAGAGGGACGTTACAAACCATTCCCAATAGGAAGTGTAATGCCTTTTCCAACTTCAGACGCAAGAATCTGTCAAGGATGTAAGTGCATCATGTAGACATTTGTGTGTTGCACGGGCATCCCCAAAAAATATTCTTCTATCGACACAATAGACAAATTCCAAGTGGAAGGAAGTCAGCAAGCTGATGTGGAATTTTGACTTCGAATTTTTTTTCTAAGGTGAGGATGTACAAAAGGGGAATTTTCATAAGGGGTGAAAATTCGCTCCTATACAGTATCTAATTAAAACATTAGTGTAGCAAGTACACTAACATTTTAAGGGGGGAAATAGTCCCCCACATATTGTTTACATAAGAAATGGTCCCTTCTTGGCGATGGTAGCATATATCTCCTAGGAAGTGTGACCTTGTTAATAAAAGTGTGGCCTTCTTGATCTATGTGAGTTTCTATTTGGTGGTGATATTGGGCTTGATATCCCTTAAGAGTGTGATCTCTCTTAGCATATGATGTTCCTCTTGGTGGTAATTTTCTATGGTCAATATTTGCTAAGGTGTGAATCTTTTATTCCTCAACTAGTCCTCTCTTGGTGGTGATGTCAAGTGTGATGTTCCCTAAGGTGTGACCTTTCATGCATTAAGTAAAGCTCCTTTAATTTTTTTATTACAAAATCCCTTGAAGTATCGGCCTTGTATTGTCATAATAGTCCCCTGTGACATTAAACCTTGTCACATTCATCCCTCGTGATGTTAAACCTTGTCATATTTATCCCCCATGACATTAAACCTTATCATATTTGTCCCCTATGACATTAAACCTTGTCATATTCATCCCCGTGATGCTAAACCTTGTCATAGTCATCCCTCATGACTTTAAACCTTGTCATATTCGTCCCCCATGACATTAAACCTTGGCATTGTTTCTTCACTTTCTTCATAGGTGTTGAACTTAGTGATGCAGTGGCATAACAATTTGAGGCACCTGATCAAGATTATCAAGGATTATAACTCTTGGTATGGTTGTTATGGGTACACCTAGTAGACCTAGTGTGTTTCTCATTTTACCTTATCTTGGGGGCTCACCTAGTGAAAAGCGATCCTCACTAGCCCGTGTGCCTTCTAGTTTGTGATTTGCCTAGCTAATATTGGACTTTATTATGGTGTGAGTCATGAAAACCTTTTAACATGGCCACCTAGCATAACACAACTTGCTTTCTAATGGAGCCATGTGTTTCATAAGTCTTTAGCATAATACACTTTTCTAGCCTTATGAAACCCATCATATTGCATGGCCACCTAGCATAGCATACCTTGCTTTCCAGTGGAGCCATGTGGCCCATGAGTGATGTAGCATAACACAATTTGCTAGTCCTCATGGGAGAATTCCTTTATTTGATGGATGAAATTTGGTATTTGAGATAATTTAAGACTGAGGTCTCTTTACCTTACTGCCTTGAATCCTTTAGTACTAAAACCTTGTGTTTTTTTGTGTATTTTGTTGTGTTTTTGCATGTGTTTTCTTCATGTTAGCATTGTGTTTACATCATGTTTATTTTAATTTTTGTTAGACACACAAGATAACTGGGATGGGGGTTAATTAGTTGTATATTAAGACCTAAAATCCCTCATTAACCTTCAAATCCTTATTATGCATTAGCATGAATGTAAAAAAAACAAACATCAACACAACAACAACCATACATAATAGAACACCAAATTTTGCGTGGAAAACCCATTAAGGTAAAAACTATGGTGAGGATTAACTCACATATATATGAATATCAAAATCAATTACAAAATGGTCATTATCGAAAGGGCTCACTATCCAAAAGAAAGGAAGGCTCACTACCCAGGGCTCACTACCCAAGAAGATCACTTCTTCTTGAATTCAAGAGAATAGAAATAAAATATTACAAGGAGGTTCACTACCTTAGAACAATAGGAGAATCCACCACAACTCTTCACCATCCACAACCTTCAGTTCATTACCTCTAGCAACTTCAAGAACACTCAAATGTAGACACCTTCTCACTACTTTCAATATTCTTAGGTGTTCATGATCGTGCCCATATATCAAAACTTGATCACATACACATCATTTCGCATCACAAAAAACACCACACACTTCTCCAATAAATTACCTTGCATATATATCCTCCTTGACCTTAAATAATCTTCACTAAGTTAGCCTCAATGAAATGTATGCACCTCAAACGTGTAACCATCAAATAGGTTGGCACCAAACACTTTCACAATGAAAAGAAGTGAAAGCAGACCAAACCAAGGATTAACTAGGACCCAAATCTACACAAAAATGCTACACCACACTTCCACAAACAAAAAAGCACATCCATAAACAACACTAACACACTAGGCCGGCCAAACTAGAATTAATGCTAACAAGCAATCACATTCACACTTCACCAAGTCAAAAAAAACCTGTGGAATACTTAGCAACATTACACAACATCCCAAATTAGTCCAACACCAACATAATACTCAAAATCATTGGTGTAGGCACATGCAACTAAGAATATTATCATCTTATGCAACCAGTCAAACTACCACTAAGACACAACTCATGAACCAAGCTTGCAAAATAGATGAACACCAAACTATCCAAGGGAGTATAGATATAATAATCATTAGATATTCCCAAATCCACAAGACAAGAAACATCAACATGGAGAAATGTGAAGCAATTCCATTTCTCCCAGACAACCTTCTTCACAAGCTAGACATTGTCAAACACATATTTTACTACTGCACGATCTAGAACTTGAAACTTTGGATATAAAACCTTCAAAGACTACTACCATGTGATCACATCTTCAAGCATGAATAAATGTAGAGCATAATATAGAACACATCCCTATCACCTTGCACACTCTTCATACAAATTTTCTCAAAAGCACTTGGAAACCAAGCGACCATTGTGCATCTACAACACCTGATCAACACCACAAACACCTTCTCATCATGACCACACTAGAGGTTGACATCAATGAAAACACTAATGATAACATAGTGCAACAATCTCCCCCTTTCTCATTGAAGACATCATAGTAATGTCCCCTCGATGCTTCAACAGTAAAGGGTATCACCTAGGATCACGAATCAGGATGCCTTCTTAACAAAGGTCTTCTTAAGGTTAGAGGTAATATCAGATGGGAGGGTTCCTCTACTTAGGTAGATGAATATGACATGATACCATGGGGATCTAGGACCAACAATGACACATGCGAATTCAAATTTAGTGATTTTGAAAGTTGGTATGATAAGTTGTTCTACCAAGAACTCACATTGAAGGATGTTGTTCGGCATGTCTAACAATGATCTGATTGTTTTCATAGCATTCGTTTCTTGGTTGTTTATGTGAGGAATTTTCTCAAAAGTTATATCTATTAAAAGGTCCTTGAGACTTTCTACCATCTTCTTTTAAGGAATCTGCTCAAAAGTTATATCTATGAAAAGGTCCTTGAGACTTTCTACCATCTTCTTTTAAGGAGTAATCTTGTCATCCTTAGTTTGATAGTCATCATTGAATTGGTTGATAACCAACTGTGAGTTTCCATAGACTTTCATCTCTTGTATTTTCCACTGAACCGCTATCCTTAGACCTATGATTAGGGCTTTGTACTCAGCAGTGTTGTTAGTACAGAGAAATGCTATCCTTTATGACTTTGGAATGAAATCACCTTGAGGGGTGATGAAGAGAATACCTACTATTGATCCATGTTGGGTGAATGATCCATCAAATTACATCTTCCATTGACTTATGAGATTGACAAGGAACACTGATTCATCAGGGAATTTAGATATCAATGGGTTCTTTGCATACATAAGTTCCCCTACTAGTTGGTCTGCGATCACTTTTCCTTAAATTATCTTACGCTCCACATACTCTATGTCAAATTTTGTTAAGGTCGTCACCTATTTAGCCATGCACCCATTGAGAATTGCTTTGGATAACAGGTATTTTAGTGGATCAATCTTTGCAATGAGTTTGATTTGATGTGATAGGACGGTGCTGTCATAATAGTTGTTTACAATTCCTGAGAGGAACGAATTTTAGCTGAAATCAAATATTTTTAGAAAATATAATGATTTAAGCCTTAAAAATATACATTTTAAGGTTTCCAATTGAAGAGGGTTTGATCAAATCACCTTAGATCAAACCCCCTTGGATAGAACCTCGCTGGTTTTAAACCATACCTATAAATGCGTCTCCTTTACACCTATCAAAATGTTGATAAAAAATCACTTTTGATTTAGATTTTGGGGGATCAAATGAATTCATTTAAAATTTATTTCAAATGATTATGGTATTCCTCGCAATCGCTTATCCAATGAAT